>JARQOD010000003.1:156573112-156710743 GCA_033576555.1 Oophaga sylvatica
TTGGTGAGTTATCAGTTACCAGAGCAGCTTGTATGTGTCACAGATCATCAAAAGAGGGATTCGTATTCTCTCGGGTGTCTGTCTCATTGTACGTGTCACTGTCTGTATCAGGTACTGTCGCTTTAAATCTCATTCAGAGCAGCGTGCGCTCTGTCACTATCTCATTCACTGCTGGCTGCAGCAGCGAGAAACCCCTTTGACCCCCCCCTCTGCTAATCACGTTGTCACATCTGTTTCCTGGTTTTGATTTTTCTAAGCTAGTTTTTTGGTTACAGGTTGTAGCGTGAAAATTCATTTTTTTTTTGCTATTCTGAGGGATAATTTTTTTTTTTTTTTAATACGTGATTTCAGTGCCTGTAGAGGCAGCAAGCAGAGATATAAGGGAGGGGGGAAGTGCTGGCAGCAGTGAGATTTTTTTTTTCTCCAGAGGGGGAGCAGCACCAACGAAAAGTATTTTTTCTTTTTGTTTTTATCATTTTACATCAGTTTTTCCACCTCTTTTCTGTTTTTAATTAGCTGTTTTAGTAACAAGGGTTGTTTTTTTTCAGTTTTATGATTAATCCGTTTTGGGTTTTTTTTTTTTCCCTCCCCTTTTTGGTCAATCTTTTTTCCTAGAAGATTTTTTTTTTACTAAATCTAACTTTTGTTTTTAAAGTTTTTCTTTTAAATACATTTTTAAATAATTTTGGAGAGGTTTTTCTAAGCAATTTATTTTAGAGTTTTATTCTCCAACCATTTTTTTCTACTACCTTGCTTTAGACAAAGGTCAGAAGCACAGATAAGGAAACTGCAGTCTGAGGGAGAATAACAGCTGCGCAGCGGCTTCACTCACCCCTCCCATCAGGCATTCAGCGAAGACACAGAACCAGAATGCAGCAGTTTTCAGATTTTTAATCACCTTTGTTGAATAGGTTTTTGGAATAGACACAGTACGTGAGAATCGAAGGGCTAGGCATGTGAATAGAAGGTCAGAGTAAAGTGAGAAGCAAATGGACAGGCAGACTTTACGCTGCATAATGAAATGTTTTTTTTCTTGTTTTTGTTGTTTGAAAGGCAGAGGAAAGTTTGTTTATAGATTACCGTCTGCTATAAAAGAGCAGTGGTGCATCGTGTAGAAGGTACAGCAAGTTAATTTGAACGGACCAGGAAGTGATTTTTTATGTGAATAAGATTGAAAAGGTGTTAAATCGTCTGTGAGAAAATGATCACTGACATGTCACAAGAGCAGAATTCAGAGTCACACACATCACATGTCCATCATGTGGAGACACGGGACAGGTGTAGGCTGCTCTCATTGAATAAGGAGCCTTGTACAGGGAAAAACGCTCCCCGCCTCTCTCCACAGGGAGAAGGCATTTTTGTTTCAATGGTCCCCTCTCAAGACACCCTCTTCTTTTTCTTCTCTCAGTCCCTTTCTCCTTCTTCTTCAGACTTTTCTCCTCTTTCCTCGCTGCCATCCCTCTCTATCCTTCTTTCCCTATCATTCCTTTTTTCCCCTCCCTCACATCTCTGACACATCCATTTTCTTCCTCTTCCTCTTCTTCTATCTCTTCCTCTCCAACTCTCAAATCTTCTTCTTCATCTTCTTCTACTTCTCCCCCTCCATCTTTCTCCTCTCTCCTCTCTCCATCTTTCTCTCCTTTTCCCCTTCCACTCTTCTCTCCCTCCCCTCCTTCATTCTGTTCCTCTTCTTCACCCTCCCCTCCACCTCTCTCCCCTCCATCTCTCTCTCCTCCTCTTTCTCTCCTCCCTCACACCTCCATTCTCTTCCTCTTTTTTCTACTTCGTTATCAACTGGGTCAACGCTGAAAGTGACCAGAGTGTTCCAGGAAGAGGGGACCATGACACTTTCTTCACCCCTGACCCAAGAAGAAACAGGAACCTCAAACAACCACACTGCAGACCTATCACAGGAGGTGCTGGACATAGTACCAGAAAAGCCACTCCATCACCCAGAGTCAAGATGTCTCTGACCAACTGAAGGTCTAAGTGAACTCGCCTAAGAAGACGGCCTGAGAACTTTGACATTGGCCAGGATATTCAACTCAAGAAGGATCCTACTCGCTTCATGGAATGGAAACACCTCATCCAGCTCCAACGCCAGAGGTTCATCTTTTGCAAGCACCAGGAGGTGCCCCCTGCAATCAACCAGTTCACCCAGGCCCTAGACCGGCAAAAAGCCACTCAGCTCTTCAAATTTGTGCACAAATACTGACCTGAGACCGAGCTGGAGAAAAAGAAACAACTAATGGCCCGTGCTGAGAAAAAAGCAGCCGGTTAAGGAGACGTCCCAACAAGAAGACCCTCTGTGACCAGAGCAGGTGCTAACACAGTGACTGTCTTGGTGGAGAACAAGAAAGCCAGCTAGTCGTCATCTCTCATGATGTGGATCCTAGTAGACGGCTTGTTTTCCCGCCAGCTCTGCGCCGGCAGATGGGAGTCCCCTGCCGCATACTGAAGGACAAGGCCACACTGGGCTGCCTCGCCCATCGGAATCAATACCAGCTTTCCACAGTAAAGAAAAAGACTGTAAACCCCACTGAGTTCAGAATGGTGCAAGGCCTGGAGGCCGTGAAAGAGGCTACGGTATTTGAAACCGCAACAGTGCTGAACCCGCACACTCTGCTCTCAAAAGTCCCAGTCACCGCAACGGTATTCACGGTGATCAACCTGGCCAGTGCCTACTTCAGTGTTCCCCTCCACCTGAAGGCCAGCCTTCATGCACCAGTGCAGTGCATATGGACAGTGTTGCCTCAAGGTGCTCAGAACAAGCCCTTCAAGTTTCACCAAGACAATGTCCTCCATCCTCGTCAACTGGATTGCAGAATATGCAGGAGTCAGACCTTGTCTTTTGTGTGGTTGACATCGATACCTGCACAGTCCATTCCTTGTCTCTCCTACTCTACCTGGAAGAACAGCAACGCAAGGTCTGGAAGAACAAAGTCCAGTGATGTCAGAAGCAAGTTACATCCCTGGGACACTGTATTGCCCACCAGACGAAACACCTGTCAAATGACTGGAAGACCACCGTGGAGAAGATGTCTCCCCCAACAACTCCGAAAATGCTGCAGGCCTTCCCTGGTCTAGTGTCGTATTGCAGAACCTGGATCCCTGATGCCTCAGTCTTAATGCAGCCTCTGTGCGCTTGCATCAACGCAACCCCGCTCCTTCAACCCATTCAGGAGATTGGAAGAACTCCACAGTCTCAGCGCCAATACCAGGCCTACCTGACTACGAGAAGTCTTTCCGTCTACCTGATGGAAGAAAGAAGGTCATGCTACTGGAGTCCTGGCACGGATTCATGGGGGAAAACAGAGACTTTTAGGCTGCCTCTCAGCCCGCTTGATTCCAGTTGCAAGAGGAGCACCCTCCTGCCTGATGGCAGTATCTGCAGCACACACCCTCCTGGACAAGGTTGCTGACATCACTCTTGGACAGCCACTGGAAACTCTCACTCCACATGACATCTTGGCAATCTTCAATCAAGCTCAACCAACAATAATCTCCCCACCGCCAGGCATCTTTGTGGCGCCTCTATCACCTTTGTCTCATAATGTCACCATCTCCAGACCTACAGTCCTCATCCCGGCTACTCTACTCCCACTCCCAAGGGGGGATACAATATGGACTTTCCAGAACATAATTTACAGAATTACAGAATGGCTCCAGATTTGCAGATGATGAAGAAGTTTCCACACAGGAAGTGCAGTGACCAGCAATCAAGAAATCCTGTGGTCCAGAAGTCTGTCACCTAGCCTGTCAGCCCAGGAAGCAGAACTGATAGCGCTGACGAAGGCCTGCCAGATGGCAAGACTGCAAACATCTACACCGACTACAGGTACTCGCATGGCATAGCACACGTCTTTGGGCCCATCTGGGCTACAAGGGACTTCATCACAGCAAACGGGACAACCGTGAAGCATCATGGAGCCTTCAGGGACCTACTGGGTGTACTCCAACTTCCAAAATGGTGGCAATTTGAAAAATCAAAGTGCATGAAAAACTGAGAACAGAAGAGGCGTAAGGCAATAACATGGCGGACATGGCAGCCAAAGAAGCGGCCAAAGGAAGACAACATGGAGAAGTGGGAGAGGTCGTAGAGCCGGACAGCTACTACATGACGACTGAAGACAAGAAACCTGACAAAAAGACGTCCTGGGATCTGCTCAAGAAGTTGCAAGACCAAGCTCCAAAAGGAGAAGAAGAGCGGAGTGCGAAAAAAGCAAAACGTGAAGGAAGGCTATCAATAATGGACTTCAAACTCTGCCTACCACAAAGTATGCACCTATGGTGGTCCAATGGGCACATGGACCCACACCCACATATCAAAGACACAGATGAATGATCTGATTGGTGCTTACTGGTTCGCTTCAGGGATCTCCACCCTAACAGCCAAATTCACCAGCAGCTGTCTGACCTGCGGCAAATGCAAGCCTGGACGTATGGAAGAAAGTCCCCCTCACCTCATCTGGAAAGACCACTCTACCAGCTTCAAAGGATCCAGATAGACCACATCCAGAAATCGCCAAGTGAAGGATTCAAATACGCCATTGTGGTCAAAGAAGTATTTTCAAGATGAACAGAAGCGTTCCAAGTCAGCAAAGACTACTGCAAAGCAGCTACTTTCGGAAAATAGTGTGCAGATACGGGGTTCCAGAAATGATAGAAAGTGATCAGGGACCCGCATTCACAGCAAATCTGACACACGAGACCCAATTAGCAGTAGGGACAGACCTAGGCCTACACACTCCTTACCACCCCAGAGCAGCGGGAAGGTAGAAAGACTGAACGGAACACTTAAGAATAGGATGCTGAAAATTGCCCAAGAGACACGCAAACCATGGCATGACACACTCCCAATTGCACTGTTTAGCGTAAGGCACACTCCCAGAGACCCAGAAAAGCTGTCACCATACGAAATTTTGTTTGGGTCTAGTCCCAAGTTAGGTGCATTCTTCCCTCAGCAGCAGAATATGCAAAATGATATCTTGTTTGCTTATGTAATTGAATTGGTCAAAAACTAATGTCCATTCTAGAGTTTTTCTCTTCACTGCCAGATTTGATGGTCCTGTCCAAGAGCCCCAGATGACACCTAACCTCTGTGTAACTAGAGGGAAAGCCTGCTTGGATCCACGTATCGCATTGCAAGGAAGCTCCCGTACCAGGAGAGACACCTAAGCCATGAAGGATGTCGTGGATGCTCTGACTGACCAGACAGATGACCTACCTGATGAAGAATACACACGTTTTTTCTGAACATGCAGTTAAATAAAGAGACTATGATTGCAAACACATGAACCCCTGCTAGGGACAGTCCTCCTGACCGCCCATTTGCGAAAAGTCTGTATTCGGTGGGGGAGGCATGCACTAGGCATATTCTCAACCCGCCGGCAGCACAAAAGAGTTGCAGCGCTTTGGGACAGGAGCAGGTTTTTAGGGCAAGTGGTATCTAAGGGGGGACTGTCATGGAAATATATATGTATTCCATATATTCAAAGTATATTCATATATATGCATTCACAGTTAGATAGATCTCACTTGCTAAAAATCCTGGACCCACACATATCTATGCAAAAGTTGATGCCAGCTATAATCAGTCGTTAAAGACGACCCTGGCCTTCATAAGGAACAAGTACAGAGAGTTTTAATAGATATCTATTGTTTTCTTTACTAGTCATGCAAGAATGCTGGGGCAAAGAACAGTAAACAATAAATCTGCAACTTCAGCACTTTTATCAATATCATAATTATCATACTTACACTAGAACAGCCAATAATCTAGCAGCTTTTAATTGTATGTTAATTGACTAACCAGCCCCTTTTTGTAAACGTATAAAACCTTGAATGAATAATAAATGTTTGGTCTTGACTAACTGTTATACTGACACTTCCGTTGTGGACAGTCCTCATTTCGTTCTGAGCGCTCAAAAAGACATTTAAAGAGAATTGGGAACGGCACCAGCAAACACTTCAGGATAGATTTATCCTAATTAAATTTCCATAACAACCCCAGACCTCAGCAGTCCACTGCCTGTACCTTTTGCAGAATATCAGTCTGTCCATGATGTTTTTTCTGGAGAGAAGTGGCTTCTTTGCTGCCCTCCTTGAGACCAGGCCTTGCTCCAAGAGTCTCCGCCTCACAGTGCGTGCAGATGCACTCACACCTGCCTGCTGCCATTCCTGAACAAGCTCTGCACTGCTGGTAGCCCGATCCCGCAGCTAAAACACTTTTAAGAGACGGTCCTGGCGCTTGATGGTCTTTCTTGGGCGCCCTGAAGCCTTTTTGGCAACAATGGAACCTCTCTCCTTGAAGTTCTTGATGATGCGATAGATTGTTGACTGAGGTGCAATCTTTCTAGCTGCGATACTCTTCCCTGTTAGGCCATTTTTGTGCATTGCAATGATGACTGCACGTGTTTCTTTAGAGATAACCATGGTTAACAGAAGAGAAACAATGATGCCAAGCACAGCCTCCTTTTAAAGTGTCCAGTGGTGTCATTCTTACTTAATCATGACAGATTGATCTCCAGCCATGTCCTCATCAACACCCACACCTGTGTTAATGGAGCAATCACTGAAAAGAGGTTAGCTGGTCCTTTTAAGGCAGGGCTGCAATGATGTTGAAATGTATTTTGGGGATAAAGTTAATTTTCTAGCCAAATATTGACTTTGCAAGTAATTGCTGTTAAGCTGATCACTCTTTATAAAATTCTGGAGAATATCCAAATTGCCATTAGAAAAAGTGAAACAGTAGACTTTGTAAAAATTAATATTTGTGTCAATCTCAAAACTTTTGGCCATGACTGTATTCTGCCCCTACGTCATGCTGCTTGGGATAGCAAAAAACCTGGGAACAGATTCCCTTTCATACTTTGCAACACTGTGATAAATTATAACTCAGAGCAATGAGCATAAGGCCTTATTCAGACAATTGTGAGTTACCTACATGTTCTATCTGTATTTTTCACTTATTGCACTTATAGCACTTTGTCAGACTGTGGCTATAAACCAATCTCGAAGACATGTCTGTTTTTCAATCCGATTCATGGATCAAAATTAGCCATATAAATCTATGGATCCATGAAAACTCAGATCACACATTGTCATCGTTGTGCAATACGTTACAACAGTCTCTGATACTCAGGATGGATGTCAAAGGAAGAAAAACTCGCTTATAATCCTTGTACAGATTGTGAAGCGTAGTTTTAAATCCGGTATATTTTTCACGTGAAAGAGGATCAGCCACCAGGTCAGAAGTGGTCAGTTTTTGCTCTTGCTTTATTTGCTCTACTGTACTGTGTATTAAGTTTTTTTTCTCAAATCTGCCATATGGTTCCAGAGATATGGGCCTTTTTAATTAGTGATACTTGTTATTGTCTTTGCTAAGGCAGTGTGTCTCACAGGGTAATAATACAAAGACAGCCCTCTTGTAGAAACTGTTAAAGTTAGTACTAAATAAAAATGTTTGATAGATTTGAAGAAAAAAAAAGTAATACTCAGGAGAGCAGAGGGAGTATAAGATAAAACACTGGCCAATTCTGAGCTGGTGACAGGTTCCCTTTAAAGGGAATCTGTCACCCCATTTTTGAACTATGAGATAGGCCCACCGCCATCAGGGGCTTATCTACAGCATTCTGTAATGCTGTAGATAAGCCCCCGATGTCACCTGAAAGTGAAGAAAAACGAGTTATAATATACTCACCCAGGGGCGGTCCGCCGTCCGGTCCGGTCCGATGGGCGTCGTGGTCCGGTTCGGCGCCTACCATCTTCTAGCGAAGCCGGCCTCTTCTTTCCGTCACGTCGTGGCTCCTGCGCAGGCGCACTGATCTGCCCTGGTGAGGGCAGAGCATAGTACTACAGTGCGCAGGCGCCGGACCTCTCTGACCTCACCAGGGCAGATCAGTGCGCCTACGCAGGAGCCGCGATGGGACGGAAAAAAGAGGCCGGCTTCGCTAGATGGGAAGATGGGAGGCGCCGAACCGGACCTCGACGCCCATCGGACCGGACCGGACGGCGGACCGCCCCTGGGTGAGTATAGTATAACTCGTTTTTCTTCTCTTTCAAGTGACATCGGGGGCTTATCTACAGCATTATAGAACGCTGTAGGTAAGCCCCTGATGGCGGTGGGCCTATCTCATAGTCCAAAAATGGGGTGACAGATTCCCTTTAATGCTAAAACTGTTGGTCTAGATCCTAGAACGACTGACAATATCAGCTATTTGAAATTGCTGTGGAATTGCTTATTATTACCCTTCCATGGAAATCAGTATTGGGAATCTAAACTATTACATGAGGCCAATGAAATGAATGGCTGTACATGTAGCACATAGAACAGTACCAGCTGGGTCCTTTACGTGGGGATTAGCGATAAGCGAACGTGCTCGGATAAGGTGTTATCTGAGCATTCTCGGGTGCTAATACAGTATCTTCTGCGTGTTTGAATACTACGTACGAGTCGCCGTGGCGGCATGCCTCATGGCTGTTCAACAGCCGCAACACGTGGGAATTTCCTGTTTGTTAGGCAATTCCTACATGTGTTGCGACTGTCGAACAGCCAAGGCGACTCGTACATAGTATTCGAGCACGCCGAAGATTCTCAGTTAGCACTCTAGCATGCTCAGATAACACCTTATCCGAGTACATTCGCTCATCACTAGTGGGAATCAGTAGGAATGAATCATGATATGGCAGCCACTTATCGATGAAAGCACAGTCCCCCAAACCTATGATGAATGCAGAACTCAAATTTACCTTCTACAGAGGACCCCAATATCCCTTGTATATGACCTTATAAAGCATCTGACAGCAGATTGATAGAGTAGATAGGCCCTTTGTTAATGCACATACTGTGTCAGTACCATACTAAATAAATGGCTATAATAATATGGTGATTAGACTTTTCTGTATAGGATGGATGACATGTGGCTGTAAGACACTGGTATATAAGAAGGACACACGGAGCTATGCCACGGACGTCATACTCTCATAGACACACTTGCAAAATTTCAACAACACAGCATCATCACACGCAGTCCTGTCTGAACTGGCTCATGGCTTCTCGTGACTTCTGCGCACCTCACGCCCCCAGTTCAGAACATAAACCTGTCAGTCAGGACCTGATGCCACCTGTATTAGGGAGACATCTCCCTACACGCGTAGTGACTCAGTCAGAAGTGGAAAAATACATGCAGAGTTACACACCATGTCACTCCCAGGTCACTGATCCTGCCATTTGACAGTGACCTCTGTATGACTGCACAGACAGACTCAGATACCAATGAGTTTTCGGTATCTAGTATCTCATATCAGGACACGATCGCCCTGTGCTGGGTTTCTGTGTAATGTGCAGTGATCTCCTGACTGCAGGTTATCAGGACAGGATCACACAATGTTGTGTTTAAAGTGCACTTCACTTCTGCATAACTTTTCCATCTACTATGGCGGAATAGATACAAAGGCATAAAAAAGGGTAGGATGCTGGCAACAGAAAATGCAGAAATTCATGTACTTATATCCTTATGCAAGGAGTTTGTATGTTCTCCCCGTGTTTGGGTGGGTTTCCTCCGGGTTCTCTGGTTTCCTCCTGCACCCCAAAGACTTACTGATAGGGAATTTAGATTGTGAGCCCCAATGGGGACAGTGATGATGATGAATGGAAAGTGCTGTGGTCTGCGGAACATGATGGCGCTATCTAAGTATGCATAATAAAGGGGTTGTCCTGTTTCAATATTTCACCTGTAGTTATGTCCCAAGCGGCACATCAATGAACTTTGTAGTTGCATTCATCTAGTTTTGTCCTTCTGATGCGCAGCTGTGACCGTCAATCTCGTGACCACTCCAATCGCTCTACTGACGTCATGTCGACAGGTGTCATGATGATATAGTACCTTCAAAGCGCTGCCCTGTCGACATGTCTATGGAGAAGTCTGCAATCTGGAGGAGCATCTTGGTGTACCAAGTGCTGAGCAGAGGAGCGTTGTTTCCAGCAGGAGGTTGAAACTACAGACTAAGTGAATTATATACTGATAGGACGAGATCTAGGTCAGCAATGGCCAAATAGCACATCACTATCCATTATTAACAAGCCCATACACATTAGAGCAAAGTCAGACGGACCTTCGTATTTCAAGAGGACCAGTTATTTTATGTGTGTAGGGGCATCTCAACTATTACCCAGATATTGTAGAGGGGAAGGAGGATCAGATACGTTGCATTTCAGCTCAAGATCCTTTTCTTCTCATGGAAGACAAGTCACCATCAGAGGTGGAAATCGCTGCTCATTATAGGCTTTGGAGTCCAGTGGGCGGTTCCAATTAGTGATCTCTATATTCACACATAGAGGAAAGTCTGTCCTAATTAAAACTGAGGCTTACTCCACTTTCTTTATGAAACCACATGCTCATTCAGTCAACTGCTGTTGTCAGGCATGTCGAAGGCGTTGTCCACTACTTGGTCAACTCCTTCCATGATCTAAATGTTTGGCCCTGATGGCTTCAACAAAGAAGCGAGGAAGGTGCCTCCAAAACTAAATATGTTGGTCACTTCTGAACCAGGATCTTCACAATCAGGGGTGAAGAGGATTCCCTGACTACATCAGGACATGTAGTCCTAAGAAACTTGGCGTACATGTGTCTCTAACTCAGGTTAGAGGGAATCTGTCATGTTGAAAATGCTATGCAATCCACGCGCAGCATTTTATAGACCAGGAGGAAATAAACGCATTGATATACTGGTTTGCGGGAGAAGATTCAGACTGATTCGAAACGCATTGAAACTTCTGCTCTTCCTGGGCTAAGGAGACCAATGGGTGGTGCTGATTAGTGATTGGCAATTATCTCTATATGCATTCCCTGAATTCCCTGATAAGCACCGCCCACTGGACTCCTAGGATAAGAACAGTGGTTTCAATGAATAAATCACAAGTTAGACCAAATTCTCCTACAAATCTATCTATTATTCTTTTCAGCTCCTCCTGGTCTATAACATGCTGCCTATAGATTACACAGAATTTCCAAGTTGACAAATTCCTTTAAAAAAAAAATATTCCATTTTTATATATTATTATTATTATTTATTTATATAGCGCCATTAATTCCATGGTGCTCTACATGAGAAGGGGTTACATACAAACAAAGTTAAGTTTTCCATACACAAGACACCAGCAAGAAAAAAAATTGTTTTTATGAGAAAGGAACTGGCATAAAGCAGACAGGGGAGCAGCTGTGTCAGGATTAGTGGCTGCAACAAAGTTAGATAATAGGTACACCCTGTGTGCAGTCTGCAGCCCTGAAATTACCAGGCAGCCTGTAATTCCAGAGGAGAGACCGGCAGCCAGGAAACCAGACAGTGCACTGGGCACAGCTTCAAACAGGCGTCTTAAGAAAAGAGTGAATGGGGCGACTAAGAAGAGATCAGGGGATATGGAAACATAAGGGACTCAAGCAAAGCCCATTTTAGTGTTCCCCTTCCCCATATAGACATGGAATGAGTCTCAGTCACAGACACGATCAGTGCCATGAGACCTGTCTCTCATATATTACTGCCACACTCTTTAGTCAATAATTACTACTAGTTAGTAATTAGGAAAAATGATTACATATGCCAACAAGCATTGCAGCAATATAGCACTTTTCTAAACAATTATAGAAGCTGCGTAAATATGCCATTTGCGTCAGTGGTGTAGCAATAGGGTGTGGAGGCTACTATTGCACCTAGGTCCATATAACTTGGGAGTCCACAGGCTTCCCTCCCACATGGATCCTCATGATAATTTCACAATAATGCATCTATGCTGGACATATCAGGTCATATGGATGTCATGGAGTATCCCTTCCATGATTTCCCCCTCCAACAAATAGCTCTTGGTTTGGTGGACACAGTTTTCCCATATATTGCATAATGAGCCAATCAATGATTTTCCTGGCCAGCAGAACATATGAACCTGGGGGAGACTGTGTTATATATTATGAGGTGTACATTATATTCTATGGGGGAGCTTGTGTTATATACTATGTGGCTGTGCTATATACTATGGGGGTACATTATACATTATATTCTATGGGGAGGCTGTGTTATATACTATGGGGGGTACATTATATCCTATGGGGGAGGCTGTGTTATTTATTATGGGGGGCTACATTATATTCTATGGGGAGGTGGGCTGTATTATATTCTATGGGGGCTACATTATATTCTATGAGGGTCTGTATTAGATTTTATGAGGGAGGATTGCATCATACTCTTTGATGGGGCTACATTATATTCTATGGAGTGGTGGGCTGTATTATATTCTATTCGTGGCTACATTATATTCTATTGGGGGGCTGTATTATATTATATTCTGAGGGGTGATTGCATTATACTCTATGAAGGGGCTACATTATACTATATGAGGGGGCTACATTGTATTCTATGGGGGGCTGCATTATATTCTATGGGGCTAGATTGTATTGCATGGGGGCTTCATTATACTTTATGGGTGGGCTACATTATATTCTATGGGAGCTTCATTATACTATATGAGGAGGGCTTCATTGTATTCTATGGAGGGGCTTATATTCTATGGGGGGTTACATTATATTCTGTGGAGTGGCTACATTATACTCTGTGGGGTGGTTGCATTATACTCTGTGGGGTGGCTGAATTATGCTCTATTGGGGTGGCTGCATTATACTATATGTAGGCTGCATTATACTGTATCGAGGAGTATGGGGAATACATTATACTATATGAAGAACTATGGGGTGCATTATGCTATGGGAAGTGAATTGTACCACATGGATGACTTTGGCGGTGCATTATACTATGTGGAGCACTATGAGGAGTGTATTATACTATATGGGTGACTGAGCAGTGTATTTTAATATATGGAAGACTGAGGAGTGTATTATACTATATAGAGGACTGAGTAGTGTATTATACTATATGGAGGACTGAGTGTATTTTAATATATGGAGGGCTATGAGGAGTGTATTATACTATTTGAGGACTATGAGGAGTGTATTATACTATATGGAGGACTGAGGAGTGTATTATACTATATGGAGGACTGAGGAGTGTATTTTAATATATAGAGGACTATAGGGAGTGTATTATACTATATGGAGGACTATAGGAAGTGTATAAAACTATATGGAGGACTGAGGAGTGTATTTTAATCATTGTTCTCAGCAGCACATCGCTGGTGTAAACTGTAGATGTGCTGCTGATAACATTATAATGTATGGGGATCTATTAGTGATTGTTCTGTCCCCATCATTCTTTCTCAGACGGTGGAAAGAGGCCGGGAAACAAGTGTTGAACGATTTCAATATTGTCGATCACATTCATTTAGCGTCCTGAAGTCAGCGCATGTAAATACAACCGAAATGCTTCTGTGTGATGTGCAATATGTTAGCATTTGGGGCCACATTTTAAACTTTGCCTAGGGCCCCACTTTGCCTAAAACCGGCCCTGCTGACCACAGCACCTTCCTCTATGCAACTGGGGAGTCTCCCACATGTCTTTTGTCAAACTCAAAATGATCCTTTCATTTGTTGTATGTAAGTAAAGGATTTCTATGCCCAATCTTCCATAAAGGGAAATGGATTTGATGGTGCTCCAGGGGATCATCAGAAATTGGGATATTTTTTGATAACCCAACCCTGACCTATACTTCTCAACAACTTTGTCCCTGACTTTTTTGGAGATCTCCTTGCTTTTCATGGTGTTGTTTGGTTAGTGTTGACTCTTGCTTAATGGTGTTGCAGCCTCTGCGGCTTTTCATAAAAGGTGTGTATATACTGACAGACCATGTGACACTTAGATTGCACACAGGTGGACTTGTTTTCACTAAGCATGTGACTGATAAAGGTAATTGCTTACACAAGAAATTTTTAGGGGTTTCATCCAAAAATGGGGTGAATACATATGCACATGACAATTTTTAGTTATCTGTTTCCATACGTTTATTTCCTGCCTATATTTTCTCAATTCACTTCACCAACTTATACTATTCAGTGCTGATGCATCACACACAAATCGGATTACAAAAATATTTAAACACAGGTTGTAATGTAACAAAATAGGTAAAAAGCGAATGGGGTGAATACTTTCATAAGCCATTGTAATACACACCTATATTAGCCAATAATACAAACTATTAAACCATGTCTCGATTGCATTTATCTATTTAATATGCTTGCTTATATAGAACCTATGTATTCCACAACGTTTTACAATCTCCTCTGGAGGAAACTCACGCAAACCCATGCTGATGTTGTTTTGGTGGGATTTGTACCCAGGATCCCAGCAACGTAGTGGACCTCTGTGTTAACCACAGTGCTGCATGTTCATTAAAGTGGTTTATAGTGGCAGTATGATAACTCAGAGACTACAAGTTGCAGCAATATAGGAGAATTTTGAGCTATTTTTCCCGAATGTCAGAACTCACAATTGTTCCTTAATGTCAGTCACAACAATAAATGGCGATCACCCCTCCTAATCACATATGTCATAACACACAAGGAACAGAGAGGAAACAGGCTTAGGCCTGTACTGAAGATGTTCCCAGGCACCTGTCCTCCAACATCCAAGCCCCAGGCAGCAGCTGAAGCCCTTCTAGGACCCTATAACTCCAGGCTTGCAGTGCACGCACCTTCCTCGCTGGAATAATATATGACATGTACATCTGGAACATTAATTGTGAAAGATCAGGGAATTACATTTCTAGCCGTTTTCTGCCGTGATAATAGATAAATCAACAGCAAAAGAATCAACCTCAAATGATTCCATTGTTTGGTATTTGATGGATTGGGGTTGAATTAATGCCAGTCACTGTCATATGGATATTCTGTGTGTTTGTTCCAAGCCATAATCTTTGTTTTTTTTCTGGTGATTTAACTATCTGTTGGGTGTAAAGGAGTAGTGTACCTCCAATATCATATATACATAGCTGAACATGGCCTTATGGTCTCTTAAGACAGGCTTATTAAGGACAATAAATGACCGCTAATCAGCTATATAGAAGGTGACTGGCAGTTTACACAGGCAGACAAATCACTGATGCAGACATAACAATTGCTAATACGTTCATCATGGCTCTGTCTGTACAGGATCATGTTCCCTTCAGTCAAACAAATAAGGCAGCACTCTGTAGTGACATAGCGTGCAAATAGGAAATATGAAAATTGAATTGCATTACTGCATTAGAAATATGAAAAATTGAGAATGCTTAGCGTATAAATTGGCCAATTCATGTGTACCTGGAAGCCACGTTAAGGCGATTCTCGTTTTCCAGGACCTAAACCTAATGCCAATCCTCTCTTAGACTAAAGTCTTCCTCTGTATGGGAACCTAATGTGAATCCTCTCTTAGACTGAAATCTATATCTCTGTGGAGGGGTAGTGGCCCTGCTGTGATTAAAAACGCCTGTGGCTAAGAGGTGGAGTGCTCAGTCAGAAGGCTAATGAATACAAATTTCAAAAAACTGTCACATCCAAACACAAGTGTGAACAGGTGCTTACCTAGAGTCACCAACTCATATACACTCAAACAAATAAGGCAGTACTCTGTAGCGCCATAGCTTGCAAATATGAAATATGAAAATGGAATTGCATTACTGCATTAGAAATATGAAAAATTGAAAATGCTTAGCACATAAATTGGCCAATTTATGTGTACCTGGAAGCCACGTTAAGGCGATTCTCGTTTTCCAGGACCTAAACTTAATGCCATTCTTCTCTTAGACTAAAGTCTTCATCTGTATGGGAACCTAATGTGAATCCTCTCCTAGGCCGGGATCACACATGCGACGAAAACGTCCGACGCTCGCATGTGAAATCCCAGCTCTGGCGCCGGCACTCGGGAGTGGAGCGAGCGGCTGCATATAAATACATGCAGCCGCGCACTCCACTCCCCAGTGCCGGCGCCAGAGCTGGGATTTCACATGCGAGCGTCGGACGTTTTCGTCGCATGTGTGATCCCGGCCTTAGACTGAAATCTATATCTCTGTGGAAGTTGTCAATAATAATGAATTTTATGTATGTATTGTGGTGTAGTGACCCCTGATGCAGCTAGGGGGCACTGTGTAGGCTCCTCGGGATATGCATGGAGGCATGTGATGGATGGACGTTATGTATCGGAGAGGTGGGTGGCCCTGTGATGGAAGCCTGGATATGTTTTGGTTCAGAAGATCTATTGCTGAGAGTTGTACTATATATTGGGAGGCTTCCAGGTGACTAGGAGAGCTGGATGGGTCCAGTCACCTACAAACCCACCCAAGGGGTATGTGTCTGAATACCTAAGATAAAACCTGTATGTGGTTGTGTGTATCTGAAGGACCTGTGATGAGGTCATGATCAGGTGATCTAGCATGTGATCCTGAACTCACCTGTGGGCGGGGTTACGCCTATGTAATGGAGTTTGTTTTGCACCTGTGAGAGAGTGTGTGGGAGTCTGCCAGTGTGGACAGACTACCATGTGTCCAGGCGGGACATCACAGAGAGGTCTCTGTGTAGGAATGGAGAAGCCTTCCTGTATCTGTGTTTGTAGAAATCTTAAGAAGCTTTACTGAAGACTTGTACTATATGTTGCTTTGAGGTTTATGATGTAATAAACCTGATGAACTTTGGATAAGAAAAGTGCGTCCTGATTTACCTCTGAAGCAGGCGAGTGAGGGAAACCTTACAGTATAAATATTATCGAAAATCATTGCAAATATAGAGTAAAGATCAGCTAACCCTGGATATGGCTAATCTTCAGCATGGAAGGAGACACTATGTAAGTCCAAGTAAGAAATCCTCCAGCCATATTTTCAGATAAAAATAATGAATTTTATTCCAACAATATTGAAAGATCCAAGTACATTCAAATGTTGCATGCGATTTCCGATGCATTTCAGACTGCAAGCTCTTTTTGTGTTTGTGAATAAGGACTGAGCTGCATGAATATACACTATGTTCCAAATTATTATGCAAATGATATTTTTCTCTGATTTTCCTAAGTGGTCGGTGCAAATGACAGTCAGTCTAATAAAAGTCATCACCCGTTAGAGTATACATTGAATTTTATTGAAGAAACCTCCCAATGATAACAGTATAATCTCCAAAATGGAAAAAAAACTAAAAATGCACTGTTCCAAATTATTAGGCACAGTAGAATTTCTGAACATTTGATCTGTTTTAAAGAACTGAAAATGCTCATTTGTGCAATTTGCAGCATTAGGAGGTCACATTCACTGAACAAAAAACCTACTTAACTCCAAAACATCCTAACAGGCCAAGTTACATGTTAACATAGGAGCCCTTCTTTGATATCACCTTCACAATTCTTGCATCCATTGAACTTGTGAGTTTTTGGAGAATTTCTGCTTGTATTTCTTTGCATGAAGTCAGAATAGCCTCCCAGAGCTGCTGTTTTGAAGTGAATTATCTCCCACCCTCACAGATCTTTTTGCTTGATGATACTCCAAAGGTTCTCTATAGGGTTGAGGTCAGGGGAAGATGGTGGCCACACCATGAGTTTATCTCCTTCTATGCCCATAGCAGCCAATGACTCAGAGGTATTCTTTGCAGCATGAGATCGTGCATTGTCATGAATGAAGATGATTTTGCTCCTGAAGGCACGTTTCTGCTTTTTATACCATGGAAGAAAGTTGTCAGTCAGAAACTCTATATACTTTGCAGAGGTCATTTTCACACCTTCAGGAACCTTAAAGGGCCCTACCAGCTGTTTCCCTATGATTCCGGCCCAAATCATGACTCCTCCACCTCCTTGCTAACGTAGCAGCCTTGTTGGGACATGGTGGCCATCCACCAATCATCCACTACTCCATGCATCTGGACCATCCAGGGTTGCTCGACACTCATCAGTAAACAAGACTGTTTGAAAATTAGTCTTCATGTATGTCTGGGCCTACTGCAACTGTTTCTGCTTGTGAACACTGTTTAGGGGTGGCCGAATCGTAGGTTTATGCACCACAGCAAGCCTTTCAAGGATCCCACACCTTGAAGTTCGAGGGACTCCAGAGGCACCAGCAGCTTCAAATATCTGTTTGCTGGTTTGTAATGGCTTTGTAGCAGCTGCTCTCTTAATCCGATGAACTTGCCTGGCAGAAACCTTCCTCATTCTGCCTTTATCGGCACAAACACGTCTATGCTCAGAATTAGCCACAAATCTCTTAACAGTACGATGATCAAGCTTAGGTTTTCGGGAAATATCTAATGTTTTATCCCTTGACCAAGGCATTGCACTATTTGATGCTTTTCAGCAGCAGAGAGATCCTTTTTCTTTCCCATATTACTTGAAAACTCTGGCCTGCCTAATAGTGTGGAACATCCAGTTTTCCTTTTACTGGGCTCACATGGCAAACTAATTATCACATGTATCTGAGATTGATTTCAGTTATCCAAAGAACCCTGAGACACAATACCATCAATGGGTTTCATTTACAAAAAAAACAAAAAACGCTATGACACTTAAAACCAATTTGCATAATAATTTGGAACATAGTGTATAATAAAATAAAATAATAATAAAAATGAATAAATATAAATAGAAAATATATATAAAAAATAAATGTAAATATATTTTAAAACTATATAATTATACAAATATATATATATTATTCAAAAAATATATAAATAAAAATAATTCATAAACAAGGACTGAGCAGAAGCCTGAAACGCATAAGAAAATTTGTATGCAACATTTGGATGTACTTGAGGATGTCTATCTTTTAACTTTATTGGAATAAAATTAATTTTTTACATTGTTTTGAAATATAGCTGGAGGATTTTTTACTTGAACAATAAATATCATTGCACCCGACGAACGAGAATTTGGCATGCTTATCAGGTGATTGTTGGCCAGGTCAATAATCGGGATTGAGCATACATTTGAGTGCTCGTTCGGCAATTAGTGGCTAGTCTGAATGGGCCATTCGAGGGTCTGTAGAGCCAATATCCAGTAATAAACCAACTGGCTGCAGACATCTACGAACAGCCTGAACCTCAGAAATTTCCAATCTGCAACACTGCACATGTGATAGAGCAGCATTATTCAGTTAGATATTAAAGGATGTGTTTGATGAGTATTAGTGGCAGTGATGTAACTAGGAAAGTCATAGTACCAGGTAGTGGTACGTGAGGCAGTAATATGTTATGTGTAACGGGTCAGGGAGGCGGAACCTCTGAGCTTTATTATACAAGGAGGCTTTCCTTGTAAAGGAGCGGGTGGCGCCCGGGGAGATGGACAGGAAGTCACGGCAAGTGACAGGGACAGTCTTTGGACAGACGGGAAAGGGGTCACGGCAAGTGACCGAAGCAATCTCTGATAGACAGGCAGGTAGTCACGGCAAGTGACCGGGGCAGTCTCTGGATAGACAGGCAGGTAGTCACGGCAAGTGACCGGGGCAGTCTCTGGATAGACAGGCAGGTAGTCACGGCAAGTGACCGGGGCAGTCTCTGGATAGACAGGCAGGTAGCCACGGCAAGTGACCGGGGCAGTCTCTGGATAGACAGGCAGGTAGTCACGGCAAGTGACCGGGGCAGTCTCTGGATAGACAGGCAGGTAGTCACGGCAAGTGACCGGGGCAGTCTCTGGATGGACAGGTATATACGACCTGAGATGGTGGAGCCTCCCGGTAGGCTAGCAGGCAGATGACAGATGAACGCCCCCAAGTGAGCAGGCGAGAGTCTCTGGAATAGACGATGGTCACCGCATGTGACGTCCGAACCTCCGGGTAGGTCTGCAGGCAGATGGCAGATGAACGCCCCCAAGTGAGCAGGCGAGAGTCTCTGGAATAGACGATGGTCACCGCATGTGACGTCGCAACCTCCGGGTAGGTCTGCAGGCAGATGGCAGATGAGCGCCCCCAAGTGAGCAGGCGAGATTCTCTGGAATAGCCGATGGTCACCACCGGTGACGGCCGAACCTCCAGGTAGGCTTGCGGACAGGTAGCAGACAGCAAACTGGCAGGAGACAGGCAGGTAACTGGTAACGGAACCTGAGGGCTGAAGCAGAGTAAACAGTGCAACAACATTGCTCGGGCACCTCCATTAAAGAGGGAGTACTTTATATAGGGTGGAGTCCTCCGGCATTGGCCGGGGACCTTTTTTGAAAGATGCGCGCGGCCCCTTTAAGGGCGGGGGAGCGCGCGGGCGCGCGCCCTAAGTTCAGCAGCAGGGAATGAGCGCGCGACCCCAGCAGGGCGGAAGGAGGACGCCGAGCGTGGGTAAGGGGGGCGACGTCCCTGCCTGGCAGAGGACGCTGGCGCAGGGGAACAGCGTCCTGCCTGGCAGAGGGCAGGGTCGCCGGCGCTACAGTACCCCCCCACCTTTAGGCCCCCCCTTTTTTAGGCCAGAAAGAAATTTAGCTAGGATGAGAGGGGCATGGATGTTCTCCCGAGGCTCCCACGTTCTCTCCTCAGGACCAAACCCCTTCCAATCCACCAGAAAATAGGTCTTTCTCCCTACCCTTTTGGTGGCCAAAATGTTCTCTACCTCAAATTCGTTCTCAGCAGACAGTGGAGCAGGAGGTGTACCTGTAGACTTGACAAAAGAGTTAAGTACCACCGGTTTGAGGAGAGATACATGGAAGGAGTTAGGAATCCGCAAATTGGCCGGGAGTTTCAATTTATAGGACACTGGGTTGATCTGACTGATGATCTCCAGAGGACCGATGAACCGAGGACCTAACTTGTAGGAAGGAATCTTGAGCCGAACATACTTGGACGAGAGCCAGACCTTATCCCCAGGACGGAATTGAGGGGGATCCAGACGTTTCTTGTCAGCATGTCTCTTCATGCGCTCGGATGACAGAATGAGTGCGGACCGGGTACTCTCCCATATGGAGGAGAATTCGTTAACCAGGGATTCCGCAGCTGGATTGTCCACAGAGATGGAAATAGGTACAGGGATCCGAGGATGTTGACCGAAGACTACAAGAAACGGAGATTTGGAGGAAGATTCGCTCTCGTGATTGTTGTACGAAAATTCGGCCCAAGGCAGGAGATCCACCCAGTCAGAATGGTGGGCATTAACGAAGTGCCGGAGATAACTGGTCAGAATCTGATTGATTCGCTCGACTTGACCATTGGACTGTGGGTGGTAAGCGGAGAAATCCAGGGTGACGTCTAGCAACTTACAAGTGGCTCTCCAGAAACGTGAGGTGAACTGTACCCCACGATCCGACACAATGTGACGAGGCAGACCATGAAGACGGAAGATGTGGCGGATAAAGTCTTTAGCCAACTCGGGTGCAGACGGAAGCCCTGGCAGGGGAATGAAGTGAGCCATCTTGGAAAATCGGTCAACGACCACCCAAATGACCGTACAACCAGCAGAGACGGGAAGATCCGTTATGAAGTCCATGGCTATATGCTGCCAGGGGGCAGCGGGTACAGGAAGCGGGAGAAGACGGCCGGCAGGCAGGTGTCTCGGAACTTTGTTGCGGGCACAGGAGGCACAGGCAGAAACAAAGTCTATTACATCCTTGTGCAGGGTAGGCCACCAGTAATGCCGGGTAATGAGCTGGAGGGTCTTTTTCTGACCAGCGTGGCCAGCTAGATTAGACGAATGACCCCAGTGTAGGATTCTCTCCCGATCGGTTACCGATACGAACGTCTTACCAGGAGGGAGACGATTTAGACTCACGGGAGCCACCTGCATCACTCTGGCGGGATCGATGATATGTTTAGGTTCCTCCTCGAGATCCGACACCAGGAAAGACCGGGACAAGGCATCCGCCTTGATGTTCTTGTCAGCCGGGCGAAAGTGTAAAAGAAAGTCGAAGCGGGCAAAAAACAAGGACCACCGGGCTTGGCGAGGGTTAAGTCTCTGGGCATGCTGGAGGTAAGCCAGATTCTTGTGGTCAGTGTAAATGATTACCGGATGAAGAGCCCCCTCGAGTAGGTAACGCCACTCCTCCAATGCCAGCTTGATGGCCAATAACTCTCGGTCTCCTATGGAATAATTGCGCTCAGAAGAGGAGAAGAGTTTTGAGAAGAAGCCGCAAGATACCATCCTCCCGGAAGAAGACTTTTGAGTCAGTACCGCTCCAGCTCCAGAAGAGGAAGCGTCCACCTCCAGGAAGAACTGCTTGTTGCCGTCCGGGCGATGCAGCACTGGAGCGGAAGAGAAGGCCTGTTTTAAGGAAAGAAAGGCCTCCTCTGCTTCAGGCGTCCACTGTTTGGGGTTAGCATTCTTGCGGGTGAGCGCGGAGATTGGAGCAGTCCGGGAAGAGAAGTGCGGTATGAAGAGGCGGTAATAATTGGCGAATCCCAGAAACCGCTGAATGGCCTTCAATCCCTCCGGTCGGGGCCATTTCTCGATGGCAGATAGTTTCTCCGGATCCATTCTTAGGCCAGTCTAAGAAATGATGTAACCCAAAAACGGAAGCGAGGTCTGCTCAAAGAGACACTTCTCATATTTGGCGAAAAGGTGATTCTGCCTAAGCCTGAGCAGAACCTGACTAACATCCCTCCGGTGAGACTGGAGATCCGGAGAGAAGACCAAGATGTCGTCTAGGTACACCACAACGCAGGAGTAGAGCAGGTCCCGGAAGATGTCATTGACCAACTCCTGAAAGACTGCAGGAGCATTACAGAGACCAAAGGGCATCACCAAATACTCATAGTGACCGTCCCGGGTGTTGAATGCCGTCTTCCATTCATCTCCCCGACGGATACGGACTAGGTTATATGCTCCACGAAGATCCAGTTTGGTGAAGATTCTAGCCCCCCTCAGACGATCAAACAATTCGGGAATGAGCGGAAGAGGGTACTTATTCTTCACCGTGATCAGGTTTAGGCCTCTGTAGTCAATACAGGGACGGAGAGAGCCGTCTTTCTTTTTTACGAAGAAGAAACCTGCTCCCGCTGGGGAGGTAGATTTCCGGATGAATCCCTTGGCCAAATTCTCCTCGATATATTCGGACATCGACCTGGTCTCAGCAGCAGACAATGGGTAAATACGCCCACGGGGAGGCGTAGTACCGGGTAGCAGGTCGATCGGGCAATCATAAGGTCTGTGAGGGGGTAATGTCTCTGCCTCCTTTTTATTAAAGACATCAGCGAACGACCAATATGGAATCGGAAGCCCTGGTAGATTAGTTGGTGTAGGAGAAGGACGGACGGGATGAACAGGAACCAAACACGTTTTATGACAGTCCTGTCCCCAGCGAAGGATCTCTCCAGTCTGCCAGTCGAGCACGGGTGCATGCTTTTGGAGCCAAGGTAGACCTAATAAGAAAGCATGAGAGAGTCCAGGCAGGACATGAAACGAGATGCTCTCAGAATGCAACATTCCCACCTGCAGGGTTATGGCTTCAGTGATAAGTTAGATGGGACGTGGTAGGAGACCCCCATCCACAGCAGCAACAGATACTGGTTCAACCAGATGTTTGGTAGGAATGCGATATTTCTCTACTAGAGCCTGTGAAACAAGATTCCCGGCTGCTCCAGAATCAAGTTGGGCTTGTTCGAAATGACGGTTCTCACCGAGGAGAATTGAGACTGACAGCAGCAGAGATGAAGAGGATTTATTCTTGTCTAGGTTGACCTCTGCGAGCGAACCTAGACACAGGCGTTTCCCGACCTCTCCGGACAGGTACGGATCCGGTGCTCCTTACTGCCACAGTAGAAGCAACTCCCCTCGGCACGGCGTAAGTCCTGACGGGCTTTGACCATCTTGGTCTGGTCGACCTGCATAGACTCAGAAGTGTGTACCTGGGGAGAAGCGGAAGGAGTTACAGGTCTCTGAAAAGAAGGAGCTAGACGAGGAAACCTTCTCTCACGGGTGACCTCTTTGGCGCGTTCCTGGAACCGTAGATCAATTTGATTAGCCAGAGTTATTAGGTCATCGAGAGAGGTTGGAATGTCTCGACCGGCAAGTTCATCTTTAATACGGCCGGACAGACCCTCCCAGAAGACAGATATCAGAGCATCATTATCCCAGGCCAGCTCCGAGGCAAGGGTACGGAACCGTATGGCATATTGCCCCACGGTGAGACTTCCCTGACGGAGACGCAACAGAGATGATGCAGAGGAGGTCTTCCGTCCGGGTTCGTCGGAAGGCCGAGAGAAAAGCAGGCAGGTCAGACACCAGAGGATCTTCTCTCTCCCAGAGAGGATTAAGCCAGGCCAGAGCCTCTCCGGTGAGATGGGACATAATGAAGGCAATTTTGGCCCGGTCGGAGTTAAACTGGTGAGCCAGGAGTTCGAAATGCAGGGTACACTGGTTAATGAAACCCCGAGCCAGAGTAGGATCGCCTCCAAACCGTGGAGGAGCAGAAAGTCGAGGTCCAGGAACGGAAACCACGGAATTGGTAAGCAACGGAACTGCCGGATTGCGAGTCATGGCGCCAGTGGTGGTTGCTGGTGAAGTAGTCAGGGTGTCCAGGCGGGAATTAACATTCCGCAGATGACCCAGGATGGACTCCTGTTGAGACCTCTGACGAGACAGTTCATGACACAGGTCAGAGAGCGAAGGGGTTTGGGTGCCACCGGGTTCCATGGCCCGAGCAAACTGTAACGGGTCAGGGAGGCGGAACCTCTGAGCTTTATTATACAAGGAGGCTTTCCTTGTAAAGGAGCGGGTGGCGCCCGGGGAGATGGACAGGAAGTCACGGCAAGTGACAGGGACAGTCTTTGGACAGACGGGAAAGAGGTCACGGCAAGTGACCGGAGCAATCTCTGGATAGACAGGTAGCTAGTCACGGCAAGTGACCGGGGCAGTCTCTGGATAGACAGGCAGGTAGTCACGGCAAGTGACCGGGGCAGTCTCTGGATAGACAGGCAGGTAGTCACGGCAAGTGACCGGGGCAGTCTCTGGATAGACAGGCAGGTAGTCACGGCAAGTGACCGGGGCAGTCTCTGGATAGACAGGCAGGTAGTCACGGCAAGTGACCGGGGCAGTCTCTGGATGGACAGGTATATACGACCTGAGATGGTGGAGCCTCCCGGTAGGCTAGCAGGCAGATGACAGATGAACGCCCCCAAGTGAGCAGGCGAGAGTCTCTGGAATAGACGATGGTCACCGCATGTGACGTCCGAACCTCTGGGTAGGTCTGCAGGCAGATGGCAGATGAACGCCCCCAAGTGAGCAGGCGAGAGTCTCTGGAATAGACGATGGTCACCGCATGTGACGTCCGAACCTCCGGGTAGGTCTGCAGGCAGATGGCAGATGAGCGCCCCCAAGTGAGCAGGCGAGATTCTCTGGAATAGCCGATGGTCACCACCGGTGACGGCCGAACCTCCAGGTAGGCTTGCGGACAGGTAGCAGACAGCAAACTGGCAGGAGACAGGCAGGTAACTGGTAACGGAACCTGAGGGCTGAAGAAGAGTAAACAGTGCAACAACATTGCTCGGGCACCTCCATCAAGGAGGGAGTACTTTATATAGGGTGGAGTCCTCCGGCATTGGCCGGGGACCTTTTTTGAAAGATGCGCGCGGCCCCTTTAAGAGCGGGGGAGCGCGCGGGCGCGCGCCCTAAGTCCAGCAGCAGGGAAGGAGCGTGCGACCCCAGCAGGGCGGAAGGAGGACGCCGAGCGTGGGTAAGGGGGGCGACGTCCCTGCCTGGCAGAGGACGCTGGCGCAGGGGAACAGCGTCCCTGCCTGGCAGAGGGCAGGGACGCCGGCGCTACATTATGTATGCGACATGAGCAGTAATGAAGTCAGATTGTGCCAATTGTAGAAGAATATATTGTAAATATCTATTTTGTCTTACACAATGTAATGTAGTTCGGCTACGTCAGGCATACCTGGGCTAAAATGTCCCTAAATATCATTACATGAAATCTCTTAATATGGAGCGATTAGTCAAATGCAGAAAGTGGGAGCAATTCCAACATAACAGAAAGAAGTTGCAGGCAATTGAGCATCCCTGTGGTTGTGTACAGAGTCATGTAGCAATATATAGGCTGCAGGGAGACTTTAGGGAATCTGTCTTCAGGTTTTTGTATCCCAAACTAATGCCTACTATATAGCCTCTTTCACACATCAGTTTTTTGCAATCAGGCGAGTTCCAGCATTTTTTCTTAAAACCGGATCCGGCAAAATCTAATACCAGATCCGTTTTTTTCCCATTGACTAACATTAGCGCCGGATGGCGCCGCATGGCCTTGCGGCGCATCCGGTATTTGCCGGATCCGGCTAATTGTCTCAATCTGGCGTCTGGAAAAAAACGTGTACTGTGACGTTTTTTGTCTGCGGGGAAAAAAGCCGGAAGCGCTTCCGGCTTTTTGTTACAATGAAAGTCTATGGGCGCCGCAATGCGCCGGATCCGGAAACAGCTGGATCCGGTGGCCGGATCCGGCTTTTTAGTCTAAGCATGCTCTCTGTGGCCCAGCCCACAGCCAACCTATATAAACCATGCCAGTGGGACCACCCTCAGCCATAACCATGCAGCCAGCAATGAAGAAAGGAGCCAGCCACAGAGGAGCCTGCTGCAGGAGAGAGACCAGACCAGCACCACCACCAGCAGCACCACCCCCCAAGACATTATGATGCAGCCGGGAGCAGAAGGCAGACGGTAAATATCACAGACAACCCCTTTCAGCCAGGGCCATGCAATATCAATATATTCATGGCCTTTTTTTCTCTTTATTGCACAGCACAAGCCACCCAACAGCAGCAGCGTCACCAGGAGCTGGAGCACCTACACCACCAGGACTCCAACAAATGCGCCTGATGATAGAGAGTATGGGAGCAGAGGCCAGACGGTAAATATCACACACAACCCCTTTCAGCCAGGGCCATGCAATATCAATTGATATTGCATGGCCTTTTTTTCTCTTTATTCCACAGCACAAGCCGCCCAACAGCAGCAGCGGGAGCAGCACCACTACCACCACCACCAGCCGAAGACATGGAGCCTGATGTTGAGGAGACCACGGCAGCAGACAGCAGACGGTAAATATCACACACAACCCCTTTCAGCCAGGGCCATGCAATATCAATTGAAATTGCATGGCCTTTTTTCTCTTTATTCCACAGCAGAAGCTGGCCCTCAACTCCTGCACCAGCACAGCAGGACACGTCGTCTGGGAGTGAGGACACGATGGCAGCAGAGGCCAGACGGTAAATATCACACACAAACCCTTCCAGCAAGGGCCATGCAATATCAATTGATATTGCATGGCCTTTTTTTTCTCTTATTCCACAGCAGAAGCATCCCTCAACTCCTGCACCAGTACAGCAGGACACGTCGTCTGGGAGTGAGGACACGATGGCAGCAGAGGCCAGACGGTAAATATCACACACAAACCCTTCCAGCCAGGGCCATGCAATATCATGATATTGCATGGCCTTTTTTTCTCTTTATTCCACAGCAGAAGCCGGCCCTCAACTCCTGCAGCAGCACAGCAGGACACATCTTCTTCTTCTGGGAGCCCTCCCACGCATCGTCAACCTTTACAGGTATTTTTTTTTTGTTTCACAATCCATCTCTGTGATCTATATATTAATTGCATTACTTTTTATTTATACCAGGAAATTGAAGCTGAAGAGGAGCTCCCAGAAGAAGAACGAAGGGGTGGAGAGATACCCGGAGTGGGCTCACAATTCGTAAGTTTCCTGCATGCATCGCTGAAACACAACATCACACTACACACAACACATAGAAAACAATTTAGTACAGACATCACACTGCACCCAAACACATATGCCTACATCCAAGCACATAATTTTTTTTTTTTATAGTCTTCTGAATCTGGTGCTCGGCAAAGAGGTCCTCGCAGTGGCTCCCAGGGTCATCGGCGTGAGCGATGCGGCGGTCACCATCATGTAAGTATATATATTTTTTTTTTTTAGAAAATTTTTGTTTTATTTTTTTTCCTTGGTAGTTTGGAGACTAATGTATATTTTTTCTCTTTTTCTTTAACAGGCTTCACAGCGTGCTCCCGACTCGGACGGTGAGGAGGGAGTTCTGAACGTGGACCTCCTCATCGATCTGGTCAGAGAAAGGGAGCCGCTGTGGAACATGGGGGACCGCCGCCATGCTGATGTCATAGTGACCCGTCGGCTCTGGGAGGAAATCTTCAATCAACTTGTGGAAGGCTGGGAGGACCTCGAGCTCGGGCCCGGAGTAAAATGCATAAGTATACACAGTTCAGGTTGCTGGATGTAAAGCAGTGTTTCCCAAACTCCAGTCCTCGTGGCCCCCACGCATGGGCGTACCCAGGATCAAAACTAGGGGGGGGCAAGCCATGGTCGTTCAGGTTGTAAAATATAAGAACAAAAAATGTGAATAAAACGAAAATGAACGCCATACACAACATAATTCCTTATACCAAGACCAATAATATCACATACAAGGAGAAATACCACCATGATCAATCCTATTATGTAAACAATTTATTGATTTTAGGCTTACCTTTGCAGTCTTCTCTTCTGTTCAGCAGGGGGACTTCAAGCTCATGCGTGTTTATCACACACTGACACTGAGCCATTCACACTGCCCTTTCTAAACACAGCAATTGGATTGATCTTTGGGGAAAAAAAATGAATGATAGATAGATAGATAGATAGATAGATAGATAGATAGATAGATAGATAGATAGATAGATAGAAAACCAGACAAATTGGAGGCAGCACATAGTTTGTAGTGAAAAAAAAAGCTATTTAATAAGGTCAAAAGGCGACATTTCGGTCCAAACAACACAAACCTTTCTCAAGCCTTGAGAAAGGTTCTGTTGTTTGGACCAAAACGTCGCCTTTTGGTCTTATTAAACAGCTTTTTATTCACTACAAACGGTGTGCTGCCTCCAATTTGTCTGGATTTCTATAATTGATGTTTGGTATTTGCCTGGGGGGCTCTGCACCAGGACTCTTTCTTTGTGCTGCTCTAATTTTCTTCTTTTTAGATAGATAGATAGATAGATAGATAGATAGATAGATAGATAGATAGATAGATAGATAGATAGATAGATTTAAGCATGGAATGCAAGTAGATTCCACCCTGAAATATGCCCCATCATTGTCCCCTTCTTGTAGTAATATGCCCCATCATTGTCTCCTTCTTTTAATAATGTGCCCCAGACCAGCACCTGTATATACATCAGCCCCAGCCCAGCCTCTGTATGTCAGATATACAGTATATTACTGAAGATATAGACTGTACGGGCTCCTGTCAGGTATATATTACAGTAGATATAGACTGTACGGGCTCCTGTCAGGTATATATTACTGTAGATATAGACTGTATGGGCTCCTGTCAGGTATATATTACTGTAGATATAGACTGTACAGGCTCCTGTCAGGTATATATTACTGTAGATATAGACTGTATGGGCTCCTGTCAGGTATATATTACTGTAGATATAGACTGTACAGGCTCCTGTCAGGTATATATTACTGTAGATATAGACTGTACAGGTTCCTGTCAGGTATATATTACTGTAGATATAGACTGTACAGGCTCCTGTCAGGTATATATTACTGTAGATATAGACTGTACAGGCTCCTGTCAGGTATATATTACTGTAGATATAGACTGTACGGGCTCCTGTCAGGTATATATTACTGTAGATATAGACTGTACGGGCTCCTGTCAGGTATATATTACTGTAGATATAGACTGTACAGGCTCCTGTCAGGTATATATTACTGTAGATATAGACTGTACGGGCTCCTGTCAGGTATATATTACTGTAGATATAGACTGTATGGGCTCCTGTCAGGTATATATTATTGTAGATATAGACTGTATGGGCTCCTGTCAGGTATATGTTACTGTAGATATAGACTGTACAGGCTCCTGTCAGGTATATATTACTATAGATATAGACTGTATGGGCTCCTGTCAGGTATATATTACTGTAGATATAGACTGTACGGGCTCCTGTCAGGTATATATTACTGTAGATATAGACTGTATGGGCTCCTGTCAGGTATATATTACTGTAGATATAGACTGTATGGGCTCCTGTCAGGTATATATTACTGTAGATATAGACTGTACGGGCTCCTGTCAGGTATATATTACTGTAGATATAGACTGTACGGGCTCCTGTCAGGTATATATTACTGTAGATATAGACTGTACGGGCTCCTGTCAGGTATATATTACTGTAGATATAGACTGTATGGGCTCCTGTCAGGTATATATTATTGTAGATATAGACTGTATGGGCTCCTGTCAGGTATATATTACTGTAGATATAGACTGTATGGGCTCCTGTCAGGTATATATTACTGTAGATATAGACTGTACGGGCTCCTGTCAGGTATATATTACTGTAGATATAGACTGTACGGGCTCCTGTCAGGTATATATTACTGTAGATATAGACTGTACGGGCTCCTGTCAGGTATATATTACTGTAGATATAGACTGTACGGGCTCCTGTCAGGTATATATTACTGTAGATATAGACTGTACGGGCTCCTGTCAGGTATATATTACTGTAGATATAGACTGTACGGGCTCCTGTCAGGTATATATTACTGTAGATATAGACTGTACGAGCTCCTGTCAGGTATATATTATTGTAGATGTAATATATACCTGACAGGAGCCTGTACAGTCTATATCTACAGTAATATATACCTGACAGGAGCCCATACAGTCTATATCTACAGTAATATATACCTGACAGGAGCCCATACAGTCTATATCTACAGACTGTAGATATAGACTGTACAGGCTCCTGTCAGGTATATATTACTGTAGATAAGGAGACATCAACCCATTAATTAATAAATCCTCCTATGTCACTGAGGACTCTGACTGACCTCAGATTTCCCTCCTGCAGCAAGCACACGGCTTCTCTTCCTGGCTTTGCAGAACACGCCCCCGGGAACGATGTCACACCGCTGGAAAGAGCCCATACAGTCTAGTATGTGAGTCGCAGCCAGCCCAGAAGCACCTTTTAAAGGGCCGGCTGATGCGATGGCCTCATCTTGGCACGGGGCGCCCCTGCTCCTAGGGGGGGGCAACGGCCCCCCCCTGCCCCACGGTGGGTACGCCCATGCCCCCACGGGTCATGTTTTCAGGATTTCCTTTTGTGCAACACTATGGAAATCCTGAAAACATAACCCGTGGGGGCTGTGAGGACTGGAGTTTGGGAAACACTGATGTTGTATACTAACCAATTTGTGCTTTCTCGTTTCAGGGGAAAGAATTGTGAAGCGGTGGTGGTCTGTGAGGGATCGCTTCAAGAAGGAGTTCAACAAGGAGATGCGGGCCCTGAGTGGATCTGGAGGACGCAGGAGCAAGTACAAGTACGCAGAAGCCCTGTCGTTCCTCCGGGTAACAATGGTCACCAGAAGGTAAATATTACACACCCCATGTAAAAAAAAAATGCTAGCATGTCTAATTTTTTTTCAGCCAGGGCCATTCAAATACAGTATTTTAATTGTATTTTTTCTCTTTATTCCACAGAACGGTGACCAGCACTCGGGAGCGATCCCTCAGGAGTCCGCCACCGAGGGACACTTCGACAGCCCCGGCCCATCTGCACCTTCCCAGACACGTGAGTCCTCTGTCCCCTCCACCACCGCTGGAGCATAGTGGCCGAGTGCATTGCATGAGGCTACTGGTCAGGAGATAGATTTCCCCTTACCCCACCCTTCTGCCGCTGCCACCTCTAGTACACCTGTGGCTACTGGGCAGCTGCAGCAGAGGGGTCAGGAAAGGAGCTATGCGTCCGAATTCTTGCATCTTAATGCATCGTTTCAGAACTGTCTTAAAGTTTTGTCAGAGCAAATGGCTGCAAGCTTTAATCAGCTCAACTCCAGCATTCTGGAGGTTAAGACAATTCTGCAAACGATGCATTCAGAAGCAAGAAGTTCGCCAAACCATAGTTTTTTCCTGTTTGTAGCCGAGCGCATGGATACGCTATCTACTAGCCAGCAGATGCATATAATGCATACTTGCCACGGTGCTCTAGCGCAGGTTACCTCCCAACCTACACCCACCCCAGTCGTTCCTCCCACACCTGCCCCCCCTCCAGCCACCGTCCCTCCTCCCCCATTCAATACCAGCAACCTCCCCAGTACCAACAACCTCCCCAGTACCAACAACCTCCCCACTTCCAGAAACCTCCCACCTTCCAACAACCTCCCCCCTTCCAACAACCTCCCCCCTTCCAACAACCTCCCCACTTCCAACATCCTTCCCCGTACCAGTTCCCAACCACATCTGCTCCTTTACTCCCTGCCCAATCCTCCTCTCCACCACCCACCTGTTCTGCCTCCCACCTCTACACCCGTTCCATTTCTTTTTCCACCCCTACACCTCTTTTACCTGATCCTTCCCCACCACCATCACAGTCCGCTCTTCACACTGCCACTGTCGAAGGGTTCCACAGCCCCTCCAGTAGTATCTCCACCCCACACTACACCAATTTGTAAATATGTTTGTTAAATTTTCTTTTTTAAAATATGCCAAAAAAAAATTATTTCAAATTGAAATTTTTTTTAATAAAGATGTATTTCACATTGAAAAAAAAGTTATTTATTTCACATTGAAAAAAAGTTAATAAAGATTTATTTCACATTGAAAATAGTATGTTATTAAACATTTTCATAAAATAAATGTTAATTTGGTTGATTAAAATGGTTGTCTGTCATTTATTTCTAAGGTTAAATAAAGGTAACATTTATTGGGGATACAAAACCAGGCACATAACTTTGGGTAAAAGGTAAAATAATTTTACCTTTTGGCCAAAGTTGTGTCCCTGGTTGTGTGTTAGCCAAAGTATTTCACCTTTTAACCAAAGTTCTGTACATTGTTAGGTAATCCCCAACAAGGTACAGAACTTTGGTTAAAAGGTGAAATACTTTGGTAATGCACAACCAGGGACACAACTTTGGCCAAAAGGTAAAATACTGTACATAATACACAACAAGGTACACCACTTTGGTTGGTAAAGGTAAAATAAAGGTAACATTTATTGGGGATACAAAACCAGGCACATAACTTTGGGTAAAAGGTAAAATAATTTTACCTTTTGGCCAAAGTTGTGTCCCTGGTTGTGTATTAGCCAAAGTATTTAATCTTTTAACCAAAGTTCTGTACATTGTTAGGTAATCCCCAACAAGGTACAGAACTTTGGTTAAAAGGTGAAATACTTTGGTACTACACAACCAGGGACACAACTTTGGCCAAAAGGTAAAATACTGTACATAATACACAACAAGGTACACCACTTTGGTTGGCAAAGGTATACTGTGGGTACACAAGGTACAAAGGTCACAGAGCAGTTTATTAAACTCTGTCATCCTGCCAGTCTAGTCTTCCTTCAGGTGACATAAAGTATTCTGCAAATTTGTCCCTCATTCGGGAAACAGTCACAGAACTTCTATTGGTAACGTTCTGGTAATCATGCAAGGTGGTTTCTTCAGAGTGGTCCTCAATGGAAATCTGTTCCTTGCTGATAACAAAATTGCGTAGAACCACACAAGCTTTGATTACCTCATCCACAGTTTCAGCTTTTAGGTTGATAGCAGTCAATAGAACATGCCATTTGGCTGTCAGAATCCCAAAAGCGCACTTCACCATTCTTCTGGCTCTTGTGAGGCGGTAATTAAAAATTCTTTTTGTGTGTGTCAATCCTCTGCTGGAGTATGGTTTTAGCAGGTGTTCTGACAGCTGGAAGGCTTCATCCCCCCTACACAAACAAAAGGCATCGGTGGGCCAGATGTTTGAGGCAGTGGTCTAGGGGGTGGGAACTGGAAGGTGTTTCCATACAACTGACGGCCCATTGCTGACACTTTGAACACTTGAGAGTCATTGGAGCGGCCATAGGCCCCTATATCTACGGCAATAAATTTGTACTCCGCGTCAGCAATGGCCATTAGGACAATGGAGAAATATTTTTTGTAGTTAAAATATTCGGATCCAGATCCTGCCAGCTTGACAATCCGGATATCTTTCCCATCCACAGCGCCCAGGCAATTAGGAAACTTTTCTGCAATTGCAATCCAACTCTCTGTTGTGGGCTCTGGTAGAAATTCCGCAACTAGACAGTCCCACAATGCACGGCATGTGTGCTTCACAGTTCCAGAGATGGTGGAAATCCCAAGCCTGTACTGGGAAATGGAGCGAGAAAAGAGATTCTCCAGTTGCCAGGAATCTGTGAATAAAAAAACAAAACAAAAAAATGAGTTTCAAATCACAGCATTACATACCAGACCTCAGCTATAACAATTGGAGATACTATAAAAAAATATTTTTATAGTATCTCCAATTGTTAAAGCTGAGTCAGATGGCCGTATACAAACTACCAGCAACAACATTCCAGGACAAGTGTGCTCTGAAGCAAGCAGATACAATAAATATGGCTTACCGAAGAGTCACCATCAGACGCTCCGCAGGTGAAATGGAGAAGCGGCAATACGTGTCCGATCTTCTTATGAGGTCTCCAATACGCCCCACCAAGAAATCAAAGTTCTCCATTTTCATGCGAACATATGCCAAAAATTTCTGAGGGTTTCCTCGGAGCTCCACGTACAGTGTAGAATACACCCCACGCGTCATTCTCTGGGCTGTGATGGGTTGGATCCAGAAACGGCGTCGGCGCTGACCATGATGCGCTGCTGTATCTTTCTCTCCTTCTTCAGAACAATCGCTTTCAGACGATTCGCCTCCACTGTGAAATCCACCAAATTCTTCATAATGTTTCCTATCACAACGTCCATCTTCAACAGCCACTTGCTCTTCTCTCCATCCGGCACTTGCTCCTATACAACCTGTCAAAGATGGGCTGTAGGAACAGTGTATATATAGGTTTTCAGTAGCCAATCACGTTTGGAAGCCCAAAAGGGGCGTTTTAAAAAACCGGATCCGTCGTAATTCATCGAAAAACAAATAAAAAAACAGATGAACCGGATGAGACGGATCTGGTTTTCGGCCGGATCCGCTCGACACATCTGGCCAAATACCGGATCTGTCTCATCCGGTTTTACATAAAAAAACACCCGGATCCGGCGCGACGCCGCATAGCGCCTGACGCCGAAAACCTGATGTGTGAAAGAGGCCTAAGGGTACTGTAATGCTAATTACATCTATACTTTTATTTTAGAAATCTGACTTTAAATTTTAGTTAATTGTTGAATATTTATGCAAATGAGCTGCAAGTGCAGTAGGCGGGCACAGCACGTACAGCTCCCCTGACGCGTGTCTGCTGTCAGGGATTGACAGGTCACTCTTCTTTCAGTGACCTGCCTCTCCTGCCTGAGATATAGTGCAAGCGCTGTCATTCATTATTACATGTGTACCTGTTTTTAGTGTTTTCACTTTTTTTAAGCCTATTTCATATACGCTTTTTATGGCATATACCTTTGACATGGGAAACATGCCTGGCATGGCTATGCCACTTTAAGTTTTACTGTGATCTTTAGAATTGGTTGAATCTGACAATGTGGCCCTTGGGCCAAAAAAGGTAGTGCCTCCCTGTTTGAGTGTTTTACGCATAGGTTTTTCAATAGTTTTTGAATAAAGCCATGAAAAATAATATACAATATAAAAAGTCAATTAAATATTTTATGAAAGACAAATGAAACGCTTGTTTTTTCACAACCCATGAAAAATGGCATTTGTTCTACACTCCTATAATGTTGGCGGTCTAGCCCTGGGTCTCCCAGTTCTCGGAATTTAGAGGGTACAAACCTAGTGCACAGAGCCCCCCAGCCAAATGGAAATGCAGCATGGCATTATTCAAGTGAATGCGCTGCAGGGTCTTTGTGAGGTTCCCCGTGGTCCAACCTCCACATCATTAAGTGCTGCCATAAACTAGTCATCACTTTCAATTTATTTTTATTGTAGACTTGCTTTCAGATAGACATTTAGTGATCTGAGATTTATAAGTATACGCTTTTTTTCTCTCTAATAAGCATTCATTACTAAGGAATGTTGCCGTGTAACTTTTAGACAAGTAGACCCTATGTTTCAGTAAATCGACAGGCGTGCACTCTGCATTGAACACAGATATATATCTTCCTGCTTAATGTCAGATGACAAAATCCACTCAAATTTATTGCATGCATTGAGATAAGAAAAAGCTAGCAAAAAAAATACTTAAAATGTTGTCTTTCTTCACATTGGTTAACACCATTGAGTTCAATCTTCTCAATTTTGACAGGAAAAATGCAAATTGGCCTTTTATCAAGATAATCCAGAACTTGAACCTTCACTTTAGTTTTTATAACCAGAATTTTGGTGTTAACGAAAATGTGTTGGGTCTTGGCAAATATGGACGGAGCGAGGAACAAGAAAATGCTGTTCTATTAGGGTATGTTTCCACTATCAGGAAACAGTCCGGAATTGCTGCGTGTTTGACGCTGTGCGTTGGCGCAGCGTCAAACACGCAGCGTCCAGATGTTACAGCATAGTGGAGGGGATTTCAAGAAATCCTGTCTCCACTATGCTGTAAAATACGCAGGCGGAAGACCTGCGTTTCCGGACATGCGGCTCGTCTTTTCAGACCGCAGCATGTCCTAGTCCGTTGCGGCGACGCTGCGTCGCCGCAACGGAAATAACACAGGGCTATGCAGTCCTGCGATCATTCCGCATGTGTTCCGGAGGTGTCCGGAACACATGCGGAATGAGCGCGCGTACAAAAGGGGGCGGGGCTTACAACAGAGCGGAATTTCCGCTCCGTCAAAAGGCTGTGGTTCCGGACCGTGGAACCACAGCCTTAGTGAAAAAGAAACAACATAAATTCTTCCACTGCAAAAAAAACTCATAAAACTTGTTCATGTTCCCTACATGCAGTACAAATGTAAATGTATGCACAATTGCATTAGAGAGTGCAGTTCCCCTGCCCATATGTAGTTTCAAAAATAATTTAAGATATCTTTATGCCTTTTTTATGAGGATTTGGAAGCTGATCGGTGCCATTTTTCGTATATGAGCTGCAGCCACCGCCATCAGGGGTTATCTACAGCATTCTGTAATGCTGTAGATAAGCCCCCCCGATGTAACCTGAAAGATAAGAAAAGCGAGTTATATTATACTCACCCGAGGGGGCGGTCCAGCGCTAGTGGGTCCGGCGCCTCCCATCTTCTACCGATGACGTCCTCTTCCTTGCTTCTGTCGTGCTCCTGCGCTGTTGAGCAGAGCAAAGTACTGCAGTGTGACGCCCATTGGACCGGACCACATTGGACCGGACTGCATTTGTCATGTGTGCATTGCCACGAAGATCGTCGCGGTTGCACATTTTGACTTCTCACAGCTGAGCTGCTGTTTCTTTGTGTTTGGCAGCTAGGGAGTTAATTCTGTCTGTGCTCGGTTCTGGGACTGGGTGCAGTTTCTCCTGGCTGCAATTGATTATTTGTTGATTGGTTTCCTTTAAATTCCTGGTTGTCTGCTTGGGGAGTTGCCAGTGAAACCTTCATGCAGACCACAGATAGGAATGAATCTGTATAGACTTTAGTTGTGAGCTCCTTAGTTGTTCTAAGCTCAACTTGGTTAGAGTTTATTTCCCAGACCATTTATGTTCCTTTGGTGTTTGAGTGTGTATGCAAGCGAGTTTTATCCTGTCTGTTTTATATGTCTAATCTGTGTATTTAGCTGAGATCAGCCCATATCCCTTTGGTGGTAGTCAGGATCCTTCTTAGGACTGATTACAGGGTTCAGGGTCTGATAGGAGACAGGGTTAGGTTGGAGACTTGGACCTCTGAACCATTATCAGTACCTCCAAGGTGAGGGATTAGTTAGGACCCCAGTTTAGGGTCAGGTTAGATCCCGGTCCACCTCTTTCCTGTTTCAGCTCATCAAGTCCTCAAGATTAACCCTGAGTTCAGCAGAGATCGTGTCAGGTAAATCTATTCTATACTTACATGCTGATGTTGCTATACTAGTTGTTGTATAGAGTGTTGTTCCTGTATTAATAGTTTACTGACATTGTATACATATCATTAGACAGCGTGACATTTTCACTGGCCATAAAAATTATCTCCAGTTACCATGGATCCAGTAGCCCAGCTGGCTCTGCAGTTGCAGGGATTATCCATGGAGCTGACGGACATTAAGTCCAAAGTTTTGTCTCCCCTGGAGCAAACCAGAGTTGAACCTAAAGTAGCTCTCCCGGACAGGTTCACTGGTGGGCGAGACAAATTTTTCACCTTCCGGGAGGCATGTAAATTGTATTTTCGGCTTCGGCCTCGATCATCAGGGAGTGAGGAGCAGAGAGTGGGAATTGTTATCTCACTTCTGCAAGGGGACCCTCAATCCTGGGCATTTTCCCTTCCTCCGGGATCCCCGGCTCTACTGTCTGTAGATCAATTTTTTACTGCCCTGGGATTGGTATATGATGACCCAGATCGGGTCTCTCTTGCTGAGACAAAATTACGTAAGATACAGCAGGGAGATCGTCCGGCAGAGGAATTTGCTTCTGAGTTTCGTAGATGGGCCACAGATACTCAGTGGAATGACCCAGCTCTTAGGAGCCAGTTTTGTCATGGGCTTTCTGATAAATTAAAAGACGTTTTGGCTCAGTATGAGTCTCCTCCTTCTCTGGAGGCTGCTATGGCCTTAGCTATTCGTATTGATAGACGGCTTCGGGAGAGGGGTGAGGTAACCCCACTCCCTGTTGTTTCTCCACCTACCACTAAAGTCCCTTATGTTGAGGTTCCCCTTGTCTGTTCGGATGAGCCTATGCAGTTGGGAGGGACATCATTTCGTAGGAGGGGATTGGCGGTACGCCGCAGGACTAGAAGATGTTTTTTCTGCGGGAAAGAGGGACATTTTGTTGGAGAATGTCCATCCCGTGCCTTGTTGAGCCAAAAGTCGCCGGAAAACTGTTAATCCCAGGTTGTGTGGTGGACGACAACCTGGGAGTATGTATTTCATCCGCCAGTTCTTCTCAGTTCCTTGTACCAGTGGAGGTGGTAGTTGGTACGAGAGTGGAGAGATTGTCTGTTCTTCTTGATAGTGGTTCCGGGGCTAATCTGGTTGACGCTCAGTTTGCTCAGGCTCAAGGTATGCATCTGAGTGTATTGGTCAAACCGATCCCTATATTCTCCATTGACGCCAGGCCTCTCGGCCAAGGTAGCTTTGTTCATGAGGTTCATAACATTGACCTTCGGGTAGGGGCAATACATAGGGAACAATTATCTTGCTATGTGTTGGAGGGTCTACCTACTCCCATTGTGTTGGGACTTCCTTGGTTGGTTAAACATAACCCTGTGATTAATTGGCAGTCCAGAGAAATAAGCCAATGGGGTGAGTTTTGCAAAAGCAACTGCATGAACACAGTCATCAGTGCGGTCGTGCCTAGTACATTGCCTCCTTTTTTGGAGGATTTTGGGGATGTTTTCTCTGAGGAGGGGTGTCAGGAGTTGCCTCCTCATCGCGTGTATGACTGCTCTATTAATCTCCTTCCTGATGCTAAGTTGCCTAAAGCTAGGTTGTATAATCTTTCTGGTCCTGAGAGGCAGGCTATGAAAGATTATATTTCTGAAAGTCTGGCCAAAGGGCATATTAGACCTTCATCTTCCCCAGTAGCCGCGGGGTTCTTCTTTGTGAAGAAGAAAGATGGAGGCCTACGCCCTTGCTTGGATTTCCGCGAACTTAATCGGATTACTGTTCGAGATCCGTATCCACTCCCTCTTATTCCTGATCTCTTCAATCAAATTGTTGGCGCCAAATGGTTCTCTAAATTGGATCTCAGGGGGGCGTATAATCTGATTAGGATAAAAGAGGGGGATGAGTGGAAAACGGCGTTTAACACGCCGGAGGGACATTATGAGAACCTAGTCATGCCTTTTGGTCTGACTACTGCACCAGCAGTATTCCAACATTTTTTTAATGACATTTTTCGTCACCTTGTGGGGCTGTTTGTGGTTGTATATTTGGACGACATTTTAATTTACTCGCCAGATCTTGTGTCTCATCAGGAGCATGTGAGACAGGTGTTGCAGATCTTGCGAGACAATAAACTATACGCCAAACTGGAGAAGTGTGTATTTGCCGTACAGGAACTTCAGTTTTTGGGTTTTTTGGTGTCAGCCTCCGGTTTCCGTATGGACCCTGAAAAGGTGAGAGCAGTGCTTGAATGGGATCAGCCAGGGGATCTTAAGGCTCTGCAGCGTTTTTTGGGGTTTGCTAACTGCTACCGGAAATTTATTTGTAATTTCTCATCTGTCGTCAAACCTCTCACTGACATGACAAGAAAAGAGACGGATTTTTCTAAATGGTCGGACAAAGCTTGCCAAGCCTTTTCCTCTTTGAAGAAATGTTTTGCTTCGGCACCCGTTCTCATCCAACCAGATGCATCTCAGCCGTTCATTGTGGAGGTGGATGCGTCTGACGTAGGGGTGGGTGCTATATTGTCCCAGGGTCCGTCCCCTGGTAAATGGCATCCGTGCGCTTTCTTTTCTAAGAAATTGTCGTCCGCCGAAAGGAATTATGATATCGGCAATAGGGAACTTTTGGCCATTAAGTTAGCTTTTGAAGAATGGCGTCACTTTTTGGAGGGGGCAGTCCACCCGGTTACCGTTATTACTGATCACAAGAACCTGTTGTATTTGGAATCCGCTAAGCGTCTGAATTCCAGACAAGCTCGATGGTCGTTGTTTTTTACCAGGTTTAATTTTGTCGTCACTTATCGCCCGGGGTCTAAGAATGTAAAGGCTGATGCCTTGTCTCGCAGTTTCCCAGGGGCCGGGAAAACGGATGACCCGAGTCCTATCCTTCAGGAGGGGGTGGTAGTGTCGGCTGTATTTTCTGAGCTTGAGGAGGAGGTGTTAGAGGCTCAGGGGGACGCCCCTGCAGGACCTCCAGGGAGACTGTCCCAAATCTGTTGAGACAAAAGGTTATTGAGGCACATCATAATCTGCTCTAGCAGGACATCCAGGGAGTAAGGCTACTTTAGATCTCCTTTCTCGCCGGTTTTGGTGGCCTAATGCTAATAAAGATGTTATAACTTTTGTCGCGTCATGTGGGGTGTGTGCTCGCTCTAAAACCCCTCATACCCGTCCGTCTGGGACCCTTTTACCCTTGAAACTTCCGGAGCGTCCATGGACTCATTTATCTATGGACTTCATTACGGACCTTCCTCCGTCGTCAGGGAATACTGTCATACTGGTGGTTGTTGACAGGTTCAGTAAGATGGCACATTTCGTTGCTCTTCCTGCACTCCCTAATGCTAAAACTCTGGCGCAGGTGTTCATTAGGGAGATCGTTAGACTTCATGGGTTGCCTTCTGATGTGGTGTCAGATAGGGGGTCTCAGTTTGTGTCCAAATTTTGGAGGGCATTTTGTTTACGTCGGGGGATGTAATTGTCATTTTCCTCGGCTTTTCATCCGCAGACCAATGGTCAGACAGAGCGTCTGAATCAGAGCTTAGAGACATATCTCCGGTGTTTTGTCTCAGAGAACCAAGAGGACTGGTCTTCTTTCTTGCCTCTGGCAGAATTCGCTCTTAACAACAGGCGGAGCGAGTCCACTGGTAAGTCCCCGTTTTTTGGGGCATATGGTTTCCATCCCCAGTTTTGTACTTTCAATGGGGGGGGCCCTTCTGGGGTTCCTGAGGAGGAGCGTTTCTCGTCGTCACTTGCTTCTGTGTGGAGAGGTGTATTGAATAATCTGAGTGCGATGGGGAACCGTTACAAACGTATGGCTGATAGGAGGAGAGTTTCTGGTCCAGATCTGAATGTGAACGATCTGGTATGGTTGTCTACCAGGAATATAAAACTTAAAGTGCCCTCCTGGAAACTGGGTCCCAGATTCATCGGGCCGTACAGGATCAGTTCCATAATTAATCCTGTGGCATTTCGTCTGGACCTCCCTCCTACGTTTAAAATTCATAATGTGTTCCACAAGTCATTACTTAAAAGGTATGTGGCACCAGTCATACCGTCACCTCTACCTCCTCCTCCTGTGTTGGTCAATGGTAACTTGGAATTTCAAGTATCAAAGATCATTGACTCACGTCTGAATCGCCGGTCCCTTCAGTACTTGGTGCATTGGAAGGGGTATGGTCCAGAGGAGAGGACGTGGGTCCCTGCGTCTGATGTTAACGCAGATCGTTTGGTTCGGACCTTCCACAGAACTCACCCGGGCAGGCCTGGCCCTGAGGGTCCGGAGGCCCCTCGTAGAAGGGGGGGTACTGTCATGTGTGCATTGCCACGAAGATCGTCGCGGTTGCACATTTTGACTTCTCACAGCTGAGCTGCTGTTTCTTTGTGTTTGGCAGCTAGGGAGTTAATTCTGTCTGTGCTCGGTTCTGGGACTGGGTGCAGTTTCTCCCGGCTGCAATTGATTATTTGTTGATTGGTTTCCTTTAAATTCCTGGTTGTCTGCTTGGGGAGTTGCCAGTGAAACCTTCATGCAGACCACAGATAGGAATGAATCTGTATAGACTTTAGTTGTGAGCTCCTTAGTTGTTCTAAGCTCAACTTGGTTAGAGTTTATTTCCCAGACCATTTATGTTCCTTTGGTGTTTGAGTGTGTATGCAAGCGAGTTTTATCCTGTCTGTCTTATATGTCTAATCTGTGTATTTAGCTGAGATCAGCCCATATCCCTTTGGTGGTAGTCAGGATCCTTCTTAGGACTGATTACAGGGTTCAGGGTCTGATAGGAGACAGGGTTAGGTTGGAGACTTGGACCTCTGAACCATTATCAGTACCTCCAAGGTGAGGGATTAGTTAGGACCCCAGTTTAGGGTCAGGTTAGATCCCGGTCCACCTCTTTCCTGTTTCAGCTCATCAAGTCCTCAAGATTAACCCTGAGTTCAGCAGAGATCGTGTCAGGTAAATCTATTCTATACTTACATGCTGATGTTGCTATACTAGTTGTTGTATAGAGTGTTGTTCCTGTATTAATAGTTTACTGACATTGTATACATATCATTAGACAGCGTGACAGCATTACAGAATGCTGTACATAAGCCCCTGATGGCGGTGGCTGCAGCTCATATACGAAAAATGGGGTGACAGATTCCCTTTAACTATGAATCAGTTAAATCCCGCTGTCAATCACTGACAGTGAAATTTAACACATCAGAAGCTTGTCACAAATCCTGCCCATCGGTGCCCCTGGCACAAGATAGTGGGGCACCACTGGATTGTCATGGCAGCTGGGGGTGTGAAGAAGACCCCCATGCCTGTAACTTTGAATCTCCTGTGAATGCTGGCTTCTGGCTGGCGTTCATAGGAGATTGTGATTTTTGCTATAAATAGCAGTGCTGAAGCCTTGCAATGTACAGCACAGCTGATTGGACTACTGCAGCTTCAAGTCTCCTAAGAGGACTATTGAAGACAATAAAAAAGTTAAAAAAAAGTTTTTAAAAATATGAAAAAATAAAAAAACACAAAAGTTCAAATCATCAGTATCAATAAAAACACCATCTCACAGCGCAAAAATTAAGCCCTCACCCAACCCTGAAAAATGAAAACGCTACGGGTCTTGGAAAATGGTTATGTAAGCGAATTTTTTTTACTACAAATTTTTTAATTTTTTTTAGCACTTAAATAAAAAAAAACTATCAATGTTTGGTATCTAGGTACTCGTACCCACCTGGAGAATCGTATTTCCAGGTCAGTTTTACCATATAGTAAACATGGTAAATAAAACAAGCAACTATAGTGGAATTACACTCTTTGTTCAATTTTACCGTACTTGGAATTTTTTTCTCATTTTCCAGTAAATTACATGGTAAACTAAATGGCGTATTTCAAAAGTACAACTCATCCCGCAACAAACAAGCCTTCATACAGATATTTTGATGGAAAAATAAAAAAAAAAGTTATGGCTCTTGGAAGAAGGGGAGGAAAAAGTAAAAGCAGAAACTGGAACGTTTATGAAGGAGTTAATCAACATTTTAATCAATACATCTTGGAATAATAATAAGTTCCACTAATTGATGTGTTAAAAAAATGTTTCTGTGCTGAGATAATCTTATAAATGTGCCCCTGCTGTGTACTGTGTAATGTCTGTGTCTGACCGTACAGGAACAAGGTCTGATCATACCACAGCTCCTGGGCAGGGGAGGAGAGAAAAGACTTTAGGCAGGGATCACACATGTGAGGAATACGGCCGAGTCTCGCATGTTAATATCCGGCACCGGAGCATGCGGCTCCATGTATTGCTATGCGGACGCACGCTCCGTTCCCGAGGCCGTCGGCAGTGCCGGGAATTAACATGCGAGACTCGGCGGTATTCCTCGCATGTGTGATCCCGGCCATACTGACATTACAGCAGGGGATCACAGCTGATTCTTTCTTAAGATAAAACATTGTTTAAAAACAGGCAGGGACATGTTTTACCTCACAAAAAAATGAGCTGTGATCCCCTGCTGAAATGTCTGTTACTTTTTTTTGCGTCCTTCCCTGTCCAGGAGCTGTAGTATGATCAGACCATGTCCCTGCACGGTCAGACACAGACATTACACAGTACACAGCAGGGGCACATTTATAAGATTATTTCAGCACAGGAACATTTTATTTAACCCCTTTGCGACATGCGCTGTACTAGTAAGGCGCATGTCGCATCTCCCCCTTTGAAGTGGGCTCCGGCGGTGAGCCCACCTCAATGCCAGGATATGTCAGCTGTTTTGAACAGCTGACATGTGCCCGCAGTAGGCGCGAGCAGAATCGTGATCTGCCCACGCCTATTAACTAGTTAAATGCCGCTGTCAAACTCTAACAGCGGCATTTAACACGCAATTCCGGCCGCCGGGCCGGAAATACGTGCACCGCTGACTCCCCGTCATGTGATTGGGGGTCATCGGTGCATTACCATAACAACCAGAGGTCTCCTGGAGACCTATATGGTTGTTGATGGCAGATTGCTATGAGTGCCACCCGGTGTTGTCGGCGCTCATAGCAATGCTGCAAGCTTTCGAGACTACTCAGGTCTCTTCATCAGGCGAAGACTAATACAAAATCTGAAGAATCACATATTTATACACAACAGGACACAGGAATAATGCAATAGGTAAGACAAGTGACGTGAAGCAGAACTGTCATTATGACAGAGGGATGAACATAAATATTGGAACAGTTCATAGATAAGATTTTTTTCATAGATTTTAATACAAGTAATTAATAAGTAATAGTAACAAGTAATGATGGACATGGAATTACTTGTATTAAAATCTAACTTCAAATCTGAGAAAGATAGAAAGGTTTGGGAATATAAACTTATGATGACCTTTGACACTCTTAGTGCTGGAATGAATATATCACACGGATTCATGTCTTTCTATATCAATTAAGGAATCTGCTTCTCTGACCTTCTATGGGCATCAAAACACAATAGCAGACTCCAATCAGAGGGTAATAAAACTTTCACTCCTTATCTAAATATTTAGACTTGAGAGTCCTCAGTGGTTGATACCTTTTAATGGCTAACTGAAAAGATGGTAACAAATTGCAAGCTTTCGAGACTACTCAGGTCTCTTCATCAGGCGAAAACTAATACAAAATCTGAAGAATCACATATTTATACACAATAGGACACAGGAATAATGCAATAGATAAGAAAAGTGACGCGAAGCAGAACTGTCATTATGGCAGAGGGATGAACATAAATATTGGAACAGTTCATAGATAAGGAGTGAAAGTTTTATTACCCTCTGATTGGAGTCTGCTATTGTGTTTTGATGTCCCTAGAAGGTCAGAGAAGCAGATTCCTTAATTGATGTACACAGACATGAATCCGTGTGATACATTCATTCCAGCACTAAGAGTGTCAAAGGTCATCATAAGTTTATATTCCCAAACCTTTCTATCTTTCTCAGATTTGAAGTTAGATTTTAATACAAGTAATTCCATATCCATCATGCTATGACCGGGCATACAAAAGTGTTTTGCCACAGGTAAATCCATTCTTTTTTCTCTTATTGTGTGGCGATGAGAATTCATCCTTGTTCTCAGTTTTTGCCGTTTCCCCCACATACAGACCCCCAGTTGGACATTTGGTACATATAATTAGGTACACCACATTAGATGTGATGCAGCTGAAAGTACCTGGGATCTTGTAGTCCTGATGTGAGTTAGGGATCTTTATCTTGTCCGTGGTCATTATAAATGGACAGGTTTTGCATTTCTTCTTGTTGCAAGGAAAGGTTCCTGCAGCTGTTGGAGAGGACAGGGAGCTTCTGACAATGATGCTTCTTAGATTTGGGGGCTGCCTAAAACACAGTAGTGGGGGGTCTGGAAATATGGATTGTAATCTGGCATCTTTTTGTAGTAAAGGTTGTAGTTTCCGTGCAGCTCCCCTTAGCATCTCCAGATTTGGATTGTAGGTGACCACTAGAGGCACCCGGTTATTTTCTTCTTTAGCTTTGCAATGTAGCAGGTGATTCCTTGATATTCTGGTGGCTCTTGTAATTTGGTTTTCAATTGTTCTTGGATGGTAGCCCTGGTTCAAAAAGGTCTTTCTGAGGCGAATAAGGTGTTCATCTCTATCCATAGGGTTGGAACATATACGGTTGTATCTGATGGCTTGGCTGTAGACAATAGAGTTTTTTATGTGTTTTGGATGTAAACTGTCCCATTTAAGGTATGTTGGACGGTCGATTGGCTTCTGATACAGGGATGTCTCTATTTCATTGTTCTTTAGTTTAATAGCAGACTCCAATCAGAGGGTAATAAAACTTTCACTCCTTATCTATGAACTGTTCCAATATTTATGTTCATCCCTCTGCCATAATGACAGTTCTGCTTCACGTCACTTTTCTTATCTATTGCATTATTCCTGTGTCCTATTGTGTATAAATATGTGATTCTTCAGATTTTGTATTAGTTTTCGCCTGATGAAGAGACCTGAGTAGTCTCGAAAGCTTGCAATTTGTTACCATCTTTTCAGTTAACCATTAAAAGGTATCAACCACTGAGGACTCTCAAGTCTAAATATTTTTCTATCTACTGGCTAACACGGTACAAAGATACACATCTTTCCTATACTCCTTATCTATGAACTGTTCCAATATTTATGTTCATCCCTCTGCCATAATGACAGTTCTGCTTCACGTCACTTGTCTTACCTATTGCATTATTCCTGTGTCCTGTTGTGTATAAATATGTGATTCTTCAGATTTTGTATTAGTCTTCGCCTGATGAAGAGACCTGAGTAGTCTCGAAAGCTTGCAATTTGTTACCATCTTTTCAGTTAGCCATTAAAAGGTATCAACCACTGAGGACTCTCAAGTCTAAATATTTTTCTATCTACTGGCTAACACGGTACGAAGATACACATCTTTCCTACATAGCAATGCTGTAATTCTGCTACATAAAGGTGATCTGAGCATCACCTGTATGTAGCAGAAAAGATCGAGCTATGGCAGCTTCTAGCCTCCCATGGAGACTATTGAAGCATGCCAAAAGTAAAAAGAAAAAGTTTATAAAATTATTAAAAAAATAAAAAAATGCAAAAGTTCAAATCACCCCCCCTTCAAAATAAAACAATAAAAAAAAAATCAAACATACACATATTTGGTATTGCCGCGTTCAGAATCGCCCGATCTATCAATAAAAAAAAGGATTAACCTGATCAATAAACGACGCAGCGAGAAAAAAATTCAAAACGCCAGAATTATGTTTTTGGTTGCCTCGACATTGCGTTAAAATGCAATAACGGGCGATCAAAAGAATGGTATCATTAAAAACGTGAGCTCGGCACGCAAAAAATAAGCCCTCGCCCAACCCGAGATCACGAAAAATGGAGACGCTACGGGTATCAGAAAAAGGCGCAATTTTTTTTTTCACCACTTAGATAAAAAAGAACCTAGACATGTTTGGTGTCTATGAACTCGTAATGACCTGGAAAATCATAATGACAGGTCAGTTTTAGCATTTAGTGAACATGGTGAAAAAAAAAAAAAAAACAAGTGTGGGATTGCACTTTTTTGCAATTTCACCGCACTTGGAATTTTTTTCCCATTTTTGAGTACATGATATGGTAAAACCAATAGTGTTGTTTAAAAGTACAACTCGTCCTGCAAAAAACAAGCCCTGATATGGCCATATTGACAGAAAAATAAAAAAGTTATGGCTCTGGGAAGAAGGGGAGTGAAAAACACAAACGCAAAAACGAAAATGGGCTCCGGCGTGAAGGGGTTAACACATCCAATCGTGGAAATTATTTTTATTCCAAGAGCTATTAATTAAAAAGTAATTTATTCATGGAAAACTCCCTTTAAGGATACCTCCACATTACAGCATCCAATGGTTAATAGAACGATTTTTTAAAACATTAAAACAATTTTATACACAGTGGGGTCTTGTAGACATCTATGGGTACAATGTTACTTCTCTGCAAATTGCAGTGCTGTACAGCGCCATAGTAAAGTTATTTCCATGTGTAGACAGAATTGGACCCAGACTGTAGTGTTTCATGAGGGTTTTGCGCCTCCTAGTGGCCATTTTATAATATAATTTAATCCAGATGCAAAATAACGTAAACTGAAAAAAACAAATGCCACATGGTCTATATAATTTTAGGAAAACGTGAGCAATATTCTGGTAATTTTCTAAATTTTACCACCAAGGTAAACTGTGATCAGTCAATCAGCCTAAGCCTATGTTCACATTGCATTTTAGCATACGTACAGTGGCTCCGTCGGGGATTACCTTTGAAGACTGGCAAAATAGGATTCTGCTTTATACACCGACGAGCCTCTGATTATAATGATACACAGGGAGCCGCTGTGTGCTCTGTCAGACATAGTTTTTGGCCATATGTCCATTAAAACCACGTTATTATCTATCCGCAAGATGGTCGATTAGTTACTGACCAGAAGGGATCCGATTACTAGGACCTTTATTGATTGGCAAAACGCAACAATATATAAACGTTCAAATCACCCCCTTTTCTCCTATTATGATATTAAAAAAGTTATGCCCATATTCCGATCTATTAAAATATCAAATTAACTGGATCGAAAAACTTCATAATGAGAAATAACCTAAATGCCAGAATTACATTTTTTCATCCGCAATAAGAGGCGATTAAAACATCATATGTACACCAAAATGTTATCAATGAAAACGTCGGCGCAAAAAACAAGCCTTCACCCCATCGACTGAAAATTGGAAACGTTACAGATCTTGGACCAATGGAAAAATAAAAAAAAGTTATAGATCTTGGAAGAAAAATGGAAAGTTGCCGTGTTGAGATGAGGCTAAAGGGGTTGTCCACTACTAGGACATCCCCTTCTCATCCTCATGCTTACGTGAGCCCGCGTCCAATCAACGCTCATGTTACTGTCCCCATTTTTGGACAAACCGAACATCAAGAGGAAGTCAGAGATCAGCCATAGCCCTGGCTTCCTGTTGATGTTTGATTTGTCCGAAGGAGGGGAGAGTGACACCAGCGCTGATTGGGCGCCGGCCTCATGTGACTTAACAACTTCAAGTGAGCCTCGGGAAAGCGAGTGACGACACCACTGGAATGGCGCACAACGGAGATTCCATTTTTAACAGGAGCAAACATTTTGATTGAGAAGGGGTTGTCCTACTAGTGGACAACCCCTTTAACGAAGTTGTCTCATATTCTTCAGAAGCACCAGGGCCAGATTTAGGGGGGGCGGGCCCTGGGCCACATACCAAGCAGGGCCTCCCACCAATATAGGGATAAATATCTCAAAACATGTAAAATACACGTCTCTTTGCTGTGAACCGTTTATCGCTTCTCTTGACCAACGTCTTCAAGCATATAAAGATAAATCAAGCACATTTAGCTTTTTAGCCATCTGAAAGGACTGTCTTCAGACGAGCTTAAGGCCACAGCAGAGCAACTCGTCAGATGACTTGGACATTACATTTATCGATGAACTGTGTCCGTTTGTAACATTTGCCAATTTATTCACAGACGAGGAGCCAAAAGATGTCAGCACCGAACTTTTCATGTACAACCTTATCATGGAAAAGGGTGAGCAGGACACTTTCCCAAATATTGAGATAGCTCTAAGGATATATCTCATTTTGATGGTAACAAACTGCAGTGGTGAGCGTTCCTTCTCAAAACTCAAATTAGTTGAAAACCGATTAAGGACATCCATGAAGCAGGAACGACTTGTAAATTTGGCTATCATGAGCATCGAGTCAGATATACTGCGTGAATTGGACTTTAGCGACATCATTAGTGATTTTGCAGCACTAAAATCAAGAAAAGTGCCTGGATTGTAAAAAATGAATGATTTTACCTGAATTACTCTGCGTAAATGATTTTTGTAAATAAACTTGCATTCGTTTCATTTTGTGTTTTTGCATTACATATTGCAACAATTTGAAAAATGGGCCTCTGTCCAAAATGGGCCCTGGGCCACCCACCTCTTAAACCCGGCCCTGAGAAGCACACCACCCCTCTGCCTCCCAGTTTCCTGCTGCTGGGGACCTTTGGGCTCCTAAAGACTGACAGTTTGGGTCAACAGCATAGCAGCTGCTAATAGTATTGAAGAAGAGCATGAGGAATGAGGCTGGCCGGACCCTACACTTGCAGAGGCGGTCTTAGGCCCCGTTCACACATTGCGGTTTTAGATGCGTTTCCGCTGCGTTTTTTAACGCTGCGGAAACGCATCCAACCCGCAGCACAGTGCACAGCCAATGAATCCCTATGGGAACCGCAGGTCTGCTGTGCACATGCTGCGGAAAAAAACGCGCGGTTTAGCCGCGTTTTATTTTCCGCAGCATGTCAATTCTTTGTGCGGAACTGCAGCGGTTCGGCGCCCATTGACTTGCATTGAGTCGGGCACTTCCGCAGCAAAACCGCAGATCTAAAAAAGATCTGCGGGTTTGCTGCGGCTGAAACCGCTGCAGTTCGGGAGGAGGGAAGTGTGTGGGCGGTGCGTGGGCGTGAATAGTGTGCGGCGCTATGTGTGTGGGCGGTGCGTGGGCGTGTATAGTGTGCGGCGCTGTGTGTGTGGGCGGTGATTGTGTGCCGGTGTCTGCGTGATCGGTGTGCGGGTCTGTGTATGTGCGGCCGTGTGCGGGGCTGTGTATGTGCAGCGGTGTGCGGGGCTGTGTGCGTGTCTCCGTGTATGCAGGCATCGTCGGATGGGACTACAAGTCCCATCCGGCTATGCCTGCTACAGTGACAGTGAGTGACACATTAGCCAATGATGGGACAGTAGTAGTCCCATCATCCGGCTAATGTGCTGAATGTAAAAAAAAAAAAAAAATTACATGACATACAGAACATATAACATACAGAACATATAACATACACATGACATACAACACATAACATAGAGTACATACTCACCTCTTCACGCCATCCATCTGTGTATCGCTCTGCCGCCGGGAGAGAATGACGTCACTACAGTTCATTCTCTCACGGCAATGCTGGGTGAGAAAATTCCCACGCAGCATTGCCATAAAGTGAGGGAATGGACTCAGTGATGCACTGCAGGAGCCATTGTCTCCTGTCAGTGCATCACTGGGAGGCCCTACAGAGCAGTGGCATCACCTGATGTCACCGTTCTATAGGGGACACCGTCGTGGGACCCTCGTTATTAATTGGACTGCGTCGGACAGGGAGTATACGGTTGTTTTATTTTTTTACGTTTTTTTACAGGAGATCGAGGGCGTCGCTTGGATCTGAGCATGTAATAAAAATATGAAAACCGTGTTGTGTTTTATTTCATTAAAATAATTTATTCTTATGCGTGTGTTGTTTTTTTTAACCCTTTATTAATATAAGATTAATAATGGATAGGCGTCTTATTGACGCCTCTCTATTATTAACCGGGCTTAATATCACCTTACAATAGCAAGGTGATATTAACCCCTTATTACCCCATATCCCACCGCTACAGGGGAGTGGGAAGAGAGGGGCTAAGTGCCGGAATTGGCGCATCGTACAGATGCGCCAACTCTGGGGCGGCTGGGTGCTGGTATTTTTAGCCAGGGGGGGCGCCAATATCCATGGCCCCTTCCTAGGCTATGAATATCAGCCCGCAGCTGTCTGCCTAGCCTGTCTGGCTATAAATTATAGGGGGACCCCACGTCATTTTTTTTGGGGGGGTCCCCTATTTTAATAGCCAGTGAAGGCTAGCTGCGGGCTGATATTCATAGCCTGGGAAGATCCATGGGTATTAACCCCTTCCCAGGCTAGAAATATTGGCCCCGGCTGTCTGCTTTCCCCCTCTGGCGCAGAAAATTGCACGGGAGCCCACGCCATTTTTTTTCCTATATTTTTTTTTTTATTAACTATTGCGTTATTTTGTGTATGTGTACGCGTATGTGTCTTTAACTATTTATGTACCATTTTATCTATCTATCTACTGGTATCTATTATCTATCTATGGCCGGCGACACACTTGCGAGTGTGATGCGAGTAAGTCGCACGACTTCTCTGCATCAACACCCGGCACGGCTGCCCACTCTCGGACCCGAATGTGCGGCTGCATAGAAATACATGCAGCCGCACACTCGGGTCCGAGAGCGGGCAGCCGTGCCGGGTGTTGATGCGAGAAAGTCGTGCGACTTACTCGCATCACACTCGCAAGTGTGACGCCGGCCTATCTCTATCTGTGTGTGTGTAATGGAGTGTGGGTTGGACAAATGTAAAAGAGGAGGTTGGGCAAGAAATGACATCACAAATCTTTTTTTTTTTTGTTAAACAACATATCTTTATTTAGCTGTAAAAACCGCATACAAAACCGCATGAGAAAAAACGCGTCAAAACCGCGCCAAAAACCGCATCAAAACCGCGCCTGCGGTTTCTGCCAAGAGGTGCGGTTTCGGCGCGGAAAAATCCGCAGGCAAATCCGCAATGTGTGCACAGGCCCTTACAGTGGCTGTTTCACCGGAATTTTAGTGTATGTCCACCCAGGCTGAAATTATATAGATTTTTTTAAAAAATGCATGGTGGATTACGGTAGCAGCCATGTAGAAGAGATCTGAATAAATGTCATCCACATGTAGGGTTTTTCTTTGCATGGAAAAGATCTGTAGTGTGGCTTTTTATATCCATGGCTTGTTAATTTGTGCTGCTGATTAATACTTTGGGTTTCAGCTGTTTCAATTCGCCACAGATCTGCAGCTATATTTTTTTCCACTGATGGACCAGTTCTTCGTATCACAGGATGACCATCGCTTTCAATGGTTAATCTAGGGATATCCTCAGTGGACAACCATCCCTTTAATTGTCCATGTGCTCTAACAGAGTATGGGTCATCTTTGAGACGACTTCTTTTGACAGCATTAGGCTATGGTTCCACGGTCCGGAACCATAGCGCTTTTGACGGAGCGGAAATTCCGCTCCGTCTAAGCCCCGCCCCTTTCTGACGCGCGATCTTTCCGGAGGTGTTCAGGACACCTCCGGAACACCTCCGGAAAGAGCGCAGGGCTACATAGCCCTGTGTTAATTATGTTGCGGCGACGCACCGTCGCCGCAATACGCGAGGACATGCTGCGGTCTGAAAAGACGCGCCGCATGTCCGTTTACGCAGGTCTGCCACCTGCGTATTGTTACGCATAGTGGAGACGGGATTTCTTGAAATCCCCTCCACTATGCTGTAACATCTGGACGCTGCGTGTTTGGCGCTGCGCCAGCGCACAGCGCCAAACACGCAGCGTTTCCTGACCGTGGAAACTCACCCTAAATATTCAGATGTGCTGAAAATTTTTGCAGAGGATGGCCAAGGCTGCATTCCCACATTGTGTGTCAATATCCTAACCTGACTCGACAGCCTCACATATGTTTATGAGGCTGTTAAAGTGGTCGTCTAGGCTTGTTGATTAAGTCTGCAGTCACTCAAGGGACTACAGACTTATGAATCCTCACAACACACACAGTGCGCACTGTCAGGATTCTCCAGGTGATATCCATACTTCCGGCCACATTCTGACTAGCTGTGTGTAGTCTTGCTCAATTCACTTGTACTGAGCGAGGCCGCGCATGTCTAGTTGGCATGTGAACACAAGTATGGATATCACATACTTGCAGTCGCTCGCCTCCCACTCCTGGCACAGGAGAGACTTGATAGCATGCACTGTGCTTGCTGTGAGGATTCACAAGTCTGCAGTTACATAGAGTAACTGCAGATTTGAGGCCCAAGCCTGGACAACCCTTTAAGATCGGGTGTGAAAACAAGCCACTAGTCCATGCATCGGACCATGCCCCTGATGTATGAATGTATGCTAAGACTTGGTAGATTTTATATATGCATCCAGTGGCCTGAAATACCAGGCAACCAGCAGTTTCGCGTACGTTGGCTTGTATGGGTAATACAGAGAATTTCACCATAACACGCATGATAATACATATGGCTTTGGTTGTCTAATCAGCTTTATATAAGGAGGAGTTATAGCAAAGTGCTCCTGGAGCTCCCCCTGTGGAGTGGGATATAATATCACATATAAACGCCCTATAAGTGACTGCAGTGGTTCCATTGTGCAGGCTTCCTCACTTGTTTTTGTGATTTGATAAATGTTTTTATATTTTAGGGTTGTGATTTGCTTGTTCAGCAGTAATAGGAGAAATTCAGGAATGTCAGTTTTTAGCTCACGAATAGATTCATTATACGAGAAGACCTTGGGAAGAAAATCCAGTCATTGAGATGAACCAGCTCCATTGCACCTGCTAGTCTCTCGTTGGTGAGGAGTAAAGGTCAGTATCACAGCCGTGCCATATCCTCGCATCTTTTTATACTTCGTCCTGGACTTCATGCTCCAGTAAACTTTGTTTTGCTGTACTAATGTCAGGTTGCGTTAGGACGGTCCTTGTTGTACCCGGCAGGTACACTCTGTACAGTTTTGTGATGTACTCGTGTACTTTCTGCAGTCTGTAGCATTGTGAGTGCAACTTTAGGACAGAATATAAGAAATTGTGGACTGATACTGGACAAGTATCACAATATATTTATAAAGTTTCTCAGTTTTTTTTATGGAAATTATTTCGGTATATAAATTTTAAGATTGTGTTTAAAGGAGCAATTAAAGGGAACCAGTCATGTTCAGAAACTATATGTATCTGAAGATAGATATAGGAGTAATCTACAGGTTAATAGTTTTTATATTTAGTTTGGGGTTTGGCTGGTTACTGGAGCAGTGGTGAAATTACCGTATATACTCGTGTATAAGCCGAGATTTTCAGCACCTTTTTTCGTGCTGAAAATGCCCCCTCGGCTTATACACGAGTCATAGGGCAGAAACCAGCGGGGGAGGGGATGCCGCGGCAGGAGCCGGTGGCTGGGATCATACTCACCCCTCCCCGTGCCATCGCTGAGCGTCCCTGCAATCCTGCGTTCTCCCCTTTCTGCAGCTCTTCTGCACTGAGCGGTGATGTAATACCCGCTCATTAAGGTCATGTAATATGGACGCGACGCCACTCCCATAGGCGTGGCCTCCATATTCATGGCCTTAATGAGCGGTATTATGTCACCGCTCAGCGCTGGAGAGCTGCAGGAAGCCGGGGAGAACGCAGGATTGCAGGGACGCTCAGCGATGGCACGGGGAGGGGTGAGTATGATGGAGGAGAGGACAAGGAGCACGGAACAGGACAGGGGGGAGAACGGTGGACGGGGGAAGCTGGAGAAGGACGGGGGGAAGCTGGAGAAGGACGGGGGGAAGATCGGTGGACGGGGGAAGCATAGAGGAGGACGGGGGAAGCTGGAGCAGGACGGGGGGGGGAGATCGGTGGACGGGGGAAGCATAGAGGAGGACGGGGAAAGCATAGAGGAGGACGGGGGAAGCTGGAGCAGGACGGGGGAAGCATGGAGGAGGACGGGGGAGAACGGAGGACGGGGGAAGCATGGAGCAGGACGGGGGGAGATCGGTGGATGGGGGAAGCATGGAGCAGGACAGGGGAGGATGGAGGGCACAGAGGAGCACTGAGCAGGACGGGGGGCACAGGAGGACGGAGAAGGAATGCCTGCGGTTTCTGCCAAGAGGTGCGGTTTCGGCGCGGAAAAATCCGCAGGCAAATCCGCAATGTGTGCACAGGCCCTTATATGGATTCATGGAGGGGATGTAACTGCTCTGGTGGATCCAGCCCCTTGAGTGTATTCGCTTCAGTCATTTATTTGAATGGCCGGAATGTAGCACTACATGTACGGTGGAGCAACCCTGGCAGTTTGAGGCGATTGTCAGTTGCTTTAAGTCTTTGTTACTATGACTCTAGGCCAGCCATTTTATACCTGAGATGCAGCCGGCAAATTGGCATCTAAGCGGTTTGATGAAGGGAGAGGGCTCCCTCTGTAACCCCACTGGACAACCAATGACTTGCTATGGCAGTCAGGGACCGAACAGTGGCAGCCATGTTAATGCACCTATTAGGCAGGGGCTGGTTACCGGTATGTTGACAGGCATAATTACCTGCAATAGAGAAATATTGTGTAGTCTAATTCCTCACGTGACAAAAAAGTAAAGTTAGATTAAATGTTTAATGCCGTGACAACTGCTCTATATGTATGGTGGCTGTGCGCCATCACAATATGGAGTGGGCTCAGGAGTTGAGCTTGCCCTCATAAAAATTGCACCTCAGGGCTTGTGCACACGTTGCAGATTTGGTGCGCTTTTTCCTTGCAAATTTTCTAGATAAACCTGAAGCGATCCTGAGGCCAGTAAAGTGAATGAGAAACCTGAAGTGTCATGCACACATGGAGTACTTGTGACTTGCAGACATGGTGGAGAAAATTATCAGCAGCATGTCCGTTCTCTGTGTGTTCCTGCCCTGCGCTTTTCACCGCTGACCACTCAAATCAGTCAAAAACGCACCAAAACTGTGCAGTTTTCCTGCCAAGAGATGCAGAACTTTTACTCAATGTGCACACATACCCTATGTGTCCAAATCTGTTGCTGTTTTCCAGAAAAGGTTCTTTATTCAAATCTGCTAATGACGCGCTCTGGGCGTGGCTGGGCAGCGCACCTTCCCCCCTACTTGTTTTGCATCTATAAATAGCAGGGAATTCACACCCTGCAGATTTTTCTGCAGACATTTCTTCCACGTATAACGGCTCCATTCGTCTGAATAGGACAGCTGCGAAACTTTCAGCCACAAAACGCGCCCCAATCCTCCGCTCGACGCTCCATCCTATGTCCAAGCAGCCCAGCTCTGGTATTCCTGCGGTCTACACGCCAGAGGAGGGGGATGGCTTAGCTAGTGAAATAAACAGTCTATAGTCCAGTGTCTGGTCACCGGCCAACACAAGAACCGCCGTCCTGTGCCAACCATGGCCCTATAACACAGGCGCCCAGAACTTGGGGTGAGTGACGGAACATGGCCGAATAGGACCACACGACAGGACAGCTACCAGACCTACAAGTCTTGTCCCCTAATTGTCAGCCACGTGATGCACATTATTCATGGGAATATCCCTGCTCCAGTGTCATTCCATAGCTAGGCAGGTCTGCCATTCAGGAGCCTGGGTGACAACAACTACATCTACAGTAATGGAGGTCCCAGCCTCTAACAGCAAGGTAAGTGATAACCATGAAGACTAAACCAGCTGGTGCTCAGGGCTTATATACTGGGGCGTCTTCTTATATGTAGGTAGAATTTTTCTAGCAGTGAACTGAACTGCCCCTAAATGTCCCTTAAAATGTAGAGCTTGCGATTCCAAAATCCTATAGTCCATACTAGTCTCAGTCTCCGAAAACATGGCGGCGTAGCCAGTCACAGAGGAAACAAAGCGCGCTCTAGTGAATATCATGAGGTAACGCCTCTAAAGCTCTACAGCCAATCGCGTAGTGTTGCCGGACCTCTCCCATTGGCTGCTTGTAGAACTAGTGAACAGAGAAAAGCTGCACATCCCCGAGACTCGGCACAACTTTACTGACATGTTGGTGCAAGGACAAGTAGAAACATAGTTTAGGGAACCAGTAGACGCCCAAAGCATGTGATGGTAAAAAGACTATTTCTGATTGGTTACTGGTAATGCCCATCAGTGTAATAATCAGCATTCTCAATGTTGATTGGCCCAATGGCTTGTCCATCTTCCAACAACCTATCGGCGATTGGTGGCCAACTGCGTCACTCCGTTGGAGGAAGCGGATGGTTGGCTACGTCGTCGCAGGTTGGGGTAGGCGGAACACTGTGAGTTTCGGTGCGGGCTCGTTAACAGGAGATGTGCTGGTAAATAACGGGTGAGTTTGGCGCTTCCGGTATGCACGTGGGGATGACGCGGAAGCCGGGAATTGTTTCTTTTTTCTTTCTCTTACCGAAGCTCGAGTGGGGCTGATACAGGGTGGGCGCTTCCGGGGAGGGGCGGGACTGGTGTAAACAGGATGTTTTATATTGGGGCACTACGGGAGGGGGAGTCTGGGCCCAAGAGCTGACTATCCCAGTTACCGGGGCCCGGATAATGACCCTCCACTTACCAGCGCTGCTCGGTGCAGTCCCATGTAACAGCGCCAGGCCATGGGGTTCTGCAGCTGCCAAACCTTCCCATAGAGGTCCATTCTGCGACCCCCAGAGAGGCTTCACTGTTATGGGGGGAGCAGAGTCTGTACGTGCTGCGCTGTTCTCACCACCAGTGGCATCTGTAGACTGTGAGCCCTGGCGGGCAGGGTCCTCTCTCCTCCTGCACCAGTCGCTGACTCGCTATGTTCAAAATTACCGTACTTGTGTTAATTATGTACACCCCTTTTCACGTGTAAATCGCCATGGAATAAATGGCGCTATAATAATAATAACCTGTTGAGTGACATTAAAAGTTCCCGTCTTGTAGAGCTGGAGTAGTACAGGCTGAATGTGGCCCTTTCAGGAGCGCCTGTTAACCATACAAACACATACTGTTAATATTTACATAAATAATATTTACATCTCTCCCTCTCTCTCAATTATGTTTTTGGTCGCCTCTACATTGTAATAAAGTGCAATAACAGACGATCAAAAGCATCAGCTCGGCACGCAAAAAATAATCCCTCACTCGGCCCAGGTCTCAGAAAATGGCACCATTTTTTATTTTTTTTTTTACATATTAACATGGTTAGCAAGGCCGAAAAAAGACATTTGTCCATCCAGTTCAGCCTATATTCCGTCAGAATAAATCCCCAGATCTACGTCCTTCTAAAGAACCTAATAACTGTAAGATACAATATTGTTACGCTTCAGGAAGACATCCAGTCCTCTCTTGAACCCCTCGACTGAGTTCTCCATCACCACCTCCTCAGGCAAGGAATTCCAGATTCTCACTGCCCTAACAGTAAAGAATCCTCTTCTATGTTGGTGGAAAAATTCAAAGACTGAAATACACCTGGTCGTTAAGGGATTAAGCTATCACTGGCAAGCTACCGTAATTAGCAATCAATAGGGCTACAATAACCCCTCTTAGGGCATAAGCATCCAGGGTGGATTTTCTGCATATGACAGTAGAAACATTCTTTGTGAGAATTCACAAAATCTCATGTACATGCTACATAAAAAAAAAATGACAATATAAATGAATGACGTGAGCATTTTAAATTTGCAGCATGTCACTTTATATTGCGGATTTTCACCACAACATCTGCACAATCTGTTGCAGATTTTGCCACTGTAGCTTTTTCAGGCTGTCGTCTAATTTCTACCTTCATAATACCTATGTACAGGGGAGATGTTTTTATTGGAATCCTTTAATTATTATTATTAGTTTTTTCTTTTAGTATTATTGAAGTTATTTTTTGTGATTTTTTTTTTTCTTTCATAAAATAGAAACAAAAATAAAAAGAGAACTCTTTCCAGATTGCAAAAACAAATAAAACTTTATTTGTAATCTTGAGTGTGGAATTTCTGAATCTGTTAGAAATTTTGTTTTTAGATTTGTGAGAATGAGACCAGAGTTTGTCTCTGGAAAGTACGGTAATTCATTCTCCAAAGGCAGCTGAACTGTCAAGCACCTGATTATCGCCAGTCCATCTATAGGGACTCTCAGCTGGTATTCCTGGAGCTTACACTATGTGACCACACATTACAGTGGCTGTTTCATCGGAATTTTAGTGTATGTCCACCCAGGCTGAAATTATATAGATTTTTTTAAAAAATGCATGGTGGATTACGGTAGCAGCCATGTAGAAGAGATCTGAATAAATGTCATCCACATGTAGGGTTTTTCTTTGCATGGAAAAGATCTGTAGTGTGGCTTTTTATATCCATGGCTTGTTAATTTGTGCTGCTGATTAATACTTTGGGTTTCAGCTGTTTCAATTCGCCACAGATCTGCAGCTATATTTTTTTCCACTGATGGACCAGTTCTTCGTATCACAGGATGACCATCGCTTTCAATGGTTAATCTAGGGATATCCTCAGTGGACAACCATCCCTTTAATTGTCCATGTGCTCTAACAGAGTATGGGTCATCTTTGAGACGACTTCTTTTGACAGCATAAGTATTCAGATGTGCTGAAAATTTTTGCAGAGGATGGCCAAGGCTGCATTCCCACATTGTGTGTCGATATCCTAACCTGACTCGACAGCCTCACATATGTTTTTATGAGGCTGTTAAAGTGGTCGTCTAGGCTTGTTGATTAAGTCTGCAGTCACTCAAGGGACTACAGACTTATGAATCCTCACAACACACACAGTGCGCACTGTCAGGATTCTCCAGGTGATATCCATTTCCGGCCACATTCTGACTAGCTGTTTGTAGTCTTGCTCAATTCACTTGTATTGAGCGAGGCCGCGCACGTCTAGTTGGCATGTGAACACAAGTATGGATATCACATACTTGCAGTCGCTCGCCTCCCACTCCTGGCACAGGAGAGACTTGATAGCATGCACTGTGCTTGCTGTGAGGATTCACAAGTCTGCAGTTACATAGAGTAACTGCAGATTTGAGGCCCAAGCCTGGACAACCTTTTAAGATCGGGTGTGAAAACAAGCCACTAGTCCATGCATCGGACCATGCCCCTGATGTATGAATGTATGCTAAGACTTGGTAGATTTTATATATGCATCCAGTGGCCTGAAATACCAGGCAACCAGCAGTTTAGCGTACGTTGGCTTGTATGGGTAATACAGAGAATTTCACCATAACACGCATGATAATACATATGGCTTTCGTTGTCTAATCAGCTTTATATAAGGAGGAGTTATAGCAAAGTGCTCCTGGAGCTCCCCCTGTGGAGTGGGATATAATATCACATATAAACGCCCTATAAGCGACTGCAGTGGTTCCATTGTGCAGGCTTCCTCACTTGTTTTTGTGATTTGATAAATGTTTTTATATTTTAGGGTTGTGATTTGCTTGTTCAGCAGTAATAGGAGAAATTCAGGAATGTCAGTTTTTAGCTCACGAATAGATTTATTATACGAGAAGACCTTGGGAAGAAAATCCAGTCATTGAGATGAACCAGCTCCATTGCACCTGCTAGTCTCTCGTTGGTGAGGAGTAAAGGTCAGTATCACAGCCGTGCCATATCCTCGCATCTTTTATACCTCGTCCTGGACTTCATGCTCCAGTAAACTTTGTTTTGCTGTACTACTTATGTCAGGTTGCGTTGGGACGGTCCTTGTTGAACGCGGCAGGTACACTCTGTACAGTTTTGTGATGTACTCGTGTACTTTCTGCAGTCTGTAGCATTGTGAGTGCAACTTTAGGACAGAATATAAGAAATTGTGGACTGATACTGGACAAGTATCACAATATATTTATAAAGTTTCTCAGTTTTTTTTATGGAAATTATTTCGGTATATAAATTTTAAGATTGTGTTTAAAGGAGCAATTAAAGGGAACCAGTCATGTTCAGAAACTATATGTATCTGAAGATAGATATAGGAGTAATCTGCAGGTTAATAGTTTTTATATTTAGTTTGGGGTTTGGCTGGTTACTGGAGCAGTGGTGAAATTACCGTATATACTCGTGTATAAGCCGAGATTTTCAGCACCTTTTTTCGTGCTGAAAATGCCCCCTCGGCTTATACACGAGTCATAGGGCAGAAACCAGCGGGGGAGGGGATGCCGCGGCAGGAGCCGGTGGCTGGGATCATACTCACCCCTCCCCGTGCCATCGCTGAACGTCCCTGCAATCCTGCGTTCTCCCCTTTCTGCAGCTCTTCTGCACTGAGCGGTGATGTAATACCCGCTCATTAAGGTCATGTAATATGGACGCGACACCACTCCCATAGGCGTGGCCTCCATATTCATGGCCTTAATGAGCGGTATTATGTCACCGCTCAGCGCTGGAGAGCTGCAGGAAGCCGGGGAGAACGCAGGATTGCAGGGACGTTCAGCGATGGCACGGGGAGGGGTGAGTATGATGGAGGAGAGGACAAGGAGCACGGAACAGGACAGGGGGGGAGAACGGTGGACGGGGGAAGCATGGAGGAGGACGGGGGGAGATCGGTGGACGGGGGAAGAATAGAGGAGGACGGGGGAAGCTGGAGCAGGACGGGGGAAGCATGGAGGAGGACGGGGGAGAACGGAGGACGGGGGAAGCATGGAGCAGGACGGGGGGGGAGATCGGTGGACGGGGAAGCATGGAGCAGGACAGGGGAGGATGGAGGGCACAGAGGAGCACTGAGCAGGACGGGGGGCACAGGAGGACGGAGAAGGAATGGGGGAGCACAGCGGAGGACGGAGCAGGAGGGGGGAGTACAGAGGAGAGTGGGGGAGCACAGAGCTGGATGGGGAGCAAGGAGCAGGACGGGGGCAGCACAGAGCAGGAGGGCAGTTTATACACCCGGCTTATACACGAGTCAATAATTTTTCCCAGTTTTTTGTGGCAAAATTAGGGGGGTCGGCTTATACACGGGTCGGCTTATACACAAGTATATACGGTAAGTGTTCTTCTCCCTGCAGCCACTTGTTTCCAGTCATCAGGGCGGTGAACCCGTCTTTTAATTGACAGCGGTCTCCGCATACACATATTGCGCACACATACACTGCAGAGCAGGCGGTCAATCTACCGGGGAGTGATTACAGAGCTCTGACTGTGTATAGAACAGTGACAATTACAGCTCCCAGCCCCTCCCAAATGACTGAAAGCCAGCGACTGCAGGGAGAATAAAACCTAATTTTCTCCCTAAAACCATGCTTACAGTAAGTTGGCTACACAGGATTTAAATGTGATTTATCTACAGATTACCCCTATGTAAGGTTGAAGATGAGCTTTATATTAGATATTTCTCTGCTACAGTTTGTATATGCAGAAACTAGCAACTTAAAAATGTCTTTTTGCTATTTCTATAATTAATAACCTATTTCTGCTATTCTGTATAGTTCATTATGACTGCAACCGCTGCGGTGAGTCCCAGTGAGTACCTGCAACCTGCTGTCTCCGCTGCTCAGGTATGTCTGTTTTTATAGATGTGATTGTAGAAAAATGACAGAACCCATTGTTGTTTGTCAATGGGCTGTAGACAAGCTGTACAAAAGTCTTAAATCAGATTCTCGCGTTATTCACAAGAGTGTATATACGGATATGTATGTGTGTATACATAGATCTATCTATCTACCTATCTAAGAATCCAAGAAACAGGAACAGCACTCCGTTTTTCAAAGTGAGAAAGAGCTGTTTTATTTCGTCCATAGATGCAACGTTTCGGTTCAAAATGCGAACCTTTTTCAAGCAGTGAACATATGCCAAATGTGAAGTATATATAGGTTGTACATAGTTACAATAATTAGTTACAATCAAGTAAATAAGAGCAAAACTCCCCCGTCACAGAGAGTATACAAAAAGTGCAAAGTGCTATACAGATTAATAGAGATCAAATAAAGTGCAGTGCAGTAATCTTGTAACATTGAATTACATACAGTGTACAATGGTACATTAATAATAAATGTCCAGGTGTATATCAATATCAATGTATAAAAAAGTCAAGAGAGTGAAGAAAATGCAGAAATGGAAAGAATAGAAAAATAAAGAGTAGTAATACATTGAAGATATTACCTGTGAGGAAAAGGGTCTCATAGATTACAATACAGGAGCGCCAGTATAAGTCCAAATAGCAAGGAAATAACCAAATACTAGCCAAACTGAATGAAAAGATAGAATGAGTAGCATGCAGTAGTATCACATGTTAATGGGGCCAAATGTGTGATAGAATGCCTACTTGTGGAGCATGTATGTAAGAATCATTTACCTGGTAGGGTAGGACGTTTCATGAGATCCTCCTTTGATTAGGCATTGTGGTGGTGTGTGGAGTATAAGGCGTCATATATAGAACGCCGCAAGGTGATGGAAGAATCACTTCCTGTGTCAGCACAACGGCATGCGGGGTGCGCAGGCGCCATACAAGCAACATGGTTTCATTATAACAGGCCAGAGATACCAATAGATAGAGCGGGCCGCAGCACTTTTCCATCGCAGACTCAAAGGAACAAGGAATTCCACTTGGTAAAGAGTCCACAAGCATAAGAGAAATAGACAATGTCTAAAACTATCAAGCAAAATTTACTGTGCCAAACACCTAACAAAGTGTGTATTTAGCACAATAAATATTGCTTTATATACGTTACCACCTGTTTTGGTCTATTTCTCTCATGTTTGTAGTCCTGCTCATTGTATCCAGTCTGTTTACCATGTAACAAGGCATCTGTGTTTTATTCATCCATCTAGGACACGCAGCCCTCTCCTCTCGCTCTCCTGGCAGCCACTTGCAGTAAGATTGGTCCTCCTGCAGTTGAGACAGCTGTGACTACTCCTGTACCACAACGACCAAGTCGCAAAAGGTTGATACCTATAAAACCTGCTCCATTACCAGTGAGTCCCGGAAAAACAAGTATAGGACTTTTAAATGCCAAAGGTAATGTGATCCAGATTCCACAACTGGGGACAGGAAATGGGCAGCTCTTCTTCACCATACAGAACCCAGGGGGAAAGGCCGGACGCTATCAAGCTTTGCAGACTTCTCCTCAGGCAGTTCCACAGACTCTTGGCACTCAGTTTCAGATTATTAATCCTAATGATGGTGGTGCGACCCTTCAGCTCACTCCACACTCCAGTTCTACAAAACATGTTCCCATAAAGCCTGCCCTCCACAGAAAAACAGCAATGTGATGAAGCTGACTGGAACTGCCGGCAACAATCTTACTTTGTCACTGCCTCTCAATAATCTGTCTGACAGCTCCTCTGACATTTGCAGTCAGCTTGTTTCTAGCAGGCAGAGTAAAAAGCCTCGTAAGAAGCCCCTGCCACCAGGGCCAACACCTAGCTCTCCCACCCAGGAGCAGGTGGAGACTGTAGTAATTGAAACAACTGCAGACAATATCCTCCAAGCCGGAAACAACCTGCTGATTGTCCAGAGCCCCAATGCAGGTCAGCATGCTGTACTCCAGCTTGTACAGCCCAAAGCGGAGACGCAACTGGTGCAAATACCACAACAGGCACTGCGAGTGGTGCAAGCAGCCTCGGCTACACTGCCAACAGTGCCACAAAGCCAGTACAAACTGTCCAGAGCACAGATGCTTTTCCCACACAGGTATGGAAGTATTTTCTCACTTTTAATTCATGTATGTTTTTCTGTGACTTTGTACCAACAAGTTTGTGGAATTAAGGGGACATTGTCATGTCTCAAGGTTAGTTTAGTTGCTATTTAAAAGCATTGTCCATCCCTGACTTTAAAGAGGTTGTTCACTACTTTACAATTGATGACCTATCTACAGTGGGTACAGAAAGTATTCAGACACCTCTAAATTTTTCACTCTTTGTTTCATTGCAGCCATTTGGTAAATTCAAAAAAGTTCATTTTTCTCATTAATGCACCCCATCTTGACTGAAAAAAACAATGTACAAATTTTTGCAAATTTATTAAAAAAGAAAAACTGAAATATCACATGGTCATAAGTATTCAGACCCTTTGCTCAGACACTCATTTAAGTCACATGCTGTCCATTTCCTTGTGATCCTCCTTGAGATGGTTCTACTCCTTTATTAGAGTCCAGCTGTGTTTAATTAAACTGATAGGACTTGATTTGTATAGGCACACACCTGTCTATATAAGACCTCACAGTGAATGTCAGACCAAATAAGAATCATGAGGTCAAAGGAACTGGTCAAGGAGCTCAGAGACAGAATTGTGGCAAGGCACACATCTGGCCAAGGTTACAAAATAATTTCTGCAGTACTCAAGGTTCCTAAGAGCACAGTGGCCTCCATAATCCTTAAATGGAAGAAGTTTGGGACCACCAGAAGTCTTCCTAGACCTGGCCGTCCAGCCAAACTGAGCAATCATGGAGAAGAGCCTTGGTGAGAGAGATAAAGAAGAACCCCAAGATCACTGTGGCTGGGCTCCACAGATGCAGTAGGGAATGGGAGAAAGTTCCACAAAATTTTTGCAAATTTATTAAAAAAGGAAAACTGAAATATCACAGTCATAAGTATTCAGACCCTTTTCTCAGTATTGAGTAGAAGCACCTTTTGAGCTAGTACAGCCATAAGTCTCCTTGGGAATGATGCAACAGGTTTTTCACACCTGGATTTAGGGATCCTCTGCCATTCTTCCTTGCAGATCCTCTCCAGTTCTGTCAGGTTGGATGGTGAATGTTGGTGAACAGCCATTTTCAGGTCTCTCTAAAGATGCTCAATTGGGTTTAGGTCAGGGCTCTGTCTGGGCCAGTCAAGAATGGTCACAGAGTTGTTCTGAAGCCACTCCTTTGTTATTTTAGCTGTGTGGTTAGGGTCATTGTCTTGTTGGAAGGTGAACCTTTGGCCAAGTCTGAGGTCCAGAGCACTTTGGAAGAGGTTTTCATCCAGGATATCTCTGTACTTGGCCGCATTCATGTTTCCTTCAATTGCAACCAGTCGTCTTGTCACTGCAGCTCAAAAACACTCGCATAGCATGATCCTGCCACCACCATGTTTCACTGTTGGGATTGTACTGGGCAGGTGATGAGCAGTGCATGGTTTTCTGCACACCTACCGCTTAGAATTATCACCAAAAAGTTCTATCTTCGTCTCATCGGATCAGAGAATCTTATTTCTCATAGTCTGGGAATTCTTCATGTGTTTTTTAGCAAACTTTATGCGGACTTTCATATGTCTTGCACTGAGGAGAGGCTTCCGTCGGGCCGCTCTGCTATAAAGGCCCGACTGGTGGAGGGCTGCAGTGATAGTTGACTTTGTGGAACTTTCTCCCATCTCCCTACTACTTCAGTGGAGCTCAGCCACAGTGATCTTGGGGTTCTTCTTTACCTCTCTCACCAAGGCTCTTCTCCCACGATTGCTCAGTTTGGCTGGACGGCCAGGTCTAGGAAGACTTCTGGTGGTCCCAAACTTCTTCCATTTAAGGATTATGGAGGCCACTGTGCTCTTAGGAACCTTGAGTACTGCAGAAATTCTTTTGTAACCTTGGCCAGATGTGTGCCTTGCCACAGTTCTGTCTCTGAGCTCCTTGGCCAGTTCCTTTGACCTCATGATTCTCATTTGTTCTGACATGTGCTGTGAGCTGTGAGGTCTTATATAAACAGGCGTGTGCCTTTACAAATCAAGTCCTATCAGTTTAATTAAACACTGCTGGACTCCAATGAAGGCGTAGAACCAACTCAAGGAGGATCACAAGGAAATGGACAGCATGTGACGTAAATATGAGTGTCTGAGCAAAGGGTCTTTAATAAATTTGCAAAAATTTCTACATTTCTGTTTTTTTTTCAGTCAAGATGGGGTGCAGAGTGTACATTAATGAGAAAAAAATGAACTTTTTTGAATTTACCAAATGGCTGCAATGAAACAAAGAGTGAAAAATTTAAAGGGGTCTGAATACTTTCCGTACCCACTGTATAATCCATAGTATAGGCCATCACTGTCTGATCGGTTGAGGTCTGACACCCCCGTCGATCAGCTGTTGAAGTACTTGCTTGCGGAGCAGCTCTGTCTTCTGATAGTGGCCTCCGCAGGATACTGAATATCCGCCTCCTATTGATTTGAATAGAAGGCGGATGTGCAGTATCCTGCGGTGGCCATTATCAGAAGACGGCCGGCTTCGCAAGTGAGATAACAGTTGATTGGTCGGGGTCCGACAACCGGCATCCCCGCCAATCAGACATTGGTGACCTATCCTAAGTATAGGTCATTAATGCTAAAGTAGTGGACAATCTCTTTAATGTAATAAAAATGGCCTAGAATATTGAAAAGTAGAATTAAAGATAAAGCTTTAAATTATCCATCCCTTGTTGTTCCTGTTGCAGAGCTCCTCTGAACCCCCATCTAATAATAATTATAATAATTATTTTATTTCTATAGCGTCAACATATTCCACAGCACTTTACATTTTAGAGGGGACTTGTACAGACAATAAAAGACAATACAGCATAACAATAATTACATAAACAACAGAAACCAAGAGGAGTAAGGGCCCTGCTCGCTGGCTTACATCTGTCTTTGTGCTTCCTTTTCTGACTGACTGGGCGTAAGACCACTGTAGCCAAAAGCTTGCCACAACGTTGACCATTCCAGTGAATGTTTGTAGCGGTCATGTGTTGTTATTATCAGAACGGTCCGTACTGGGACCGACAAGGCAACCGGGCGATGCTGGAAAAGGAACAATGGGATCGGTTAGTTGACTTAATATTATTTTTTTTATTTTCAGCATTGTGTGCTGTTTAAAGGGAACCTGTCACTAGAAAAAAATGCCATTATCCTTCAGATATGCGGTTATTCTGCACCACTTAGCCGAACGCTGTCGGGAGAAAAATTAGCTTTTTTCCACTGGCAGGGTTCAGCTCCCAGTCACGAAGGTGGTGCCGGCGCTGGTTCAGTCACCACTTTGAGAATAGAGAGTGGCGGCTCTAACTGCGCCTCCGGCACTGACTGACACTGGCTTTGCATTGTCCTGTCCTTATGACTGGAATGCTGCCAGGGGGAGAATTTAAATGAAAACTGAAAGAAATTAACTGGAATATAAGCTGGTATCCATGCAACATGTAGGCACATGTTCACACCGGCCACTAAACAGACAAAACCGCAGATAAAAACACAATGGGCAAATACCCTGCAGTAAATAAATAAATACCAATAGTGCGTGAGCGTAACATTATGCACTTATTTAACATTATTTTGATAAAAAAACATAAAAACCATCCCACCACGTCAAGGTGACCCTATTCGGGACAGTCCTAACCTCTAGTATTAAAACCTTACCATATATCAAATGACGTATATGTGAATAAGAGCCAAGCAGGACCGAGGCCCTGACAACTGGATACCCAGGCATGGGAAGCTATAAAAATATAATGTCCAGCTCAAAGAAAAGGGAAGCCACACCTTTATTTGCACTGAGTGACACTGACACTCGCTCTGTATAGGGCTGGCTGTCAGTCAGTGTCGAGGGTGCCATTACAGCCAGCGCTCAGTATACTCAGAGCGGTAACTAAACCCAGCACCGCCCCCGTGACTGGAAGCCAAATGCTGCCAGTGGGAATAACATTCATTTTCTTCAGGCAGCATGGAACGGATCCTTTTCAAATGGGAAAACAACGAACGGCTATTTAAAAGATCCGTTTTCCATAGACTTCAATGTTGAAAAAAACGGATCCAGTTGAAATCAATTTTTTTCAGGCGGACAAAAAGGTTGTCTGCAAAACTTTTTTGTAAATGGATTGCTGCTGGATCAGTTCTAAAGGATGATTACTGGACATGTGAACCTAGCCTAAAAGACATTGAGATATTTCATCAATCCCTTAAGGGTATGCCACACTAAACAATATCGCTAACGGGATCGCTAAAAAACGTCACTATTTAGCGATCCCGTTAGCGATATTGTTCAGTGCGGCAGCTTCCAGCGACGAGCTTCCTGCTGTGATCTCGCTCGTCGCTGGAATCGTTCCGGACCCTATTTTCTCGTCGGCGCTCCCTGGGTAAGTATCTAATCGCTGTGTGGCACCTTTTCTTAGCGATTTAGCGGTACTTTTGTACCGCTAAAGTCGTTAAGAAGATCGCTAACGGCGATAGCGTCGTTAACTATATCGCTAAATGTGGCCGCATTTAGCGATATAGAAACAATCCCGCTAGCGATCGCATTAGTATGCGTCGTTATCGTGATCGCTAGCGGGATTGTTTAGTGTGGCAGTACCTTTAGATAAGAATTTCCTTTTTTTTCCCCAGACTTTACCCCATGTAGAATTGTACTCACTTGCAAAGCAAAGGCTGTCAGTTTACCTGGGGAGGACTGTTTTTTTGTTTACTTTTACGATATGTGCACACAACATCTTTTTCAGGTAGATTCCACCTGCACTGGAAAAACGCCGCTAAAAATTATCATAGTGTGCAGCAATGTAAAAACTACACTGCTGTGCACATGTTCAGTCTTTTATCTTCTTCAGGGTCCAGAAACATGGTTAAAATGTTTATTTTTCACCACTATAGTGTAAAATACAAAGAATAGACTCCGCCAGCGACACCACCTCAGGAAAAATACCGCTGAAGCAGATTGGCCTAGGAAACAACGGCAGCTTCGCTGGTGAAACAAAGATGTCATGTGCACATAGTCTCAGGCTAGGATCATGCATGCAGGTTGTGCTGCAGCTTTTAGCCAGAGGTAAAAATCGGTCCAGAAGGAAGGAGAAGTATATCCTTTTTATACTTTCAGGGTTTGTTCTCATCCAGTTCTGGCTTTGACTCAAACAAAATGCCATAAATTGCATGTGTGATTCCAGCTTTAGTCAATCCGCTCCAAAGCTTTGGGGTTGTATTGTGAAGACTTCAACTTAGGCCGGGATCACACATGCGACGAAAATGTCCGATGCTCGCATGTGAAATCCCAGCTCTGGCGCCAGCACTCGGGAGTGGAGCGAGCGGCTACATAGAAATACATGCAGTCGCGCACTCCACTCCCGAGTGCCGGAGTCAGAGCTGGGATTTCACATGCGAGCATCGGATGTTTTCGTCGCATGTGTGATCCCGGCCTTACTATGATACTTTAATTACAATTTGGTGCTAATTTCATAATTAAGTTCTTCTGTTTGTTTTGAGAGGATTTTGTCAGCATGTGGTAAAGAGTGTTGGATATCGAGCTCAAATAATTGAAATAATCTAAGCCAGTTTCATTCTGTCTCTGAATATGTTGGAACTAGGGTTGGCAACCTCATGTTCAATTTTTTATTATTTTTAATTCATAGACGGTTCAAATTTTCAACGGACATTTTCCACTCCCCTTGATAAAGGCACGCACCCTGAGATGTCCAAAATAATATATATATAGTACATGTATTTCTAATGGTGTGTGTGTATGTACACACACACACTCCTTTAGAAATATATGTACTACTGTACACTTGCGTTCCAATATACATCTATATAGGGTACTGTGGTTATCGATGTGTGTACACACTCACACAGGACCACAGTAAACATACATGCACAGATAAACACTTTGCACAGATATATAATATACACTTTTACAAAGGGGTGCACACAAGTATCCTAATACACATACCTAATAGTAAATCTGTACACATTTTATTACATGCACACGATGTCCCTCTGGCAGGTGCATTCTTCTATCTTCAGCAGCTCCATCTTGGTGGTCTTCTGGCTGTCCATCCATTAGCACTACTGGCCAGATCTGCAGCTGTCAGCCAGTCCTGTCTTTTGCATCTTCACTACCTCTGATAGCTGCTGGGAATAGCCTCTGAGCAGTCACTGATTCTGACACTTCTCCTCCTTCCATCTGAGGAGTTCTGACAGCTGCCTGACCCATGTGAACATCGGCCATCACATCCCCTGTAGCCACTTATGCCCCCCCCCCCCCGGTACTGATGGGTCTTTATTGGGGAATGGCTGCACTGGCCATTCAGGCAGCATTCACACTGCAGCTACTGCTTCTGAATGGGCCAGTGCAGTTTTCCAATAAAACCCCCTTTGTACAGGGTTTGCCATAGCTACAGGGGGGATTTATGTAATTGATCATGCGAACATTGGTCAGGCAGTTGAGTTGTTAGATGTACTGACAGCTCGGAGGCTGTGCCAATCAGCAGTCGGAGGCAGGATTGGCTGAGAACATCAGCCAGTCTTACCAGGCCTGTCATCCTGAACACGCTAAGAAGCCAGGGGAGTGTCCAGGAATCCCGCTCTGCAGTAAATTGTGCAGTGCGCTGTGGCCACTCTTCTGTTTGTACTGCGCATGTGAAGTACAAACTTCAGCAAAATTTGGAAAAATCCTGGACAGTGCTTTTTTTTCGTCCGGACACTACAGACGGCAGAGTAAAACACCAAGTTTTTACAGACTGTCGGTAAATTTACTGACGATTGGTAACCCAGATTGCAATAGAGAAGAGGGCTGGCCTTGCTAATGAGCTGAGCCTGATAGCCAGCCCCCTTACATGACTGACTCACTAGGAGCTCTCTGAGGGATGGCAGGAGGCGCCTGAAATCCGTGCTAAGTTTATTTGCAAGATTAATTATTTTCTATTTGCAAAACATCCCCATAACTTTCATGTCTCCAAACATCTCCTTTAACAAATATTGATTCTACTGGATCATCTCCAAACACGTCATTCTGTATACAGGATTGTACAATCCCTGGCACCTTGCAGCCACTGTACCTAGAAATCCCAGTTTTTTGTTTTATTATTAATGTTCAACATATTCTACATCTTTAGACAAACCATTAACCCCTTTCTGCTATCGGACGTACTATCCCGTCCAGGTGACCTGGGCCCGTCTGACCATGGAGGGGACCACGGGGGAGCGCAGCTGATCGCTGCCGGGTGTCAGCTGATTCTCACAGCTGACACTCGGCACTATGTGCCAGGAGTGGTCACGGACCGCTCTCGGCACATTAACCCCCAGCACACTGCGATCAAACATGATCACAGTGTACCGGGGGCACAGGGAAGAATCGTGCAGGGAAGGGGGTTCCCTGCGTGCTTCCCTGAGACCCTCAGAACAGCGCGATGTGATCGCGCTGTTCTGAGGGCTTCCTCCCTCCAGGAACCCGGATCCAAGAAGGCCGGGTCCTGCAGGGAGGTGGCTTCCTCAGTGCCTGCTTAGAGCAGGCGCTGAGAAAGCCTGCATTAGTGCCAGTGAGATTGCTGGTCTGACAGAGTGCTGTGCACACTGTCAGACCAGCAATCTGACATTATACAGTGATATCCCACCCTGGGACAAAGTAAAAATGTAAAAAAAAAAAAAAAATACATAACCATCTGTAAAAATAATTTAAAAAAATCCTCAAAAAAAAATATTCCCCAATAAATTCATTTCTGTATGTAAATTAAAAAAAAAAAACACAATAAAAGTACACATATTTGTTATCGCCGCGTCCGTAACGACCCGCCCTATGAAACTGTCCCACTAGTTAACCCCTTTAGTGAACCCCTTAAAAAAAAAACAATGCTTTATCATCATACCGCCGAACAAAAAGTGGAATAACACGCGATAAAAAAAACGGATATAAATAAACATGGTACCGCTGAAAACGTCATCTTGTCCCGCAAAAAACGAGCCGCCATACAGCATCATCAGCGAAAAAATAAAGTTATAGCTCGCAGAATAAAGCGATGCAAAAATAATTATTTTTTAAATAAAATTGTTTTTATTGTATAAAAGCGCCAAAACATAAAAAAATGATATAAATGAGGTATAGCCGTAATTGTACTGACCCGAAGAATAAAACTACTCAATTTTACCACACGTGGAACGGTATAAACGCCCCCCCAAAAGAAATTCATGAATTGCTGGTTTTTGTTCATTCTAAATTCCCAAAAATTGTAATAAAAAGCGATCAAAAAATGTCACGTCCCCAAAAATGGTACCAATAAAAATGTCAACTCGTCCCGCAAAAATAAGACCTCACATGACTCTGTGGGCCAAAATATGCAAAAATTATAGCTCTCTAAATGTGGTGATGCAAAAACTATTTTTTGCAATAAAAAGCGTCTTTTAGCGTGTGACACCTGCCAATCATAAAAACCCGCTATAAATAGTAAATCAAAACCCCCTTTACCACCCCCTTAGTTAGGGAAAAATAATAAAATTAAAAAAATGTATTTATTTCCATTTCCCGTTAGGGTTAGGGTTAGGGTTGGGGCTAAAGTTAGAATTAGGGTTAGGGTTGGGATTAGGGTTAAGCGTGTGTTAGGTTTGTGGTTGGGGTTGGGACTAGGGTAAGGGGTGTGTTGGGGTTAGGGTTGGAGTTAGAATTGGGGGGTTTCCACTGTTTAAGCACATCAGGGGTTCTCCAAATGTCACATGGCGTCTGATCTCAATTCCAGCCAATTCTGCGTTGAAAAAGTCAAACGGTACTCCTTCCATTCTGAACTCTGCTATGCGCCCAAACAGTAGTTTACCCCCACTTATGGGGTATCAGCGTACTCAGGACAAATTGCACAATAACTCTTGGGGTCTAATTTCTTCTGTTACCCTTGGGAAATAAAAAATTGGGGGTGAAAATATCATTTTTGTGGAAAAAAATTGATTTTTTGTTTTTACGGCTGTACGTTATAAACTTCTGTGAAGCACTTAGGGGTTCAAAGTGCTCACCACACATCTAGATAAGTTCCTTGGGGGGTCTATTTTCCAAAATGGGGTCACTTGTGGGGGTTTCCACTGTTTAGGCACATCAGGGGTTCTCCAAATGCGACATGACGCCAGCAGACCATTCCATCAAAGTCTGCAATCCAAAACGTCACTACTTCCCTTCCGAGCCCTGACGTGTGCCCAAACAGTAGTTTACCCCCACTTATGGGGTATCAGCGTACTCAGGACAAATTGCACAATAACTCTTGGGGTCTAATTTCTTCTGTTACCCTTGGGAAAATAAAAAATTGGGGGTGAAAATATCATTTTTGTGGAAAAAAAATTGATTTTTTGTTTTTACGGCTGTACGTTATAAACTTCTGTGAAGCACGTAGGGGTTCAAAGTGCTCACCACACATCTAGATAAGTTCCTTGGGGGTCTATTTTCCAAAATGGTGTCACTTGTGGGGGGTTTCCACTGTTTAGGCACATCAGGGCTCTCCAAATGCGGACATGACGCCCCCAGACCATTCCATCAAAGTCTGCAATCCAAAACGTCACTACTTCCCTTCTGAGCCCTGACGTGTGCCCATACAGTAGTTTTCTCCCACATATGGGGTATCAGCGTACTCAGGACAAATTGCACAAAAACTTTTGGGGTCCAATTTCTCCTGTTAGGCTACTTTCACACTTGCGTTTTTTTGCGCTGCGTATCGAGCGCACATCAAACGCATTAAAAAACACATACAAACGCTTGTAAATGCTGTGATATTTAGTCGCATAAGCGTGCGCATTACGACAAAAAAACGCAGCGTTTGGACGCGATTGTATGCGATTTCAAGCGTTTTTGTATGCGTTTGCGTTTTTTTCGGTGCATGGGTTGTCTACGTGTCACATTTCTATCATCTCTGTCTCTTCATCTGTCTCTATCATCTATCATCTCTGTCTCTATCATCTCTGTCTCTATCATCTATCATCTCTGTCTCTATCATCTTCATTATATCTACACTCCTCACAAACAATGTTGCTTGTGTAGGGGGTTGTTTAAACAAGTGTGTAGACATTATTTACTCAAAAATCGTTTGCGCGCAAAAGCGCTGACCAGCGCACAGCCATGCGCACGCCAGCGCACCCATAGACTGTAATGTTTTTTTTTGCACATAGCGTGTGCACACGTGCGCATGCGCTTTTTTAAAGTGGTTGGGCGGGAAAAAAATGCAACATGTAGCGTCCAGCGCGTATGGGCACACACCTGGAAAATGCGCAGCGCACGACAAACGCAGATGTACGCATGCAATCGCTAGACCCTGCGCCTGCCATGTTAAAGATAGGGGAACATTGCGCATGCGACAGATAGCGCACGATGCCCTGCGCGATAAAACGCAAGTGTGAAAGTAGCCTTACCCTTGGGAAAATAAAAAAAATTGGGGACTAAAAGATCATTTTTGTGGAAAAAAATTATGATTTTTTATTTTTATGGCTCTACGTTATAAACTTCTGTGAAGCACTTGGGGGTTCAAACTTCTCTCCACACATCTAGATAAGTTCCTTGGGGGGGGGGGTCTATTTTCCAAAATGGGGTCACTTGTGGGGGGTTTCCAATGTTTAGGCACCTCAGGGGCTCTCCAAACACGACATGGCGTCCAGCCAATTCTGCGTTGAAAAAGTCAAACGTAGCTCCTTCCCTTCCGAGCTCTGCCATGCATCCAAACAGTGGTTTACCCCCACATATGGGGTATCAGCGTACTCAGGACAAATTGCACAATAAATTTTGGGGTCCAATTTCTCCTGTTACCCTTGGGAAAATAAAAATTGGGGTGAAAAGATCATTTTTGTGGAAAAGTCTAAGTTACTTACCGTTAACGGTATTTTTCGAAGTCCATGACAGCACTACAGAGAGAGGGGATCCGCCCCTTAGGAACAGGAAACCTACAGATATAAAAGGGCGGCACCTCTCCCACACATCAGTTGGATTACAGAGCATAAGAGGACATCAAGGTTAAATGGTATACAGCAAAAAAATTTCATGCATCACACAGTAACATTAATCAATTGTTTATTACATGTGGACTACATAAGCGGAAGAAGTGCACATAAAACCTGGGTGGGAATGTAAGGGTGCTGTCATGGACTTCGAAAAATACCGTTAACGGTAAGTAACTTAGACTTTATTCGAACGTCCATGACAGCACTACAGAGAGAATTACAGAGAGTAATAACTACTTAGGGAGGGACTACAGCCTGCAGCACCCTTAGTCCGAAAGAAAGGTCTGAGGAAGCACCCAAATCTAATCTATAATGAGTGTAAAACGTGTGTGGAGAAGACCACGTAGCTGCCTTACATATCTGGTCAATCGAGACTTCTGCCCTTTCTCCCCATGAAGTCGCCACAGCTCGAGTGGAATGCGCCCTTAGCCTCTCAGGTGGCTGCTTGCCCCTCGAGGTGTATGCCAGAGAAATTGCTTCCCTAATCCATCTGGCCAATGAGCTCTTTGTTAATCTACGGCCTTTGTTAATTCCTTGAAAAGAGACAAACAATGCATTGTCCCGTTTCCAGGGATCAGTGACTGCCAAATATTGCAGCAGACATCTTCTAACATCTAAAGTATGAAGTTTCATCTCTTTTTGATTAGATGGATTAGGGATGAACGAAGGGAGAATAATTTCCTGTGTTCTGTGGAAAGCGGAAGACACCTTAGGTAGGTATGCTGGATCCGGTCTAAGTATTATCCTGTCATTCAGGACCTGAGTGTAAGGAGACAGTCTAGATAGTGCCTGGATGTCACTTACCCTCCTAGCCGAGGTTAATGCTACCAGGAAAGCGGTCTTAAGGGAAAGAGTTTTTATTGATGCTGCTGATATAGGTTCAAAAGGGGGCTCTGTTAAAGCAGTGAGAACAAGATTTAAGTCCCATGGCATGATTCTCACCTTCACTATGGGTCTCGACCTACCCGCAGCTTTAATGAATCTACTGACCCAGTAATTATTTGCGATGTTGCAACTAAAGAGTGCCCCCAAAGCTGAAACTTGCACCTTAAGGGTGCTTGTGGAGAGACCTAAATCCAGACCCTTTTGTAGGAATTCTAGAATCTGGGTTATCGGTGTTGTGTCCCCTGCTACAACCGCCGAGCTCTGAAGAAATTTCTTCCAAATCTTAGCGTAGATTCTAGTTGTAACCTCTTTTCTGCTTTTAAGGAGAGTATTAATTACATTAGCAGAAAACCCTTATCTGTCAGCAGCGACCGTTCAAAATCCACGCCGTCAGGTGGAGGCCCGCTACTCGAGGATGGTAGACTGGACCCTGGGAGAGAGCAGATCGGGAATGTCCGGCAGGACCCACGGGTCGGCTATCGACATGTTTCTGAGACATGAAAACCATGCCCTCCTGGGCCAAAAAGGAGCGATTAATATTATCCTTGCCCTGTCCTTCCTGACCTTCCTCAATACTAGGGGAAGTAAGGACAGGGGAGGAAATGCGTAGGCTAGATTGAAATCCCACTGTAATAGAAGAGCGTCCACTGCCAGAGGGCGTTCTTTGGGATTCAGAGAGCAGAACTGTCTCACTTTTCTGTTGCTTTTGGTAGCAAAGAGATCTACTTCCGGTAGACCCCATTTCCGCACAATTAGGTCGAAGATGGAAGTCTTTAATGACCACTCTCCTTGGCTCAGGAGATTGCGGCTTAAGAAGTCCGCCTTGGTATTTTCTTCTCCCTTATATGTAGAGCCGTTAGAGAAAGAAAGTGTCGTTCTGCTATCTGAAGTAGGCGCCTTGCCACCTCCATGAGAGGACCGGAACGAGTACCACCCTGGTGGTTGATGTATGCGACTGTGACCCGATTGTCGGAGAGCACTCGAACGTGGTGACCCTGTAGATAGACAAGGAGCTTTTTAATTGCTAGCTCTACCGCTGTTAATTCCTTCATATTAGAAGACATATGAATTTGATACTGCTCCCATAAGCCCTGAACCATAACGTCCCCTATATGAGCCCCCCATCCAGAGGGGCTAGCATCTGTTGTGACTATTCGGGATATCTCATATTCCCAGGGAACCCCCTTAGACAGGTTTGTCTCATTCTTCCACCAATCCAGGGATCTTATAGCAGCCTGGGACAAGGATAGCTGGCCTTCCAGGTAACCACCTAGCAAATTTTGATACAGCAAGACCTCAGCTTGCAGTGCCCTTGTGTGAAATTGGGCCCACCGAACCGCGGGAATGCAGGACGAGAGGGAGCCAAAAGAGACATAGCCTTCCTAAGCGACATGGAGGGGTTACTGGAAGCGTTTAGGACCTGGTACCGTAAACGAATTAACTTGTCTGACGGTAAACTACAGTTCTGATTTTGTGAATCCAGAATTAGCCCTAGAAATTGCTGAACCCTCATCGGATTCAAACGAGACTTTTTGGTATTTATTAGCCATCCCAGCCGCTCTAAGGTAGAAATCGCTCTTTTCAGTTGCTCTAGGCAATGCTCTGCCGTCTTTCCTATAATAAGAAAGTCGTCAAGGTAGGGGACTATAAGCATATTTGATTCACGTAAGTGGGCCATGACCTCCGACATAACCTTAGTGAATACTCGTGGGGCCACCGCCAAGCCAAAGGGAAGGGCGCTATATTGAAAATGTCGCAGTGATTCCCCCATCTGGATTGCTACTCTGAGGAAACGCTGATGCTCCATATGGATCGGTATGTGGTAATAAGCGTCTTTCAGATCTAACACCACCATAAAGCAATTTTCAAACAGAAGCTTTATTGCTGAGCTGACCGTTTCCATTTTAAATGGGTGAATAATCAGGAATTTATTGAGGGCTTTCAAATTAATAATTGTTCTAAAAGACCCATCCAGTTTATGGATCAAAAACAGAGGGGAGTAAAACCCTTACCCGCTCTGCTTCTGGCACCTCCACTAAGACATTCTTAGCGCAAAGCTCCTGAACCTCCAACTCTAGAGCGGCCTGCTCCGATGGCGATGACCTGAGTGGGGTAATTTTAAAGTTATCCCAAGGTACCGAGGAGAATTCTAACTGCAGCCCTGTAGCTATGATGTTAAGGATCCAGCTACTGTTTGAGATTTCCGACCAGGCCGGGTAGAAGGCTTTCAATCTGCCTCCTACCGGCATCGCTAGTCATTGCGAGGGTTTTTTTGTTTCCCTAGGTGGACCTCTAAACATAAACCCTGTACCTCTTCGCCTCTTTTCATCCCATTTGGCTCGTTCCCTGGACGACCTTCGGTAGCTGAACCTCCTTCTGCTGAAAGGTCTTTTATAGGAAGGAGCTGATAGACTGGGAAACTTTTTCTTGTCGTCCCCTGCCTTTTCTAAAAGTTCGTCCAGGACCGGGCCAAAAAGATATTCGCCGTCACACGGAATGGAACAGAGGCGAGATCTGGCTTGAATATCGCCCGGCCAACATTTCAGCCATAATGCCCTTCGTGCTGCATTAGACAGCCCTGCCGCTCTGGCAGCCATTCTTACTGAGTCCGCTGAGGAATCAGCCAGGAAAGCCGCCGCATTCTGAATTATTGGCAAGGTCTTTCGAATTGTCCCCCTGGAGGTTCCATCTGTTAACTGGGAAGCTAACTGGTCTAGCCAGACCATCAATGACCTGGCTGCGCAAGTGGCTGCAACTGCCGGCCTCAGGGCACCTGCCGACATCTCCCATGTGCCTTTCAAGAAGGAATCTGCCTTCCTGTCTAGTGGATCTTTCAAAGACCCCATATCATCAAAAGGGATGGAGGATTTTTTAGAAGCCTTCGCCACTGCTGCATCCAGCTTCGGGGCCTTATCCCATTTACCCGTCAGGGGATCCTCAAAGGGATATCTCCGTTTAAACGCTTGGGGTAAGGAGCCTCTTTTTTCAGGCTTCTTCCACTCTCTGTCTATAAGGCCTTGGATGCTACTGTTTAGTGGAAAGGATCTCCGTTTTTTTGGATCTAGACCACCAAACATCAGATCCTGTACTGAGGGCTCTGGTTTCGCCTCTTCTACCCCATGGTGGACCTAACTGATTTGACAAATTTGTCCATCTGGTCCAAGGGAAAACAAAACCGGGTAGCGTCTTCCGTAGAAGACGAGGAGGAAGCCGAAGAGGAAGGCGAGGAGGGTCCTGACACAACTTCACCCTATCATGGGCGGCAGGCGACTCTGAATCAGACAAAACTGGTACATTTCTACGCCTGGAAAATTCTCCGTGTCTTGAGGACGCTTTCAACTCTGCTCTTATTATCTCCTTCAGGCTTTCGGTGAAATCTGGAGTCTCCTCCGCTATCTAAAAAAGGGAAGGGGCATAAGGGGGGGTTTACTATGTCATCCCATGCCCCTGCCCTTCCCCATAAAAATGCCCTACCGTCTGTTGCATGCACGGCTGGCACAACCTCTTAGGGCAAGCGTCAGGCAGAGGGCAAGCGCAAAAGGCACATTCCCTGTGCTTGCTTTTCACCGAACACTTCTTCCCCTAGTAACAGACAAAATGGGGAAAAAACTGTATTACTGGGTATTCTAAATCTGACGATCTCTTACCCAGATTGTACAGCAGTAGGTACCGGATCACGGGGAGGGGGCTTTTTCCCAGCTGCGGAACTTCTGCGGCTGGTGCTCCTGGCCATTGAAGAGGAGCGCTGTCTGCTGCTGCTGCTGGCTCTCCTGTTGCACCGAGGGAGCCTCTGCAGTGTCCATCGTAAAAAAATGGGGCAGAAGCGCTTTACCTCTTTCCTAGGCTCCTTATATCCTCCCCCCGGATATCCGGATCAGCAGGTCTGGCCAGGGGTCCACCCCCTCCTACTCCCCGCCCCACGGCCCCCCCTGCACCTCCCCGCCGTCCCCACAGCAGGCGCCGTCCGACGATGCAGCCGCCAAAATTTTCAAAAACGCCGGCCGGCGTCTCACTTCCGGTTCCGGTGGTGGAGACTCCGCCCCCTTTTTTCCCCCGCTCGCACGGACCGACGGAGGTAAGCACAATCCCCCGCTGCATCGCCCCCCAAGCGGAGATCTCCCCCGACCCCAGCCGCGCTGCTGCAACAGCGGCGCACGACTAAATTTTCAAAAACCCCGCCGCGCCGTCCATAGCAGTGACGCGCGGCGGGAAATTCAAAACCGCCCGCCGCGCCGTCCATAGCCGTGACGCGCGGCGGGAAATTCAAAACCGCCCGCCGCGCCGTCCATAACAGTGACGCGCGGCGGGAAATTCAAAAAACCCCCGCCGCGCCGTTCACAGCAGTGACGCGGCGGGAAATTCAAATTTAAAATTTTTTTTTTTTTTTTTTTTTTAAATCACGGCTGCATCCTCAAGAGGCCCCCACCATGACAGGACCACAGGAGAGGACAGGGAGAAGACATCGGGACCAGGGAGAGGGGGGGAATACTTACCTACCGGCGCTGGCTGGGAGACAGAGATCCTCTGGATACTGCTCCACCTGCTCCGCACACTGCCGTGGAATCCTACCCGGACCCACCGTGGCGCTTCCAGGGGCTCCGCACCGGCCGAGGTAGGAGATTCCCCCCGCTACCTGGGTCGACCGGCCGGCCTGGGTCCTCCTGAAGATCTTCATCTGTAGGAAACCCGTCCTTTAGGAACAGGAAACCAACTGATGTGTGGGAGAGGTGCCGCCCTTTTATATCTGTAGGTTTCCTGTTCCTAAGGGGCGGATCCCCTCTCTCTGTAGTGCTGTCATGGACGTTCGAATAAATATATGATTTTTTTAATTTTACGGCTCTAACTTGTGTGAAGCACTTGGGGGTTCAAATTGCTCACCACAGATCTAGATAAGTTCCTTAGGGTCTAGTTTCCAAAATTGGTTCACTTGTGGGCGGTTTCCACTGTTTAGGCACATCTGGGGCTCTCCAAATGCAACATTGCGTCCAATCTCAATTCCAGCCAATTTTGGTTGGAAAAAGTCAAATGGCGCTCCTTCCATTCTGAGCTCTGCCATGCACCCAAACAGTGGTTCCCCCCCCCCCCCCCCCCCCACATATGGGTTATCAGTGTACTCAGGACAAATTGGACAACAACTTTTGTGGTCCAATTTCTCCTGTTACCCTTGGGAAAATAAAAAATTGGTGACTAAAAGATCATTTTTGTGGGAAAAAAAAAGGATTTTTTATTTTCATACCCTGGCATTATAAACTTGTGTGAAGCACTTGGGGGTTCAAATTGCTCACCACAGATCTAGATAAGTTCCTTAGGGGGCCTAGTTTCCAAAATGGGGTCACTTGTGGGGGGTTTCCACTGTTTAGGCACATCTGGGGCTCTGCAAACGGAACATGACACCCATCAAAGTCTGCATTCCAAAACGTTATTACTTCCTTTCCAAGCCTTGCCGTGTGCCCAAACAGTTCCCCCCCCCCCCCCCCAAGGGTATCAGCGTACTCAGGACAAATTGCACAACAACTTTTGGGGTCAAATTTCTTTGGGAAAAATCAAAAATTGGGGACTAAAAAAATCATTTTTGTGGAATTTTTTTTTTTCATACCCAGGCATTATAAACTTTTGTGAAACACTTGGGGGTTCAAAGTGCTCACAACAGATTTAGAGAAGTTCCATAGGGGTTCTAGTTTCCAAAATGGTGTCACTTGTGGGGGGTTTTCACTGTTGAGGCACATCAGGGGCTCTCCAAACGCGACATGGCGTCCAATCTCAATTCCAGCCAATTTTGGTTTGAAAAAGTCAAACGGCGCTCCTTCCCTTACGAGCTCTGCCGTGCGCCCAAACAGTGGTTTTCCCTCACATATGGGGTATTGGCGTACTCAGGTGAAATTGCAGAACAACTTTATCTGTCCATTTTCTCCTTTTACCCTTGTGAAAATAAATTTTGTGACTAAAAAGTTAAATGTTCATTGTTTCCTCCCACGTTGCTTCAGCTCCTGTGAAGCACATGAAGGATTAATAAACTTCTTGAATGTGGTTTTGAGGGGTGCAGTTTTAAGATTGGTGTCACTTTTGGATATTTTCTGCCATATAGACCCCTCAAAGTGACTTCAAATGTGAGGTGATCCCTAAAAAAAATGGCTTTGTAAATTTTGTTGTAAAAATGAGAAATTGCTGGTCAACTTTTAACCCTTATAATTTCCTAACAAAAAAAATGTTCCTCCAAAATTGTGCTGATGTAAAGTAGACATGTGGGGAATGTTATTTATTAACTATTTTGTGTGACATATTTCTCTGTTTTAAGGGAATAAAAATTCAAAGTTTGAAAATTGCAAAATTTTCGCCATATTTCCGTTTTTTTTTTTTTTTCAAAAATAAACGCAAGTTATATCGAAGAAATTTTACCACTAACGTGAAGTACAATATGTCACGAGAAAACATTCTCAGGATCGCGAAGATCCGTTGAAGCTTTCCAGAGTTATAACCTCATGGAGAGACAGTGGTCAGAATTGTAAAAATTGGCCCGGTCATTAATGTGCAAACCACTCTTGGGGGTAAAGGGGTTAATAATCTCCTACTACTGTTCCTTTTAAAGAAAATTTTGGTTTCGGGGACCTGTCTTCAGGTCCAATGTCGTTGTTTGCTCTCATATTATTCCCGCTGCTCCCGAGTGTTCCGTTTTTCTATTTTGTTTAAAAAAAAAAATCCATAAGGTTCCAGAGATGTGGCCCCTTCTCCTTGCTAATGGTCCCGTTACACATAGCGACACACAAGCGATCCCGACAACGATATGAACTTGTCAGGATCGCTGGTGTGTCGCTACATGATTGCTGGTGAGCTGCCAAACAGGCAGATCTCAGCAGCGATTAGGACAGCGACTACGCGGGTAACAAGCAATGCACGTCGCTTAGTTCCCCGCAGTGTACGTTAGATACCAGCGCTTTGGTGCAGGGAGCTGGTAACCAAAGTAAGCAGTGGGTTTCTAAGCGCCGCGCGACGCTTAGAAACCCACTGTTTACCTTGGTTACCAGCTCCCCTGCACCAGCTCGCTGGTATCTAACGTACACATCGGGTTTCTAGGTTCCGGGCGGCACCTAGAAACCTGATGTTTACCTTGGTTTCCAGTTCGCTGATCGCTGGTCTCCCGCCTGTCACACGCAGCGATGCGTGCTGGCCAGCGGGAGACCAACGATCAAAAAATGGTCCAGGACATTCAGCGACGATCAGCGATACCCAGCAAGGGGGCTGATCGTCGCTACGTGTCACACTAAGCGAGATCGCTGGCTAGGTCGCTGTTATGTCACAAAATCGGTGACGTTTCAGCGATCTCGCTAGCGATCTCACTTAGTGTAACGGGGGCATAATTTTTATGTTCTTTACAAGGGGGTGGTGCTCACAGGAAATACTGCAGAGAAGCTGAGACACGCCCCCAGAGAATCTTGGCCACTCCCCTTTGTATAGACCTTAAAAATTAGCACTAAATAAAAAGGCCTAGATCTCTGGAACCGTAGGGTAGATTTTAAGAAAACAAAAACTGGTGTATTCAGGTCGACAGTGGGAATACAATAAGAGCAAACACTGAACACTTTTTACCTGCTGGCAAGTTCTCTTTAAGTGAGGATCAAGTCCTTCCTTTTTTGCTTTGTATGATTTCTACTATTTTTTGTAATTTGTTTTTTGTGAACTTCTCTGTTTTACAGATCTACTTCCGTACTTCAGCAGGAGATGTCCAAGCAGTGATGTTGCAGGAGTCTACACCTCAGCCATGCAGCATGGGAGGCACAGGTTCATTATCAACGCTATCTGCTACTCCCACTAAGAAGAATTTCACTCGCAAAGAGCGGTCCTTAGCCAAAATTGCCCCAGCAGGGAGCGTCATTAACCTGAATACAGCACAGCTTTCAGCCACTGCCCAGGGCATACAGACTATCAGTATCAATGGCGTCCCAGTGCAAGGAGTACCTGTTACCATCACCAATGCTGCAGGTGTATATCCCAATGTGAATATGTAACAAGCCAAACAAAAAGCTAAGCTACTGCCCTTACCTCCTGAACATTTAACACATTAATACGATTTGCTTGATTATCCTTCTATTAAATGAATCAACACACCCTTGTGTTTGTGTATCCAATCAGGGCAGCAGCAAATCAGTGTGCAGAACGTGTCCAGTAATAACGTTGCCATCAGTGGCCTCAGCCCTTCCCAGATACAGCTACAGATGGAACAGGCCTTGTCTGGGGATCTACAGCCAGGAGAGAAGAGGAGGAGGGTGGCCTGTACTTGTCCAAACTGCAAGGACGGGGAGAAGGGGTGAGAGTATTCACTAAGTGGAGATGAAGTTGTGTGAGGCTAGTTAAATAAAGGGCAGGGGTGGGTAGGGATTGACGGAGGGATTATTGTGCGGAGGAGAGACACTCTCTACCTCTCAGCAGGTGGGGTCCCCCTGGCAGGAAGAGGCACGTGTGTCACATCCCTGAATGCGGGAGAACGTTTCGCAAGACTTCACTCTTGAGAGCCCACGTTCGGCTGCACACCGGGGAGAGGCCATTCGTGTGCAATTGGGGATTCTGTACAAAAAGGTTCACCCGCAGCGACGAGCTGCAAAGGCACGCACGCACTCACACAGGTGTGTGGCGCATGTATGCACGCATGCACGTGTAAGGCACTCTGTCCCACATGTATGACATGTATACTGATTTTACTCTGCTGTCCCTGCACAGGTGACAAGCGCTTTGAATGCCCTCACTGTCAGAAGAGGTTCACACGCAGCGACCATGTCAGCAAGCACTTCAAGACACACCTCGTGCCAAAGAAGCTGTAATGCAAGTGGAAACCAACTTAACTGTGGGACCCTTAAAATGATGCCATTGCGTTCTAAGTTGGAACTTCTTCAGATATGTTTGGGCTACCCTGAATCATTGCCCTGTGTGTGGGACTCCAAGCCCAGTAATGCTAGTAGTAATCATCACCACTCTGTAGAAGTCATCATACTGCTGGTGTGTGCCCAGCAAGCAGATGGTCGAGTTTTCAAGACCACCTAGAGTTCTGTACTGAGAACAAGGTGTCAAAATCTGGACTACACATCCGCTCTGTGTATCTCAGCACTTTTCAGCATAGGATTGCTGTTCAACATGAAGGATTTTGCCGGGGGGAGAACGTGTGTACATTACCTGGGCCCATGCTATTTGGCTTGGCCGAACATTCCCATGTCTGCACTGCTCTCTCCCTATAGGAAGGTGCCTTAATATCTCCCCTCTTCCAATATTCTTAAGTGTCAGAGCTTCAATTATAGTTGCGCTAGTCTTGCATTCATACTTGTTGCCAGGACAGGAATTTCCATAGCGTAGAGCCTCCGTGTACTTTCTTCTATTTATACCAGAAAATAATTGTTCCTTTCTCGTCACAGTCTCTATGACGTATGTTGTATTTGCAATTTTAGCGATCAACCAGATAAATAATTTAAATAAAAGAGGGGATTTAACATGATCACATTATATAACGGGTGCAAGCTTCAAGAACATTTTTTTCCCTTAACTCCTTGTCATGAACAGAAGTTATATATCTCACTGACACATGAATGTTCATTTCTAATGGAAATGTGCAGTTGTATTCCTTAGTAATTGTTGAGTACTACTTTGATTCTTAGGCCGGGATCACACATGCGAGACATACGGACGAGTCTCGCATGTTATTATCCGGCACTGCCGCCTGCACTCGGGAGCAGGGCGTTCGGCTGCATGTATTTCTATGCAGCTGCTCGCTCCGCTCCCGTGTGCCGACATGCGAAACTCGTCTGTATTTTTCGCATGTGTGATCCCGGCCTTAAAGTGAACCTATCATGGAGTTTATTTTTGGAATTGTTACAAAACTATTATATTTGAGGGTCCGGACACCATTTCCCTTCTGTAGACGTTGGATTTCAATGTTTCTCCTCCTTAGCCGCTGCCATAATCCTGATGCTTAACTCTTGTTTAGGCTAAATAAAGTAAGAATGCTTTAAATGCAATCTAAGGTGGAGTGTCCCTTATCTCTATTAGACAGGGATGTGAATGTTAGGCAGTATCACTCCAGGCAAAATGAACCTGTTATACCTAGTGCGGGGCATAAATGAGGGGTGTACTTTTTGTCTTTGGAACCCTATGTCATACTCCTTACCCCCTCAGTCCTGAACTAAGCAGAACAATCATATTTAATAGGGGGGTAATCTCTTCTTGTGTTCACACATAGCAGAAATTTGTAAGCCAGTCTCATTCTTACATAGGGACTGCAGAAATCCAAACAAATGCTGCCAAAAATGAAATGAGCAGCAGCCTGGGTTCAGAATACACCAATGTGATCTTCTCATGTGCAACTATGAACAGAAGATAGTTTTTAATGGATTTTCCTTTTAAACAGAACAGTTCACTTTTTATGGAGATACGTTTTTCTCCAGTCCAGGGATCATAGCTGTGCATAACACTAAAAGAATGGCGTAGGGGGGCTGGTCTGTTGTGAATATATTGGCAATAGCTGTTCAATTTTTTTTTTGTATTGGTTGGGGTCACAGATAGACAAAGTCTTACATAAAAAGAAAAAAAATATTATATTATTTAACAGCCTTCAGCTCGACTTAATGGATGAACTCTGTATGAAGATCGATCTTGTGCAAGCCTAGATAGGTCCACCAGGGTCTTTTCCACAGTTGTCTTGATTGTATCAAGCCATCAGGTTGCTGGTGTTCTACTTCATCTTGTTTCTTCTGACCATGATGTCCTTCTCCAGTGATTGTTCTCTTCGTATAATGTGGCACTAAAAATGCATCCACAGAGTAATGATTAAACTCTGTGAAAGATGATTTGGGAGCGATTCAAGAACTTTTTTTTTTTTTTTGGGGGGAAAAGTTAAACTGACCCTCCACCCCAAGACTGTGACTACATTTCTCATGTATAGTCAGCCTAAGGTCACAGTCACATGTTCAGTATTTTACATCAGTACTAGCTGAAGAGCCCGGCGTTGTCCGGGCATAGTAACTAACTGTGGTTAGTTATAACAAATTATGAAGATTATCCTCCATCCCATGGTCCAGTGCCCATATACCCATCACACATCCTCCATCCCATAGTCCAGTGCCCATATACCCATCACACATCCTCCATCCCATAGTCCAGTGCCCATATACCCATCACACATCCTCCATTCCATAGTCCAGTGCCCATATACCCATCACACATCCTCCATCCCATAGTCCCGTGCCCATATACACATCATCCATCTCATAGTCGCGTGCTTATATACCCATCATACATATCCTCCATCCCATAGTCCAGTGCCCATATACCCATCAAACAATAATGTATGTAAAACGCTGTGAAATTAATGGCGCTATATGAGTTAAATAAATACCTATCCTCCATCCCATAGTCCCGTGCCCATATACTCATCATACATATCCTCCATCCCATTGTCCAGTGCCCATATACCCATCACACAACCTCCATCCCATAGTCCTGTGCCCATATACCCATCACACATTCATCCCATAGTCCAGTGCCCATATACCCATCATACATATCCTCCATCCCATAGTCCAGTGCCCATATACCCATCATGCATATCCTCCATCCATAGATCAGTGCCCATATACCCATCAATGTATGTAAAACGCTGTGGAATTAGTGGCGCTATATAAGTGAGTAAATAAATAAATACATATCCTCCATCCCACAGTCCCGTGCCCATATACCCATCATCCATCCCACAGTCCCGTGCCCATATACCCATCACATATCCTCCATCCATAGTCCCGTGCCCATATACCCATCACACACATCCATCCATAGTCCCGAGCGGGTGGCGCTGAGCAGGGAGTTCTTGGTGATGTGCTGTTATGTGACCTGGCAGTGTGGCTCTGTGTGCGACCGCTGATGATGCGATTTTCTACACCGGTAACAACAGAGCGTGGCAGTAATAGAGGAGGGGGGATTCATTTCTGTCATGTGCGCTCTGCTCCTTTTTGGGGGGCAGACAATGGCTGGGAGCTTATGTTCCCGGGATGCTAGATTTCTCCCACCCGGTCAGTGTCTGCTGAGGTGTTGTGGAGTGGGAAAACTTTTGATCATAACAACCAATCACAGCTCAGCTTTCATCTTTTAAACAGACAGCTCTGGTGAAATGAAAGATGCTTAGTGAATGATTGCTATGGGCAACACAGGCAGTGTAACCCGTCAATATGCCTATGAAATATATATATTAGATATTTATAATACGGGGTTTTGCGTGTGGAGTGAGTGTGGCTATGCAGAGTGGGCGGGGATATGTGGAGTGGGTATGGCTTGGCACCCACATACATATGTACACTCAACTTGATATATATCTATAGATATATATCTATATATATAGATTTGTAAGCCAAAACCAGGAGTGGGATAATCCGAGATATAAAAGAAACACATCACCACTTCTGCATTTTTCACCCACGCCTGGTTTTGGCTTACAAATACTGATGTAAAATACAAATCATAAACATGGACTAAGGCTATGTTCCCACAATGAGCTTTTGATGTTGCAGGGTTTTCTGCACCTATTAAGTAAAATAGGTTACTTACATTTTTTTTCTAAAATACGCAACATAAAATGCTCACCAAAAACTCATTGTGGGAATGTACAGTAGCCTTACTGGTGCCCCCGTTTGTCTTCCGCTGCCTCTTCTGTATTTCTTTCCTCCTGTTACCAATATGCCACTAAACTACCCATGCCACTACAGTGGCAAGTCCAACTCACATCTGCGCTGCTTATTCTGTGCGATAGGAACGGTAGCCATGAGTTGTTCAGGCTTATGATTGAGATCCCCATGCCTCTACAGCTGCCATCTGGAAACCAGGAAGAAAAATACCCCACAAATCAGCAGAAGAGGAAGCAAGGACCCAATGGAAGGCAGCAGCTAGGGGCAGTATACATGAGATATATTGGAGGGTTGCTTTAGACATTCATGCTGAAAATGTATATGTCTCCAGATTTCACAGTACAAACTCCAAACATTATGAAATAGATCTTAGACCTGATGAGGCTGGTGTAAATACTTTGTAAATACCAGAGAGCGCGAGCGGCTGTATAATTCTAATATGAGTGTTTTATGAACCTAACTGAAGAGTGAGAGCCCTCAGCAGGAGGAACACTGATGAGCTGCCAATCAGGCAAGATGAGGGATATAGGGTTTACATTTAAAGTATTATACAGCCATTCTGACACTGACTTTCAAAGTAAATATGTCAGTCTCATCAGGTCTGGTTTATATGTAATAATATTTGCAGTTTGTATTGTAAAATCTAGTGACTGATACACATGAAGAGTCTTTTTTGCTTCATAAAATGGACAAGATTATTTTCTTATGCTAAATGCAACTATGCAGCCATTATAGTCAAACTTACAAATGGACCAATTTATTTGTGTTAAATTTACATACATCAAAGAAACATGCATATTAATGCCTCCAGTCAGTTTGTGTCACTTCTGTTCATTGCAGCAAAGGTTGGTTTGGAGAACTTTATGTCCTTTATCTGGTAGTTTAAGACAGCATTTTACAATTGGTTATCTGAATACCTGTAACATAGTGGACAAGGCTCAACTGTTCCGCGGCACGTCCTCTGTGATTAATGTCTCTGCTGCATTTGTTCCAGTCACTGTAGCCTTCTCATTGGCAGACTGTAGCCTCTGCGCTGCTGGTTTGGATAAAGGTTTGGGGCATTGTTTAGTGCCCCCCTCAGTCCAGTCGATACGTATGGACATCTTTTTCACGGCCCTTCGGGATGTGCCACATTTACTGTTTATAACTGCATTGAAGTTACAGCCACGGCCACAAGCTCTTGTTACATAGGCTGGAAAAGAAGTGGAATATAAAAGAACATTTAGCAATGATCTTACAGATTTTATGTCTAAAGTTACCACATTGGATCCAGTTAGACTTGGAATTGACAAATCCACCTCCCCCCCAAAAAAAATGGCTATATTGTCATGTTTTGTTTTTCTCCAATACATGTTGAACCCCTTAATCGTTTCACGATGTGCTGTGCTTTTTTCCCATCAATGTCAGCTGTTTTGAACAACTGACATGTGCCTCTAACAGCCACAAGTGGAATTGCGATCCACCTGCGGCTGTTAACCTGTTAAATGCCGCTGTCAATCTCTGACAGCGGCATTTAATGTGATCGCGCCGGAAGCGCGTCACTAATCCCGCCCATCGGTGCCTGTGTCACATGACCGTGGGTCACTGATGGGTTGGCATGACATCCCGGAGTCTGCAGCAGACCCCTGTGGTTGTCATTGCTGGATTGCTATGAGCGCCGCCCAGCGGTTGGCGCTCACAGCAAATGCTTTTCTGCTACATAGAAGCGATCTGATCATCGCCTGTGTGTAGCAGAGGCGATCAGAAGATCGCAGCTTCTAGTCTCCCATGGAGACTAGTGAAAAGATAAAAAAATATAAAAGTTCAAATCACCCCCCATTCAAAATAAAAAAAAAATACACATATTTGGTATCGCCGAGTTCAGAATCGCCCAATCTATCAAGGATATAAAAAAGAATCTGATTGGTAAATGGTGTAGTGAAAAAAAAAAGTCAAAATGCCAGAATTAATTTTTTTTGGTCGCCAAAACATTGCATTAAAATACAATAATGGGTGATAAAAAGATCGTATCTGCACCAAAATGGTATCATTAAAAGTGTCAGCTCGGCGCGCAAAAAATAAGCCCTCGCCGAACCCGAGATCACGAAAAATGGAGACGCCACGGGTCTCAGAATATATTTTTTTGCAATTTCACCGCACTTGGAATTTTTTTTCCTGTTTTCCAGTACACAATATGGTAAAACCAATGGTGTTGTTCACAAGTACAACTCGTCCTGCAAAAAACAAGCCCTCACATGGCCATGTTGATGGAAAAATAAAAAAGTTATGGCTCTGGGAAGAAGGGGAGCAAAAAGCAGAAACTGAGCTGTGGCGTGAAGGGGTTAAAGACCAGATGTTCAATGTTGGTTTTTTTCATCCTTTTTATTTTCAAAGAACCATAACTTTTTTGATTTTGTCGACAGTCGTATGGGAGCTTTTTTTTTTTGTGGGACAAGTTGGTCTTGAATGACACTTCATTTTATCTTATAATATACTATTAAAAAAAAAATAGAAAGTTTAGCTTTTGATATATAGTTTAAAAATTATTTTGATAGATCGGTATTTTATGGACTTAACAATACAATTTTTTATTTGTCTTTTTGAACTAGGAAAAGGTGTTATACAAACTTTTTTTATTATGTTATAATAACGTAAACCAGTATTACAGTATATAGTGAAATTACGGTTCTAGGATGGGCTGGACTTGAAAGGAAGACAAATATGGCAGAGATGTGGCCTTCAGTAGGTCCCTATCTGCTATGGTGACCCTTCAGTTACCCGTGATCGTGGGCTCATTTTTATTATAGTGCCATTTATTCCATGTTGCTATACATCTGAAATGTGTATACATAATAAAAAACGAGTACAATAATCTTATACAAATCACCGACTGATACAGGAGGGAAGAGGACTCTGCCCACAAGGGCTAACAGTCTATAAGGGATGGGTGACGGTAGAGCTGGTCATGCAGCAGTATGGTGGAATCAGGGTTTACTGTTGTGTTTCGGTAGCTGAGGAGAAATTGCAAAAATAGCAATACACCAGAGAGGCTGGAAACTATTGGATTGCAGGACCCTAAACTAACCGCAACACTAGAAGTAGCCGTGGAGCGTACCTACGGTGATCCTAGATGCCTCGTCACAGCCGGAGAGATAGCTACACCTAAAGGCAGAAAGATGAAAGCTATCTGCCCCATAGCAGAACCCCCAAAGAAATAGGAAGCCCCCAAACATGTAATGGCGGTTAGACAAGAAAATACGGACACAGACAGAAAATAGAAAGAGCAAACGCTGGGGCCCAATCTGTCTAGATAGAAAAGTATAGGAAAGAATTCTGATTGCAACCCAAAAAAACCCTGACAAAAATACCAACACTTCTGATTAACAAAAAACCTGAGCTCACACAATCTCTACCACCTAAATCAGATCTCTGGTGTAACACACAGCAATTCAGCAAATAAAAAGAGACAAAGGACAGAGCAAAAGTGCAAATACAAAATAAGCACATTTGCAGCACCAGGCCCCAACAGGGGACCAGGCTGAAGTCCACTGCAAGCAGCAAACCAGCAGGGAAAATCCAACCAGAGGAAAAAAAACACCAAATCACTTATCTGAATGAGAGCAGAATGCAAGCTGAGCTCCAAGCAAGACCAGAAAGAACAATTGATTACCGGCAAGGCTGATGGGAACTCAGGTCACTTATATCAGACCATTCAGAGCCAGCTGAAGGCCATTCAGCAATTAGTTCATTACCCTCAACAACCACCGGAGGGAGCCCCAGCTCAGAAGTCGCCTCCAGAGTATTCACAACAGTTTACTGCAGGTTGTAGGCTTGTCAGAAGAGGTAGGTCCTCAGGTTCCTTTTGAAGGATTCCATGGTAGGCGGGAGTCTAATATGTTGGGGTAGAGAGTTCCAGAGTAAGGCTGCTTTCACACATCCGTTTTTTTTACTTCAGGCATGATCCGGCGTGTTGCTAAAAAAACGGATCCGGTACCGGATGCGTTTTTTTACCATTGACTTTCATTAGCGCCGGATCATGCCTGATGTCATTGCGTTGTATCCGTTTTTGTCCGGATCCGGCGGAAATGTACATTCCGGCGGCCGGACAAAACGGTGCATGTAAGGTTTTTTTTGTTTACCGGAGCCGCCTGATAGTGCCTGAAGCGGCGCATCAGGCGGCCGGAAACAATAGAAGTCAATGGAACCGGATCAGACTTTTGTGCAATCTGTCAAAAGTCTGATCCGGATTCTGGAAATCAGGGACTACTACTACTACTACTACAACTACAACTACTACTACATTTTCCAGTCTCCGGACATCCAAAACCCACTTTTTCCGGGTTCAAAAGCTCAGGTCGGATCCAGCAAAAAAAAACGGATCCGTTGCATCAGTTTTTTTTTATTTCAGTGCCGGATCCGTCCCTTCAGGTGTTCGACGGATCATGCCTGACACAAAAAAACGGATGTGTGAAAGAGGCCTAAGGGGATGCACAGGAGAAATCTTGTTTGTGATTGTGGGAAGAGGAGATAAGGATATCTTGTAAGGATCAGAGGTTGTGTGCAGGTAAAGGTACTGCCACACTAAACAATCCCGCTAGCGATCACGATAACGACGCATACTAATGCGATCGCTAGCGGGATTGTTTCTATATCGCTAAGTGCGGCCACATTTAGCGATATAGTTAACGACGCTATCGCCGTTAGCGATCTTCTTAACGACTTTAGCGGTACAAAGTACCGCTAAATCGCTAAGAAAAGGTGCCACACTTAGCGATATATACTTACCCAGCGGGAGCGCCAACGAGAAAATAGGGTCCGGAACGATTCCAGCGACGAGCGAGATCACAGCAGGAAGCTCGTCGCTGGCAGATGCCGCACTGAACAACATCGCTAACGGATCGCTAAATAGTGACGTTTTTTTAGCGATCCCGTTAGCGATATTGTTCAGTGTGGCATACCCTTAAGAGTCGGGAGACGAGGTCACAGATGTAAGGAGGAGACAGGTTGTGGATGGCTTTGTATGCCATGGTTAGGGTTTTGAACTGGAGTCTCTGGGCAATGGGGAGCCAGTGAAGGGATTGACAGAGAGGAGAGGCGGGGAACAGGTGGATTAGGCCACTTTCAGACATCAGTTTTTTTGCTGTCAGTCACAATCCGTTGGATCGACGGATCCGTCGCAGATTGTGGAAAAAATGATGCGACAGATCCGTCGCATCAGTTTTTTCATCCGTTTTTCGAAGGATCCATTTTTTATAATATACTGTAAAATCACACTGCGGGTCAGGCGGGAGTATGCGCAGCCTCAGTGACTACCGTTGACGTCACTTAGGCTGCGCAGACTCGGCAGGAAGTGGAAAGGGCTTGGCTATGTGGTTTGAAGGCAAGTTTAGAGTCCAGGGTTACCCCAAAGCAGCGAGCTTGCGAGACTGGGGAGAGTGAGCAGCCATTTACCGTATTTTTCAGACTATAAGACGCACCTAAGTTTTAGAGGAGGTAATTAGGGAAAAAAAAATTGAAGCAAAAAATGTGGTCAAATCTGTACTTAACCCCTTCACCCCCAAGGGTGGTTTGCACGTTAATGACCGGGCCAATTTTTACAATTCTGACCACTGTCTCTTTATGAGGTTATAACTCTGGAACGCTTCAACGGATCTTCGCGATTCTGAGACTGTTTTCTCGTGACATATTGTACTTCACGTTAGAAGTAAAATTTCTTCGATATAACTTGCGTTTATTTTTGAAAAAAAACGCAAATATGGCGAAAATTTTTAAAATTTTGCAATTTTCAAACTTTGAATTTTTATTCCCTTAAAACAGAGAAATATATCACACAAAATAGTTAATAAATAACATTTCCCACATGTCTACTTTACATCAGCACAATTTTGGAACCAAAATTTTTTTTTGTTAAGAAGTTATAAGGGTTAAAAGTTGACCAGCGATTTCTCATTTTTACAACAAAATTTACAAAGCCATTTTTTTTAGGGACCACCTCTCATTTGAAGTCACTTTGAGGGGTCTATATGGCAGAAAATACCCAAAAGTGACACCATTCTAAAAACTGCACCCTCAAGGTACTCAAAACCACATTCAAGAAGATTATTAACCCTTCAGGTGCTTCACAGGAACTAAAGCAACGTGGAAGGAAAAAATGAATATTTAACTTTTTAGCCACAAAAATGATCTTTTACAAACTTTTTTTTTATTTTCACAAGGGTAAAAGGAGAAAAAGGACAGATAAGGTTGTTATGCAATTTCTCCTGAGTACGCCAATACCCAATATGTGGGGGAAAACCACTGTTTGGGCACACGGCAGAGCTCGTAAGGGAAGGAGCGCCGTTTGACTTTTTCAAACTAAAATTGGTGGGAATTGAGATTGGACGCCATGTCGTGTTTGGAGAGCCCCTGATGCGCCTAAACAGTGGAAACCCCAAAAGTGACACCATTTTGGAAACTAGACCCCCTAAGGTACTTATCTAGATCTGTTGTGAGCACTTTGAACCCCCAAGTGTTTCACAAAAGCTTATAATGCCTGGGTGTGAAAAAAAAAAAAAAAAACAATTTTCAACAAAAATGATTTTTTAGTCCCAAATTTTTGAATTTTCCCAAGGAAATTGGACCCCAAAAGTTGTTGTCCAACTTGTCCTGAGTACGCTGATACCCCATATGTGGGGGGGGAACTGTTTGGGTGCACGGCAGGGCTTGGAAAGGAAGTAGTAACGTTTTGGAATGCAGACGTTGATGGGGGTCATGTTCCGTTTGCAGTGCCCCAGATGAGCCTAAACAGTGGAAACCCCCACAAGTGACCCCATTTTGGAAACTAGACCCCCTAAGGAACTTATCTAGATCTTTGGTGAGCACTTTGAACCCCCAAGTGCTTCACACAAGTTTATAATGCCCGGGCATGAAAATAAAAAATCCTATTTTTTTCCCACAAAAATTATCTTTTAGTCATTAATTTTTTATTTTCCCAAGGGTAACAGGAGAAATTGGACCACATAAGTTGTTGTCCAATTTGTCCTGAGTACGCTGATACCCCATATGTGGGGGGGAACCACTGTTTGGGCGCACGGCAGAGCTCGGAATTGAAGGAGCACCATTTCACTTTTTCCAACCAAAATTGGCTGGAATTGAGATTGGATGCCATGTTGCATTTGGAGAGCCCCTGATGTGCCTAAACAGTGGAAACCCCCCACAAATGACCCCATTTGGGAAACTAGACCCCCTAAGGAACTTTTCTAGATCTTTGGTGAGCAATTTGAACCCCCAAATGCTTCACACAAGTTTATAACGTAGAGCCGTAAAATAAAAAATCTTTTTTTTTTTTTTTTACAAAAATGATTTTTTCACCCCCAATATTTTATTTTCACAAGGGTAACAGAAGAAATTGGAACCCAAAAGTTATTGTGCAATTTGTCCTGAGTGCGCTGATACCCCATATGTGGGGGTAAACCACTGTTTGGGTGCATGGCAGAGTTTGGAAGGGAAGGAGCGCCGTCTGACTTTTTCAACGCAGAATTGGCTGGACGCCATGTCGTGTTTGGAGAGCTCCTGATCTGCCTAAACAGTGGAAACCCCATAAATGACACCATTTTGGAAACTAGACCCCTCAAGGAACTTATCTAGATGTGTGGTGAGAACTTTTAACCCCAGGTGTTTCACTAAAGTTTATAACGTACAGCCGTAAAATAAAAAATCTTTTTTTTTTTTTTTACAAAAATGATTTTTTCACCCCCAATATTTTATTTTCACAAGGGTAACAGAAGAAATTGGAACCCAAAAGTTGTTGTCCAATTTGTCCTGAGTACGCTGATACCCAATATGTGGGAGAAAACTACTGTATGGGCGCACGTCAGGGCTCGGAAGGGAAGTAGTGACGTTTTGGATTGCAGACTTTGATGGAATGGTCTGGGGGCGTCATGTCGCATTTGGAGAGCCCCTGATGCGCCTAAACAGTGGAAATCCCCAACAAGTGACCCCATTTTGGAAAATAGACCCCACAAGGAACTTATCTAGATGTGTGGTGAGTGCTATGAAGCCCCAAGTGCTTCACAGAAGTTTATAATGTACAGCCGTAAAAACAAAAAAATAATTTTTTTTGTACAAAAATGATATTTTCGCCCCCAGTTTTTTATTTTCCCAAGGGTAACAGAAGAAATAGGACAAATTGCACAATAACTCTTGGGGTCCAGAGTATGCTGATACCCCATATGTGGGGATAAACTACTGTTTGGACGCATGGCAGAGCTGAGAAGTGAAGGAGCACCGTTTGACTTTTCAGCTGCAGATGGAAGGAAGAGAGCCACAGTAATTCATTACTGATGGGTAGGCGGAGCCCCAGATCAGGATGTCACCTCAGATCAAAAGAGTGCTGACTGGCTGGCCCCTCCAGCTCGGGCTCCTCCTACTCAGCTCCAGTCTAAGATTTGAGGTCCAGAGGATGGTCGCTGCTAATGCAGCTCCTCAGAAGATTTTATTATTTTATATTCGGACAGGAGACTTGGATCACCAGTTGGTCTAGAGGTCTCAGGGGTACCAGCGCTGCTGTACCCCAACCTCTCCCTTGGCGGATCTGTATTTACTCAATAGTCCCTGCAGAATCCTTGCCGGCCCTGGGGGATGAGGAGAGCTTCCCTGGCGGGGACGCAAACCACACGTGCGGTCACTGCGTCCCTCGCCCTGGGGGGAAGCATGGGCACAGCGCCAGAAACCCCTGAGGGTCCCTGTGGCGCCTTGGCTGGTGAGTACTCCACACAAAATGTTATTATTAATGTGTGAGTGTTTTAGCGTCTGATGGCAGCGTTATTACATGTATATCAGTATGCTTCAGCGCTGCGGTGACAGCGCTATTACATGTTTATCAATGTATTTCACCAGCCTCTCCCTTGGCGGATCTGTAACTACATAATGGTCCCTGCAGAATCTTGCCGGCCCTGGGGGATGAGGAGAGTTTCCCTGGTGGGGGCGCAAACCACACACTGGGGTCACTGCGCTTCCCGCCCTGGGGGGAAGCATGGGCATAGCGCCAGAAACCCCTGGGGGTCCCTGTGGCGTTTCGGCTGGTGAGTACTCCACATTTTGGTAAAATGTGTGTGAGTGTTTTAGCGACTGCTGCGGCAGCCGCTGTACATATATATGCCGATGACTAGTTTTTCTATGTCCGCAGGAGGATGCCTGCAGGACGAGGGAAAGGAGGGGAGTACGCGCTCTTTTTATTTTTTGAATTTCGCGCCGCTTCTGAGCGCGCGCTTTACTGCAGCCTCCATTTCCGGCTCCTCTACATGGAGCACACGGAGGCAGAGCGCGGCGGCCATTGCTGACAAGCGAGCCGGCCGGGCAGAAGCTTAACCCCTTCACCTCCACAGCGTGGCTATTGCTGATAAAGCGCTGTAGGTTGAAAGCTCCCCGGATCGTTCTCCTCCCCTCCCGGCTAGAATACGTGTCCAGCTTGGTGAGTCGCTTCTAGCCCGCCGGGCAGAAGCTTAACCCCTTCACCTCCACAGCGCGGGCGCCGTCTGGGGCACTTCTGAGTGACAGATTGAGCTGTCCTGCGGCTGTTCTCGCATAAGGGGCTCGCACACTCTTTTAATATTAATAAAGAGGCTGTGGGGAGTCTGCGACATTAATGCTCCACTATACGTTTCCGCTGACGATCCTGATGGCGTCGCATAATATTGCGATCGTTTGTGTGTCATTTTTAATGTCGCTATTAGCTGCCAATCTGGGCGATCTCATTAGCATCGCATAGGCGATTAGCGATCTCCTTGACAACTTTGGCGGTCATTGCGTTATAAAAAACAGCGCAATTTTTTAGCGATCTTGTGGAACGTTTTCTGTTTAGTGTGGCATGGCTGTCCTGCAGCTGCGACCTTATAAGAGGCGCCTGAGATTCGCACACCCTTTTTCATTATCAAGGTTGTGGGGAGTCAGCTACTTTAACCCCTTCTTAGGAGGTTAACTCTTAATGGGAGACAGCTGGGGTAGCTCTCGCTTTAGAGCTTTAACCCTTCAGCGTTTGTTTTTTTTTTTTATTTAAGTACTGCTCTGGTTACTGACAGGTTTATCCTGCCATATACTATGCAAGGGCATGTCAGAGACCCTCTCCCAGATCCGTTACGGATCAGCCTCGCATATCTGACACGCAGACCTCGACTCATACACGGTCAGAGGTTCCAATGGTGTCAAAATGAAGGCCTTCACTGGTTTCTATTGATGACCTTTTAGGTTATGGAGTGTCAACTAGATCCTCTCAAGGGAGCGACACAAATCGGTGTTTTCCTTCTCGCTTAGCGAAGAAGTCCGATTCGGTCAAGGAGGATCGGCAGGGACACCCTGCCTCTCTCAGGGGCCGTACTAAAATTTCTGTGGAAGCCATGTGGACGTTACAGTTACCAGAGGAGGTAACTAGTCGTCCTGGTAAGTCGGCCCGGATGTTGCAAGGGTCGCATGGGTCGCGATGACCTTACAAACTGTATCCGTTTTTATACGGAGTTATTTGTTAATTGGACCTCTTCTCCTGAAGTGAATGTCCCTTTATTCCAGCTTAGCAAATCTTCCTGGTAAAAGGGAAGACGAGTCTGCAGGACACGCTGGACAGAAGAACGGAGATGGCAACAATTTCCATCTGTATAGCCGTGGATCATAGATTCGGTATTAAGGATCTGGGTGTACTTGTTAAGTTCCCCTGAGCCGGTTGGACCGTCTAAGGACGGCGTGGCAAGTTTCCCTCTATCGAGGTAGATGGGCTTTTCTAGTTGAAGGATAATGCGTCACTGCTATCCAGGGCGCAATCCTCGGCAGTTACAGTCAGAAGAGCACTGTGACTTGGATGGAACGCAGTTTTCCAACAGGGTTTGCTATCTTTAGCTTAGAAAGTGGTCAGCTATTTGACTGACCTCACGGAGCTGATGCCAAGGCAAAGGCAAAAGAAGCAGCTTTACCGCAGCGCAGAGCTGTGACTTCTGCGTCTGGCAGGACTAGTGCCGATAGTTATCGGCAGTCCTTTTCGGTTCAGAGGATGATCTGACCAACCCTCTGGGGGTTTGTGTCGTCTCTCTCTTTTTAAAAAAAAAAAAAAAAAAAGGGGGAATTCTCAGAAATTCCGCATACCCTGGAAACAGAACTTCTGTTAAGGCAGAAGCTGGCAAAAAAAAAAAAAAAAAAAATTTCGCTAAGGCGGACTGACTTCTGACATTCCGTCAGAGCCGAGCATGAAGTCGCTTCGCTCAGTTATGGCAGCCCTGTCGCAGAACGATCAATCGACATTCGCGACGCTTTTTGGCATGTTCCCATCGGAAGACCTCACCCAGGTTGTGGCTCGACCATTCGGCTTGGCCTTAACGCCCAGAATTTTTACAACGATTCTGACGCCAAAATCTCATGGCAATCCTTCAAAGATGGGGACTTACGATTCGTCCCTATTTGGACGGCCTTTTCGGTTGTGGCTTCAAAGGAGAAGTCGTCTCTGGAATCGTCGCAGGCAATCCTGTTTTTGAGGATGCATTTCGACATGGTACGGGCGGTGTTGTCCCTACCTCCAGACAAGCAGGCATGTCTGCTCCAGCATGTACAGACTATGAAGTCTGCGACAGCAGTGTCCCTTCGGAAGGTATGCGCCTTCTGGGTCTGACGGTGGCGTCCATGAGGTTTTTTTTCCGTTTGTCCAATTTCATTCCAGAGCTCTCCATAGGCTCATTCTGAGTCGTTGGGCTCAATCGCAAGGTTCGCTGGATTGCAGCGTCACCATTTCTCGCGCGGTGCGGGATTCTCTAGAATGGTGGTTACGTACAGGGGCATTCTCCCTGGGGAAGTCTTGCCTCCCTCCGAAGTGGTCAGTCATAACCACCGATGCCAGCCTGACGGGCTGGGGGGGTGTTTGGAACAATCTCTGGATTCAGGGGGTATGGTCATCGGAAGAGTCTGTTCTTTCGATCAACATCCTGGAATTGAGGGCGATTTTCCTTTACCTCCAACATTGGACGGTCCCTTTTGAGCGGTCTGCCAGTCCGAGTGCAGACAGACAATGCGACGGCTGTCGCGTATATCAATCACCAAGGTGGGACAAGGAGTTCCAGACTCATGGTAGAGGTGTCCCGAATTCTGATTTGGGCAGAGGCCAGTGTGCCAGCCATTTCGGCGATTCACATTCCAGGGGTTCAGAATATTACAGCGGACTTTCTCAGTCGCAGAAGGATGGATCCCGGGGAATGGAGCCTCCACCCGGAAGTTTTTGCACTACTGTGCTCTCGCTGGGGAACCCCCCAAGTGGATTTGATGGCATCCAGGTCCAATGCCAAGTTACCGACGTTCATGTCCAGGTACAAGGACCCGAAGGCTGTGGCGGTGGATGCTCTAGTGGCTCAGTGGGATCAGTTCGAGCTGATCTATGTATTCCCGCCGATATCCTTACTTCCTCTAGTACTGCGTCGGATCAGACTAGAGAGAATTCCAGCTATTTTGATAGCTCCAGACTGGCCAAGAAGGGTGTGGTTCTCGACAATAATGTCGCTGTTGGCGGCACCTCCTTTTCCACTCCCTCTTCAACCGGACTTGTTGACTCAGGGGCCCGTTTGTCATCCGGACTTGATGTCCCTGCGTTTGACGGCGTGGCTCTTGAGACCGAAATCTTGACCCGTAGAGGTTTCTCAGCCGAGGTCATTGCTACTCTTCGTGCTGCAAGAAGTCCGGCTACTACTAGGATTTACCACAAAATTTGGGAAACCTTCTTTTCGTGGTGTTTGGGGTCCTCTCGGAACCCGAGAAAATTTTCCATTCCCAACCTGTTGGTTTTTCTGCAGCATGGGCTAGACAAGGGTTTGGCAGTCAGCACCCTGAAAGGTCAGATTTCTGCTCTGTCCTTATTGTTCCGGAGAACCATTGCTTCAAATAGAGACGTGCTCTCCTTTTTCCGAGGTATATCTCGTAAGTTTCCGCCGCGGAAGGCGCCCGTGTCTCCTTGGCGGCTCAACCTTGTTTTGGAGGCTCTTCAACATAAACCTTTTGAGCCTATGGTTTCTGCTAGCCTTTCTTTACTTTCTTGGAAGGTGGCTTTCCTTGTTGCAGTCACTTCCTTGAGGAGAGTTTCTGAGTTGGCAGCTCTTTCTTGTTCGCCTCCTTTTCTGGAGTTTTTTCCGGATCGTGTAGTGCTTCGCACTCGGGGTGATTTTTTGCCTAAAGTGGTATCACAGTTTCATGTTAACCAGGATATTGTGTTGCCTTCACTCTGTCCGGATCCGAAGAATGCGAAAGAGCGAGATTTACACACATTGGATTTAGTGCGGGCCTTGAAGTTTTATCTATCTATTACTCAAGGTTTTCGTAAGACGGACTTCCTGTTTGTGGTTTCAGCAGGTCGTCGGCGTGGTCAACAAGCTTTCAAGGATTCTATAGCTCGTTGGATCCGGTCAGCTATTTTGGAAGCTTACCGCCTTCGGGGTGAATCTTGCCCAATTAAGATTCGAGCCCATTCCACGTGAGCTGTGGCCTCATCGTGGGCTTTTCATCAAGGTGCCTCAGCAGTGCAGCTCTGCCGGGCGGCAACTTGGCGCTCTGTCCACACGTTTACAAAGTTTTATAAAGTGGACGTCAGTGCTTCCGCTGATGCAGCCCTCGGACGTAGGGTCCTGCAGGCAGCTGTAGTTTAAAGTTCTGGATGAACTTGTGTTTAGCGCTGGTTGCGCTTTGTTGTTAAGGTTGTTGGGTTTCTGCCTTTTGTTGGTTTTTTCCCACCCTTATTTTTTAACTGCTTTGGGACGTCCCATCAGTAATGAATTACTGTGGCTCTCTTCCTTCCATCTGCAGCTGAAACACGGATTTTGGTAAGAACTTACCTGTAAAATCCTTTTCAGCGAAGGAAGGAAGAGAGACACAGCACCCTCCCAAGGCAGAAGTGTGTTGATGTTTTCAGATGCAGCGCGACCCTTATCTGATAGCGATTATCTGGGCTGAGGTCAGCGCGCTAAGGCTCTGTTCCAGCATCGCCAGCTCATCGCAGTAGTCAGGTTCCGTGAGTAGTACCTGGAACTCTGTGGTTTTTGGCTTTCTTTGCATGCATAACCTGTATCCTTGTGTTTTTTCTCTGAAGTTCCTTCAGAAGGGGTTATGTTGCTCCGCTGGTGATCTTGGCTCTTTTCCTAAAAGCTTTGGTACGACTGGAGCTGAGTAGGAGGAGCCCGAGCTGGAGGGGCCAGCCAGTCAGCACTCTTTTGATCTGAGGTGACATCCTGATCTGGGGCTCCGCCTACCCATCAGTAATGAATTACTGTGTCTCTCTTCCTTCCTTCGCTGAAAAGGATTTTACAGGTAAGTTCTTACCAAAATCCGTGTTTTCAACGCAGAATTGGCTGGAATTGAGATCAGACGCCATGTCACATTTGGAGAGCCCCTGATGTGCCTAAACAGCGGAAACCCCCCAATTCTAACTCCAACCCTAACCCCAACACACCCCTAACCCTAGTCCCAACCCTAACCACAAACCTAACCCTAACACACCCCTAATCCCAACCCTAATCCTAACTTTAGCGCCAACCCTAACCCTAACCCTAATGGGAAAATGGAAATAAATACTTTTTTTTAATTTTATTATTTTTCCCTTACTAAGGGGGTGATAAAGGGGGGTTTGATTTACTATTTATAGCGGGTTTTTATGATTGGCAGCTGTCACGCTAAAAGACGCTTTTTATTGCAAAAATAGTTTTTGCATCATCACATTTTGAGAGCTATAATTTTTGCATATTTTGGCCCACAGAGTCATGTGAGGTCTTATTTTTTGCGGGACGAGTTGACGTTTTTATTGGTACCATTTTTGAGCACATGACGTTTTTTGATCGCTTTTTATTTTGATTTTTGGGAGGTTAGAATGAACAAAAATCAGCAATTCATGAATTTCTTTTGGGGGAGGCGTTTATACCGTTCCGCGTGTGGTAAAATTGATAAAGCAGTTTTATTCTTCGGGTCAGTACGATTATGGCGATACCTCATTTATATCATTTTTTCATGTTTTGGCGCTTTTATAGAATAAAAACAATTTTATATAAAAAATAATTATTTTTGCATCGCTTTATTCTGCGAGCTATAACTTTTTTATTTTTTCGCTGATGATGCTGTATGGCGGCTCGTTTTTTGCGGGACAAGATGACGTTTTCAGCGGTACCATGTTTATTTATATCGGTCTTTTTGATCGCGTGTTATTCCACTTTTTGTTCGGCGGTATGATGATAAAGCATTGATTTTTTGCTTCGTTTTTTTTTTTTTTTTTTTTTTTTAAGGGGTTCACTAAAGGGGTTAACTAGTGGGACAATTTTATAGGGGGGGTCGTTACGGACGCGGCGATACCAAATATGTGTACTTTTATTGCTTTGTTTTTTTTATTTACAGGAAGAAGTGAATTTATTGGGGAATATATATTTTTTTATTTATTTTGGATTTTTTTTTAAAACATGTTTATTTTTATTTTTTTAACTTTTTTACTTTGTCCCAGGGTGGGACATCACTGTATTTTATCAGATCGCTGGTGTGACAGTGTGCACAGCACTCTGTCACACCAGCGATCGCTCAGGCAGTGCAGCAGGCTTCTCAGTGCCTGCTCTCGGCAGGCACTGAGGTAGCAGCCTCCCTCCAGGACCCCGGCGCCATCTTGGATCCGGGTCCTGGGAGGGAGGAAGCCCTCAGAACAGCGCGATCACATCGCGCTGCTCTGAGGGTCTCAGGAGGGCGCGCAGGGAGCCCCCACCCTGCGCGATCCTCCCCTGTGCCCCCAGTACACCGCGATCATGTTTGATTGAATTTTTGGAATGTTTAAAAAAAAAAATTGAACATTTAAGTTTTTTTCACAAAAAATTTACTTCAGATCCAAATTTTTTTTATTTTCCCAAGGGTAACAGGAGAAATTGGATCCCAAAAGTTATTGTACAATTTGTCCTGAGTACGCTGATACCCCATATGTGGCTGGTAAACCACTGTTTGGGCGCAGGGCAGAGCTCATAAGGGAAGGAGCACCGTATGACTTTTTCAACGCAAAATTGGCTGGAATTGAGATCGGACACCATGTCGCATTTGGAGAGCCCCTGATGTGCCTAAACAGTGGAAACCCCCTACAAGTGACCCCATTTTGGAAAGTAGAACACCAAGGAACTTTTCTAAATGTGTGGTGAGCACTTTGAACCCCCAAGTGTTTCACTAAAGTTTATAACGCCCGGGCGTGAAAATAAAAAATTATTTCTCTATCGCTTCATTGGGGGACACAGGAACCATGGGTGTATGCTGCTGCCACTAGGAGGCTGACACTATGCACATAAAAAAAAGTTAGCTCCTCCTCTGCAGTATACACCCTACCGACTGGCACCATGCTAATCAGTTTTAGCTTAGTGTCACTAGGAGGTGGACACGGGTCTCTCTGGAGACCCATATCTACCTAATGTGCGTCGTTTCTTTTCAGGTTTCCGGAGGGATACAGTGTGAACGGTCACTACTGTACGCCAACGCAGAGACTGAGTACAGCGTCTACTGCCACCCCGTATCCTCATATGTGTTCCCGGCAGGACCAGAGCCCCTAACATAGAAGCGTGTTCAGGTGACCCGGTCCTGCCTTCGTCCCCCTACCCACTCGCCCACCAGAGCCTGTCGGTTTGAGGAGACGTGGACGTCCCGCGATGGACTTCTCTCCCCAGCATCCTCTGCCCCAGGACGGCGGACCCTCGTGGCGGCTGGAGACGCCGCAAAAAAGATTATATAAAAAAATTTTAAAAAAAAAAAGGGATTTTCTGAGGGTATGCCCCCCCTTTATTTCCCCACAGGGCATACCTTTTTTTCTGCGGCGTTTGGGGACAGCGCCGCTCCAGGTCCCTAGGAAGATCTGAGCCTTTTGGACATGGGGCTTCTTCACTGGAGACCCCCTTTTTTTCTGCCAGCGCTTTGTTGCGCCGCTGCAGGAAGCCCTCCGCCGCTGTGGGGGACATTTTAGTGCCGCTCCAGAGGCCTCGGCCCCCCTTCCCCCCCCCAGCTCCGGCGGTCACCGCCTGTAATTTAGGTCCCAGCTTCATCTCGGGCCTAGTTATAGCGCCGGCTCCGCCCCCTTCCTCTTAGCATTACCGGGCGGGCTTTTCTCCTGCCCGTCTTCTCCCTCTCCTCTTCCTGGCGCGGTGTGAGGCTCCGCCCACTACTCTCAGCCTCCACTGTAGGCTGGCGCCGCCGCCATATTTCTCCTCCGAACCCTGCACTTAGCTCCGCACCTCTTCCAGCTGCTTAGAGCGGGATACCTCTCAGCAGTGCACATTTTTCACCGATTGGGTCCCCTGCTAGACGCCATCTTCCAGCTTGTGCACCCAGACGGCTTCTCTCAGAAGCTCTGCATGCCTGCCTGCACTGGTCTCATCACCACCTAGGAGCAGACTACAGGATCCGTGTCCCCTAACCTCCTGGCATCAGTTAGTGGGTCTGCTCACCATGCCTAAGCACAAAGGAGAGCCTTCTTGTCCTCTTGCTTCCTCTTCCTCTACTCTGGTCAGACACTTTGTGTGCTCTTCTTGCAATGGCAGACTCTCTTCAGGTCAGTCCTCTCCCCTCTGCCAGACCTGCAGCAACCTCATGGTACCTACTACCCAGGAGTCCCTATCTGCCCCAGGCGAGTCTGAGACCCCTATCTCAGGGTGGGCTTCCTCTCTGTCGCAGTCTGTGGCGGACATCACCAGGGTGTCACAGACCCTGGTGTTCGTGCTAGACAGATTGCCCCTTCTGGCTCCCGCAGTCACCAGTGGGTCGCAAGTTTCTCTACCTAGGCCCTTCCAACTCAGGCCGCAAGAGGCCCAGACAAGAGCACCGTTCTAGGTCCTCTTCCCGCTCCATCTCACCAGCCAGTTCTTCTCGACGAGATCCCTCTTCCTGATCCTCCTCTCCTGAATCAGGCGAGGCGTCTTTGGATGCTTTTTCAGAAGATGAGTCGGACCTGGATTCAGAACAGGCCTCCAGCATGACAGATATGGTGCAGAGCCTGATTGTAGCGGTCAACCATACCTTGGGCATCGAGGATACCTCTACGGAACCCGCAGATCAAGCGGTTTCGTTCAGACAGGCTAAACCACCTTCCAAGGTCTTTGCCCCACACACTGAATTTGTGGAGATACTCAAGAGGGAAAGGGAGAATCCAACCAGGCGCTTTCAAAGAGGGAAGCGCCTCGGCATCCTATTCCCCTTCTCCCCTGAGATCACCGCTAACTGGACGGCTTCCCCTGCTGTGGACCCGCCAGTCTCCAGCCTGTCCACCAACACTGTGCTCCCACTTTCTAATGCAGTTTCCCTTCCAACGATAGAATTATAGAATGACTGGCAAAATCAGCCTTTGAAGAGGCGGCTTCTACAATATGCCCGGCCTTTGCCTCTACCTGGGATTCAAAGGCCATAGCCAGATGGGCCAAACAACTTTGTAAGGGCATCATTGCGGGAGCCCCACCAAGGGGCTTGCCGATCTTTCAGACCAGATTTCCTATGCAGGGAAATACTTGGTATCTGCCTCCCTGGATGCCGCATCCTGCGCTGCTTATGCATCCAGCAATATGGTGGCTATCCGGAGGAACATTTGGCTCAAAGCATGGCAAGCGGACCTTTCATCAAAGAAGTCGCTTACCTGCCTCCCCTTCCAGGGAGACCGCCTGTTTGGCTCCATGTTGGATCAGATCATTAAGGAGGCAACTGGAGGCACGAGTTCCCTCCTTCCTCAGTCCAACCTCGCAGGCCTCCCCTAAAACGGCAGTTCCGCTCCTTTCGCGGCGACGGAGGATTCCTCCGGTCAGCGCAGGCCGTAGACCCGCAAGGTCAGGAAGAAGGCTTCCTTCAGGCCCACTCCTTCCTGGCGTCCTCATAGCTCCCACGGTAGGTCCACCAGGACCAGACCTGGCAGATCTTCCTCGGAATGACTCGGATCCGGAGCCCAGCGTATCTCCCAAGCTAGGTGGTCGTCTCCTGTTTTTCAGGGACGTTTGGCTCGCCTCGGTGGAGGACGCATGGGTCAGGGAGGTAGTATCCTCAGGAAACAAGAGTTCACTTCGCGTCCCCGAAATCGTTTCTTCGAATCCCGTCCCCCAAAAGATCCTGCTCTGGTTCCGGGTTTCTTTGCGTCCATCGCCTCCTTTCTCAGTTCGGGGGTTATCGTCCCCATACCGAAACGAGAACGCTTCATAGGTTTCTATTCAAACCTGTTTGTTGTGCCACAGAAGGGCGGCGTGGTTCGCCCCATTCTGGATCTCAAGTTACTGAACAAGAGAGTCTGCTTGCGACATTTCAGGATGGAGTCCCTCCGCTCAGTAATTGCTTCCATGGAGACGCAGGAATTTCTGTGCTCTATAGACATCCAAGAGACCTACCTCCACGTTCCGATTTGCCCAGCCCATTAGAGGTTCCTGCGTTTTGCAGTACAGCGGAACCACTTCCAGTTTGTCACCCTGCTGTTCGGTCTTGCGACCGCTCCCAAGACCTTAACAAAGATCATGGCCGCATTGATGGCCATTTTGAGGATCAGGGGCCTAGTACTTATCCCGTACCTCAACGACATCCTCATCAAGGCTCCTTCTCTCTCTCAGGCACAGGAAAGTCTGTACATCGTCCTCAACTCCCTGGCCCGGTTCGGGTGGTAAGTCAACAGGAAAAAGTCCTGCCTTGTTCCGACTCAGCGCCTTGTCTTCCTGGGCATGCTGTTCCATACCCGACAGGTTAAGGTTTTTCTCCCCAAAGAGAAGAGAGCAATCCTTCGTTCTCTGCTAGGCCCTCAGCTTCCTTACGTTCAGCAATGAAGGTCCTGGGCAGAATGGTAGAAGTCTTCGGAAGCAATCCCCTTTGCACAATTCCACTCGAGACCTCTTCAGCGGGCTATCCTTTCGCAGTGGGACATGTCTGTCCTGTCACTGGATCGTCCGCTTCATCTTCCTCTCAAGAGTCAAGCAGTCCTTCCTTCCCATCCATTGGCAGGTTGTAACAACGGATGCCAGCCTTCTGGGCTGGGGGCGTTTTTTTGCCATCTGTAGACGGTGAGCCCTCGCGGGCAGGGTCCTCTCTCCTTCTGTACTTGTGTGTGCCTTGTCTTAGACATGTTTATTGTACTTATCTATATTTCCCCTTTTCACAAGTATAGCGCCATGGAATAATTGGCGCTATATAAATGTATAATAATAAATCTGACGGTTCAGCGACGTTGGTCGGCGCAAGAATCCTCTCTACCGGGAGTCCCCTGGCGATGGCCGAGGTATCCAGGATCCTTTGCTGGGTGGAGACGAAGGATCCAGCAATATTCGCAGTGTATATTCCCAGCGTGGACAACTGGTCCGCCGATTTTCTCAGCCGCAACTGTCTCACAGCAGGAGAGTGGTCCCTGCATCAGGAGGTCTTCCATCTGATCTGTCTTCGTTGGGGAACTCCGGACATGGACCTCATGGCGTCCCGGCTGAACAAGAAGGTTCCACACTTCGTCTCCAGGTCCCGCAACCCTCTCGCGGTGGACGCCGATGCTCTGGCCATTCCCTGGTCGCAATTTGTGCTTCCCTACCTGTTTCCTCCCCTTCTCCTACTTCCCAGGCTGTTGAAGAAGATCAAGGTCATTCTGATCGCACCAGATTGGCCGGGAAGGTCTTGGTTCGCAGAAATCGTCAATCTTCTGGCAGACATCCCCTGGAGGCTCCCAGACAGGCCAGATCTTCTGTCACAAGGACAGATTTGCCACCAGAGTTCTCGGTCGTTCAATTTGACGGTGTGGCTGTTGAAAGAGCGTCCGGTTTCTCAGATCGGATGATATGCACCATGATCCAGGCTAGGAAACCGTCGTCTTCTAGGGTTTATTATCGGACCTGGAAGGCCTATTTCCGCTGGTGTGAGTCCAATGGCATTCCGCCAATGACTTTGTCGCTTTCCTCCATTTTGGCTTTTCTCAAAGCAGGACTTGATGCTGGCCTTGCCCTTAGTTCTCTAAAGGGGCAGGTATCAGCCCTCTCTATCCTCTTTCAGAAGTCCTTAGCCTCCCGTTCCTTCAGGGAGTGGCGCATGTAGCTCCCCTGTACCGGAATCCCATAGACCCCTGGGACCTCAATCTTGTTCTCGAGGTCATAAGGAGTGCTCCCTTTGAACGTCTCAGAGAGGTTCCCCTGTCCGTTCTGTCCTGGAAGGTGGCGTTTCTTGTAGCTATCACTTCCATCAGACGCGTCTCAGAGTTGGCGGCTCTTTCCTGTCGCCCCCCTCTAGGTTCTTCACCAGGATAAGGTGGTGTTGCGGCCTCCGCCTTCTTTCCTTCCCAAAGTGGTATCCACTTTTCACTTCAATGAGGATATTGTCCTCCCTTCCTTCTGTCCGGCTCCGACTCATTATCTGGAGCATTCACTGCACAGGCTAGACCTGGTCAGGGCAGTGAGGATCTATCTAGCTAGGACCGGTTCCTTTAGGAAGTCGGATCCCCTATTAGTCTTTCTATATGGTGCGCGAAGAGGCCTTTCGGCCTCCAAGGCTACAATTGCGTGCTGGATCAGGTCTGAACAGAGTGCCTCCCCGAGATTAAGGCTCACTCTACCCGGGCAGTGGGCGCCTCCTGGGCGGTACACCATGGGGCATGCGCCCTAATACTTTGCAAAGCGGAAACCTGGTCTTCCAACCACACGTTTGCCAAATTTTACAGTCTTCATACCTACGTTTCGGCAGCCGCCAGCCTAGGCAGAAGGATCTTGCTGGCGGCAGTGGCGAGTTCTCCGACCTGAATGGAGTCTTCTGCTGTTTCCCTCCCCAGGGACTGCTTTGGGACATCCCATGGTTCCTATGTCCCCCAATGAAGCGATAGAGAAAACAGGATTTTGGTTGCTTACAGTAAAATCTGTTTCTCGGAGCCTTCATTGGGGGACACAGCACCCTCCCATGTTCTTTTTTACAACTCCTGTTCTTTCTTCTGTGCGTTATTGTTACAGTTGAGTTGTCTGTTTGTTATTTCTATCATGTTGTTCTCCTACTGCTTTCTCACTAACTGATTAGCTTGGTGCCAGTCGGTGGGGTGTATATTGCAGAGGAGGAGCTAACTTTTTTATGTGCATAGTGTCAGCTTCCTAGTGGCAGCAGCATACACCCATGGTTCCTGTGTCCCCCAATGAAGGCTCTGAGAAACAGATTTTATGGTAAGCAACCAAAATCCTGTTTTTTTCCACAAACACAATCTTTTAGTCCCCAATTTTTTATTTTCCCAAGGGTAACAGGAGAAATTGGACCCCAAAAGTTGTTGTCCAATTTGTCCTGAGTACGCTCATACCCCATATGTGGGGGAACCACTGTTTAGGCGTACGGCAGAGCTCGGAAAGGAAATAGTGACGTTTTGGAATGCAGACTTTGATGGAATGGTCTGCGGGCGTCATGTTCCGTTTGCAGAGCCCCTGATGTGCCTAAACAGTGGAAACCCTCCACAAGTAACCCCATTTTGGAAACTAGACCTCCCAAGGAACTTATCTAGATGTGCCTTACCAGTGGCAATGCCCAACAAGTGCCCCCTTTTTGGAACTAATCTACTGTTTCCTGGTATGTGAATTTTATAAGTGACCCCGGATCTCACCTCAGCTCAGCCCGGCTGGGAACAGAGCCCAGTGACTGGATGTAACTGCGGTGACTTCATTGAGCGCTCACGGTGCTAGTGGGGATCTCACCGCAGCTCAGCCCGGCTGGGAATGAAGCCCAGTTACCGGATGTAACCTCTATGACGTCGCCCCCAGGTTACTGACGCTGCATTCCCAGCAGCTCATTCACCAGTGGTTCTCAGCGTGGACGGTCACATCTTGGCACTGTCCAGGTTGAAAACTTATGATTTTATGATAAGGCAGTTTTATTCTTCGGGTCAGTACGATGACAGCGATACCTCATTTATATAATTTTTTTATGTTTTGGCGCTTTTATGCAATAAAAATTTACATTAAAAATAATTATTTTTGCATCACTTTATTCTGAGCGCTATAACTTTTTTATTTTTCCGGTGATGGAGCTTTATGGAGGCTTGTTTTATGCGGGACAAGATGATGTTTTCAGCGGTACCATGTTTATTTATATCCGTCTTTTTGATCGCGTGTTATTCCACTTTTTGTTCGGCGGTATGATGATAAAGCATTTTTTGCCTTGTTTTTTTTGTTTATGGTGTTCACTAAAGGGGTTAACTAGTTGGACAGTTTTATAGGTCGGGTCATTACAGACGCGGCGATACCAAATATGTGTACGTTTATTTAGATTTTTTTTTCATTCAAATATTTATTTAGTGATAGAATAAATATTGATTTTTTTTATTATTTTTTAATATTTTTACAATTATTTTAAAAAAATGTTCACTTTATTCTAACTTTTACACTTTGTCCCACTATGGAACAATCATTTTTTTGCAGGCTGATCGCTTCTATAGCATGCAGATGAAGCAGCATCTGCATGCTATAGAAGTTGTCAGCGCTGCACTCGGTGCACACTGACCTGAGAGACTTCCTGATCATGCACTGCGTATAACAGGAAGTTTCTTAGTTCTCGCAACCTGGATGTCGTCATGACATCGGGTTACCGTGGCAGCGATTGGGTCCCCGCGTCACGCCGCGGGGTCTCCGATCCAAAGGCAGAGGGGCTGTCAGCCCTCTGCCTGCTCCCAGAATGCTGTGATCGTGTTCGATCGCAGCATTTCGGGGGTTAAAGTTCCGGGAGCGGTCTGTGACCGCTTCTGGCACTTAGTGCCGGATGTCAGCTGTGAGAATCAGCGGACACCCGGCCGCACGCTACCCGTGTGCGCGGCCGATCGCTATGACGTACTATATCGTCCATGGTCAAATTGTGCCAGGTCACATGAACGGTATAGTTCGTCAGATGGCAGAAAGGGGTTAATGGAAAGGTCTGTTGGGTGGGGTTGAGCGAGATGGGAGAAAGATGATGAATTCTGTTTTGTCCATGTTAACTTTTAGAAATTGAGCAGAGAAGAAGGATGAAATAGCAGACAGACATTGTGGGATACTGGTTAGTAAAGAGGTGATATCGGGTCCAGAGAGGTAGATCTGTGTGTCATCAGCATAGAGGTGATACTGAAAGCAAGGGAAATATGAGCTGTCCCAGGCCAAAGGTGTAAATGGAGAAGAGCAGGGGTCCTAGTGGTGAGGGACTGTTTAAATGTGATCAAGTGCTCGCTGGAGTGAGATCTTTTCCATCTCCGCTCAGCAACCCTGGACGCCTGCCTCAGTTGTTTAGTCTGTCTGGTGTGCCAGGGTTGCCTGTTGATTGTGCGAGCTTTGGTATGTGTGAGCTGCAGCTGTTAGTGTTATACAAAGTAGCAACAGCAGCATCTGCATTGTGTAAGGAACTTGTGTCTGCGAAAGGTAGAAGGGACTCAGAAAGTGAGTGTAAATCAAGGTGTTTGAGATTTCTGTGAGGGTGTGCACCAGGAAAGGAGAGTGAAGAGAATTTGAGTAGGATGTGGTCAGACCGAGGGAGAGGCGAGTTAGAGAGGTTAGATAGGGAACAGAGGCTGGTGAAAATGAGGTCCAGTGTGTGTCAGTCTTTGTGAGTGGCTGCAGAAGACCATTGAGCAAGGCCAAATGAGGAATTGAGAGATAGAGGCTTAAAGGTATGCCACACTAAACAATATCGCTAACGGGATCGCTAAAAAAGTCACTATTTAGCGATCCTGTTAGCGATGTTGTTCAGTGCGGCAGCTTCCAGCGACGAGCTTCCTGCTGTGTTTCTCGCTCGTCGCTGGAATCGTTCCGGACCCTATTTTCTCGTCGGCGCTCCCGCTGGGTAAGTATCTAATCGCTGTGTGGCACCTTTTCTTAGCGATTTAGCGGTACTTTTGTACCGCTAAAGTCGTTAAGAAGATCGCTAACGGCGATAGCGTCGTTAACTATATCGCTAAATGTGGCCGCATTTAGCGATATAGAAACAATCCCGCTAGCGATCGCATTAGTATGCGTCGTTATCGTGATCGCTAGCGGGATTGTTTAGTGTGGCAGTACCTTTAGAGACAGCAGAGATGTCCCCGTGATGATAGTGAGGAAGTCAGTGGAAAGGAAATTAAGTAGCCAAGTGTTAAAGTGGTCAAAAAAGGTGATGGATGACAGCGAGTTGGAGGGGAGTAGATGCGCACAGAGTGCACCTCAAAAGAAGGGAGAATAACAGAGGATGGTATTGGAATTGGGTAAAGGAGCAATTATCTGACAGAAGAAAACCAACTCCTCCCCCAAGCTTGCTGCTGGGGCGGGGTGTGTGAGAAAGATGGAGTCCCCCATAAGAAAGTGCAGCTGGAGAGGCGGTGTCAGAGGGGGTGAGCCAGGTTTCAGTGATGACAAGGAAGGAAAGTAATGACATGACCATGGATGTATGAACGTCTGTTGCAGACAGAGTGAGCATTCCATAGACCTCCTGTTAGAGGAACAGGGCAAATGAGTACAAGGTTAGAAAGGTTGCGGAAATTTGTGATAGGTTGTGGATGGGAGGTAGAAGTGACTGTGGGGATGTGGTGAGAAGGGCCAGGATTTGGAGATCACCAGCAGCAAGGAGGAGCAGAGAAAGTGTTAGTAGCTGGAGAGACCATGAGGTGGCTGTCTGTGTTTGGAGACAAAAGATTGTAACTTGATGAACAAATATGAGGAGGTGAGATGGAGGGAGAGATAAGTTTATTACTAGGTGTAGGAATTAGAGGGGTTAGTATGAAGTGAAGGACTATGGGGGTGAGAGTGAAGACAAACAGAAACATTGTTTACTGTGACTAAGTATAGTTACATTCAGTTTCCTTCTGGTTAAATTCTGGTCTAATTCAGTACAATACATTTGTATGATGCACTTACATGATGCAGGAGCAGACTATGTCATGCAGACTCTTTGCTCACAATATATTTGTAGCTGGTGCATGCGCACATCGGCAGACACTATATTTAGTCAGTGATTGACAGCGGCATTTAATTCAACAGCAGCAATCTGAGCTAGCTTTGGCATCTGCCCTGTATAAAACAAGCTCAATTCCTCAGCCCACTCCATACACAACGTGGGGCGAAAGTGTGCCCATCCAACAAAAGGCAAATTGTCACTGTACTTTCAGACAATGTAATCATCAATCACAACTTAAAAATTATGTTGTCTTACCCCCTGAAAAATCACTCGAGTGCTGGCCACTAGGCGTCTTTCTGTCTACCTTGCTGTCTTTTGTCAAGTTTAATCCTTCTCTAGCAGTTGAGACAGATGACAGGAAATGGGGGCAAATCTTCAGCTCTGCTCCTACTCTCTTGTCTTTTACATGGCATATAGGCATAACAGAGAGGTGGAAGCAAGCAAAGACAGAAGCATACTTACTAAGAAATGAGGAAAAGGAAGTTCCTACACCTGTAGTGCTGGCAGAATGCTGAAAAGGATCCACTAATCAAATAGAGATGGCGAGTTTAAAAGCATGAAAATGTGGACAGTTCCTTGACATGTTAGAATGGAGTGTGCATGAAAAGCAGATTTTAGGGATGAAGGTAGGAAGACCATGCTCTTCTGTAGGTTTCGTATGAAATGGCTGGTATGCGGTATTATTCATAATCAACTGTGTATATGCAAGTATTTAACTGACCATACACAGTTTAAGATGGTTCAGTAAATAGAAAACCAATGTGCAGTGTTTCACCTCTTTAAATGCTAAAAGAACTACCAGATAATTACAGAGAACCTCTTTAGCATGCAGGGTGCCCCTCACCTTTGATAGCCGTTACCACTGTATCGGGCAGTCGTAGGGGTTTTTCCATGGTGGTATTATTATGTGCAATCCGCTGTCCTGTGGCAGAAGATCGTGCCAGGGTCTCTCTAGAGAAGAAGTAATCCAGTAGACGCCGGGTCATTAGCTTGGGTTTATCTGGTGGAATGAGAGAGAGGTCCTCCAGCTGCTGGTATGTGATATACACGCCAGATGCTGGCACCAGCTCCAGTTTCGGACGTCCATTACTCTAAACATAGAGAAGGCACAAATTAAATTCCCACATTTTGCTTATATAAATACATAATTTGGTACGTTTGCACATCAAGTATCTCCAGAATGGGCAACCTTGCGCTTTTAAATGATATATACCTCTATTGGTGAAGCCCATGCTGGAGTCCCGTCTGGCAATGTTTCTTGTAGAGGTTCCTCCCATAACACACACGATTCGGGTATTGTGTTCTCTCCACCATCATCCATCTTCATCCAGTACTGGAAGCCACTTGTCACCCCGGTGACCCGCAGCATGCCATCTGCAGGGGTGCTGGTCATTTCATTTGGTGCATTTGAATGGTCCGGCTCTGGTGTTTGTGGTGGAATAGGGGATGCCACGCTTTCTGCTGAGGGAAGCTTGTTTTCACTCAACTGAACGGGTGTAGATGAGGCTTGAGGAGGGGAAGGCTAGAAGACAGATCATTTTTAAAGTGTACCATATAACAGGCTCTGTCACCAGATTTCACAATACAAACTGTATAGGTTATTAAATATTACTATAGGACATGATGAGGGTGATGTACTTTCTTTGAAAACCCATGTCAGAATTGCTGCATAATCCTTTTTTTAAATGTAAACTCATTCTCAACCCACTTAGTCTAATTGACAACGCCTCATGTTATGACCAGTCCAACTTTCAAAAATCATTGGACAACCATTTTAATGTTGATTTTCAAAGTACTTACCCTAGACCTGATGAGGCTGGTGTAAGCATTTTGAATATCCATGTTAAAATAGCCGCACAATACTTTTTAAAGGTTTTCCTGTTTCAACATAAAATGAGGAGGGCAGACAAAGATTACATTTAAAAAGATTATACAGCCTTTAGAAATATTTTAAAAAAAAGTATACCAGCCTCATCAAGTCAAAGATCTATTTAATAATTTATACAGGTTGTACAGTGAAATCTGGTAACATCGCAACTTTAAGTCGGACGGCAACTTAGATGTGATCATTTAAAATACCTGTGATTCTGAATTTGTCTCTAGAAATCCTGCCAAGTTTTTCAAGAAGGAGACATTGCAGTCACTAACCGCTGAAAAGTAAAAAAAAAAAAAAAAAGTTTTTCAATAGCTGAATTGTTTTCCAAGCCAAATAAAGGATTCCTGCATAACATATACAGGAAAGATGTATATCTTAGTACCGTGTTAGCCAGTAGATAGAAAAATATTCAGAGTCCTCAGTGGTTGATACCATCTTTTCAGTTAGCCATTAAAAGGTAACAAATTGCAAGCTTTCGAGACTACTCAGGTCTCTTCATCAGGAAAAGAATAACACAAAATCTGAAGAGTCACATATGTATGCACAAGAGGACACAGGAATAATGCAATAGATGAGACAAGTGACGTGACGCAGAACTATCATTTTGGGAGAGGGATGAACAATTGTGGCCATAAATACTGGAACAGTTCATAGATAAGGAGTGTGAAAGTTTTATTGTCCTCTGATTGTGGTCTGGTTCTGTGTTGTGAAGCCCCCACAAGGTCAGAGGAGCAAATTCCTTAATTGATGTATAAATCCATGCGAAACATTCATTCCTGCACATCTTTAGCCGTTTTGCATTTTTTCTGGTTGCAAGCAGGTCCATTTATAATGACCAGACAAGATAAAGATCCTCAACTCACATTAGGACTACACGATCCCAGGTACTTTCATCCGTATCGCATCTAAGGTGGTGTACTTAAAGGGAACCTGTCACCAGGTTTGGCCGATATGTGTTACGGCCACCGCCTTTCAGGGCTTATCTACAGTAAAGATGTATATCTTTGTACCGAAAGCTTGCAATTTGTTACCATCTTTTCAGTTAGCCATTAAAAGGTATCAACCACTGAGGACTCAACTCTAAATATTTTTCAGGGCTTATCTACAGCATTCTATAATGCTGTAGATAAGCCCCCGATCCAACCTGCAAGAGAAGAAAAAAAACTTATTATACTCACATGCGGGGCGGTCCGAGGGGGTCGCAGGTCTTGGTCCGGCGCCTCCCATCTTCTTGTGATGCTTCCCTTCTGCTTGCTTCATGGCTCCCGGGCTTCGCGCTCCTGCGCAGGCGCACTTATCTGCCCTGAGGGCAGAGCAAATACCTGCAGTGCGCAGGCGCTGGGCCTCTCCGACCTTTCCCGGTCGTCTGCGCATTGCAGTACTTTGCTCTGCCCTCAACGGTGCAGATAAGTGCACCTGCGCAGAGCACAATGCCGGGGAGCCATGAAGCAAGCAGAATGGCGGCATCACAAGAAGATGGGAGGCGCCGGACCAAGACCTGCGACACCCCTTGGACCGCATCGCCCCGAAGGGGACTATAATAAAAGTTATTTTTCTTCTCTTGCAGGTCGGATCGGGGGCTTATCTACAGTATTATAGAATGCTGTAGATAAGCCCTGAAAGTCGGTGGCCGTAACTTATATCTGCTAAATCTGACAGGTTCCCTTTAATTATATGTACCAAATGTCCAGCTGGGGGTCTGTATGTGGGGGGGAGACAGGGAAAAAATGTAGAAGGATGAATACTCATCCCCACACAATAAGAGAAAAAAGAATAGATCTACCTATGGCCAAACATTTTAGTATCACTGATCATGGCATCATGGACATGAAATTACTTGTATTAAAAGGTAACTGCAAGTCTCATAGAGACAGAAGAGCCTGGGATTACAAATTTATGACAACTTTTGACACACTCAGTGCAGGAATGAATGTGTCACATGGATTTATGTCTTTCTATATCAACTACGGAATTTGCTCCTCAGACCTTGTGTGGGGGCATCACACAACACGAACCAGACAGCAATCAGAGGAAAACAAAACGTTCACACTCCTTATCTATGAACTGTTCCAATATTTACGACCACAACTGTTTATCACTCTCCCGTAATGATAGTTCTGCTTCAAGTCACTTGTCTTATCTATTTCATTATTCCTGTGCCCCCTGTATAAATATGTGACTCCTCAGATTTTGTGTTATTTTTTGTCTGATGAAGAGACCTGAGTATACAGCAGGTCCCCACTTACCCATAAATGCAGGCATTACTGACAGAGGTGTCCACATTTACCCAGAAATTCAGATATCAGCCTAATAGAGGTATGTTCACATAGGTCAGGGACTCACCTGACTTGAGACCACCTTGACGATGGTTGGTGGGCTAATAATATTTGGCCAAATGTTATACTAAGCGTCTCAAATTTTTCCTTATATTCCAAAGCCGTATTGCTATTCAAAATTTCATGTATTCCATATTGTCATGCTTTAGTATGTTAGAGTTCAGCCTTTTTTCGTATGTTTTACATGGGGGTAGCTCCCTTTGGTTTGCACCTAATTCACATTAGTCTGGATGTGCCAGTCAGTCTTTTTGTCTTCTGAAGAAACCTGAGTAGTCTTGAAAGCTTGCAACTTGTTATCTTTTCAGTTAGCCATTAAAAAAAGTATCAACCAACAAGTTCTCTCAAATCTAAACAATTTTGCATAACATATAGAAAATATGCACACAGCCTATATATGACCACAGGGTGCTCCATCATGTATCAATAATAACACAGAAAAGAAAAAAGAAATACAATATTGATGCACACACCTAAAGCCTGACAAATTTTATTAATGTACAATCTATAAAAATGACAAAATGTAAGTACCTAGTTATATATTACATACCGTGTGCTATAGGCTTTGTGGGGTATTGGTTTTGCATGTAATAACCATGATATCTATTACTGCCCGGATAATATACTATCCTGTTTGCAATCAGTGCATGGTGTGCGCTTTTGGGTGTATATTTTATACATAGCTGGTACATGTGCTCATATCAGATCATGGTTCTACATTACGCAGTTTATACAATTCTCACCATGAGAAATTGGCCCAATTTTTTTGCACCTTATTAGATGTCTTTCAGGTTTTGGTACTTACCGTATTTTTCGGATTATAAGACGCACTTTTTTTTTCCCAAAATTTTTGGGGAAAATGGGGGTACGTCTTATAATGCGGATATACAGTACCTTACCGGCCGCGGTGGAGCACGGTCCCAGGGTCGCTGCTGAAGGAGGCAAGAGTAGAGCGTTGCTGCAGGCTGGAATGAGGGGGTATTCCGATGGGCCCCGCTGCGGGTGTTCAGTGGTGCAGGGGCTCTGCCGACATTTTGTGAAAGCCCAGAGCCCCCTGCACTTACATGGTTTACTGTGCGGTGGACTCCACGAAAATGGCTGCCGGGGCAAGCGCAGATGGAGATCTCAGCACAAAGATCTCGGGAGATCTCCTCCATCAGCGACCCTGGGACTCTGCTTCACTGCAGCCACCACCCTCGGTAAGCAATAAGATGCATGGATTATAAGAAGCACCACCATTTTATTAAAAAAAGTTTTTTGCCTATTTTTCTCCTCAAAATTTGGGGTGCGTGTTATAATCTGATGTGTCTTATAATCTGAAAAATACGGTACATTTTGTAGTTTTTTATGGATTGCACATTTAATTAAATTTGTCGGATATTAGGTGTGCGCATCAAATAAAGGATTCCTATGAAGGAAAAACCTATGATTTTTTTTTTTTTTAGCAGTTTGTACCCCAGTGCCGATGTTCTCTATGGGATTACAAACATAACAGCTGTAACCATCATTTTTTTAGCATCGGCATTACATCTCAGAGAACTGGACCTCATGTTATTACAGCGAGTTGAACTGGGATCATGATAAAATTCCCATATAATTCTACAGCGCTTCAAGTTCGGTGTAACTTAACCCCAGAAGTCCCGGCATTCTGGCCCTCAAATAGATGGAAAAATGCATCCTAAATAAGGACACCATAATCTTTTCTTACAATTTTCTGGTTGGCCCCCTGCAATTGAGTAAAAGTTGTCTGTGTTACTCATGTAATAGTACCCTCCTGTTACTTGGACTGAAACACAAGGGAAACACTCAAGAACTAGAAATGTAAATTCTTCTTATACCACATTAAAGGGATTGTCCAGCCTTAGGCTATGGTCACACGTTCAGTATTTGGTCAGTATTTTATCTCAGTATCTGTAAGTCAAAACCAGGAGTGGCACAATCAGAGGAAAAGTAGAATAGAAACACATCACCACTTCTGTATTTATCACCCACTCCTGGTTTTGGCTTACAAATACTGATGTGAAATACTGACTAAATACTGATAGTGTGACCATAGCCTTAGGCTAACAGTCTGTGTGACTGCAGATTTATGAATCCTCACAATATGCGCAGTATATGCTGTGGGGATTCTCCAACACCAAGCAATTTGCATACTTTCAGCCACATTCCGACAAGCTGTGTCCAGCCCTGCTCAATACACTTGCATTGAGCGAGGCTGCACACATCTAGTTGGCATGTTACCGCATGAATGCAAATCACATACTTTCGGTTACTCCCTCGGCAGCGCACACTCCCTTTAAGACATGGTGCAGTTGATGCAGATTTGGTGTAGAAGATAGCAACAAAGTTCAGTTCAATATCCATGAATGAGATTTTCACACATACCTTACTCTCCATTGGCTAATGAACACAAGACAGCAACATTTTTGAGGAAAGCCAAATTCATAGAACCCTACAATACGGTTGCATTTGCTTTTTCCCCATTAAAGGGAATCTGTCACCCCATTTTAGCCATATGAGATAATGCGTCCCATAACTAATCTATGGGTACCTATGATATCTCCTGACACCCCAGTTTTCATGTAAAAATACCTTTGTAAAGTTCGTTTTCTAGTATGCAAATCCCTGCGGTCCGGTCCGATGGTCGGCGGTTTTTTCTTCCCCATCTCCCTCGCTCCTCTTACGTATGTTCGTCTGTGACTAGCACAGACGGCGTAGTGTTTCCGCGCTTGCGCTTTTCAAAATCCCCTCACGTGCATGTGCAGTGTACTTTGCCCAACAGTGGGCAAAGCATAAAATCATTACAGCGCATGAGCAACTATTTTCCTTCACTTTCCTTGCCCCGGAAATGAATGCTTGCCTTGGACGACTTCCGGGGCAAGGAAAGTGAAGGAAAATACTAGTTGCTCATGCGCTGTAATGATTTTATGCTTTTCCCACTGTTGGGCAAAGCACAATGCGCATGCGCGAGGGGATTTTGAAAAGCGCAAGCATGGCAAGCCGACTGTAAAGAAAAAAAACACTGCGTAGGGCAAGAATGGAGGTGGTGGGGGAATGCGAAGAAACGCCGCCCATCGGACCGGACCGCAGGGATTTGCATACTAGAAAACGAACTTTACAAAGGTATTTTTACATGAAAACTGGAGTGTCAGGAGATGTCATAGGTACCCATAGATTAGTTATGGGACGCACTATGCAATGATATCTTTATCTCATATGGCTAAAATGGGGTGACAGATTCCCTTTAATAAAGTAACTACACTTTTTTCTTGTCATACATCAACAGTATCAGAGAAGCTATAATCTGTCTTCAGTGAGGGATCAAATCAAAGAAGACTATGGAGAGAGAAAAGGGCAGAGCACACAAAAACAGAAGCAGCTGCAGCTCCTAGTGCCTTAAGGCTACAGGATACTAGTCATATAATGGTCACGTACAAGCACAGGACTAGTTATTCTGATAGACCGTCTAAAAGGGCGGTTACACTTCAAGGAGTTAGAAATAATGCAGATATTTGCTCATTTTAAAGACCGCTCACCCACAGACTGACCATCTGGTCCAATGAGATGATCACCTTCTTTTATTGCACAGATTCCTCTACGAGACAAAGCATCATTCTGCTCCTCCAATGTCTGCACGTGCCTTCTTAGTTCTTGATTCTCTTTCTCCAGTTCTTGGATTCTCCATTCTTGCACTTCAGCAGCTTCATCTCGAGAAGTCAAGATTTGATGCAGTTCTGTAATCTGTGCCTCAAGCTCCCGCACTAACTCTGAATATAGCGCAGTCACCCGGCTTCCTGACCGTGCACTCCAGTGGTGACCTACAGGACCTTGGAGACATCCTGAGACCCTGTTTGAAAGACTCTTATCATGTTCATTAGTTCTTTGAAGGTCATGTAAAGTGGCAGTGTGGTGCCAAGGAATTGTGGGCGAGCACAGAGGTCCATTCAAGGTTCTCTGACGTTTCCTGGTGGAAAAGTCCTCTTCGGATTTGTGCAATACTGATGAAGACAAACATCTAGAACATGCAGACAGAAGAATTATTACGGTCAATGACAATATCTATAAGATCTACCACCTTTTATCTTTTTGATTTACCTTCCTGTGTGTGCAGCTCCGTCTTGCAGACGGTGTGTAGGCACATTATCGAGCGTGCTGTCTGACTCTTCTTGCCTGGATTCAGGTTCTTCACAGCGGTTCATCTGTTTTATCTTGGGTGGTCTTCACAAAGACATACTTTAGTGACCTGCAACGGACAGATGGGAAATGAAAGTTGTAATTCTACGAAGACGACAACCTTGGAAAGTGTTGTTTGCTACTGACCAATATATGGTTTAAAGAGGAAAAAATAGTGTATTTTTATGTTACACTCGTCAGGAAGTCACATTGTTTTTCAAAACCATGCAAGTCCACTGATAAATGTATACTTCCTTTATTTTGAATGTATATTTAAAATTTAAAATAAAGAACTGTTAAAAAAATAAAAATCACATCTGTGAAAAAGGTTGTTTCATGAATCATTTTCACACCACATGCTGTTAAAGGGAACCTGTCAGGTCTGGATTCCCTATGTCAGTAAAAGCAGAGCATGTTAGAGGTGATAATTAGCATCCAGAGCGGACAGAGGAGAACACATTGCAAATTACAGCGCGACTATAACAGTGTTGTTAGAATAAAATATACCTCAAAGTCTTCCTAAACAAGAAGTTGCATCAAAATTTGTATTCCACAATCCATCCTTATTATGCAATGGTGTGTAAATGTATCAAAATCCTTACCAATTGACGCCTTCATGGGTTTCCAGTGCCTCTCCATTCCTCTTCTGGCCCACATGACTATGACCTGAAAACAACACTGGCCGGATCACACAGGGTGTGTAAACCGCAATTGCTTTCACAATGTATGTCTATGAAGCCTCAGACTTAGAATAGACGCTGTCTGAGCTGTCAAAGCTGTTGTGGGACCGGAGCAGCGCTGGAATCGAACGTAGATGGCCACTCCAGAACCTTCACTTTGTTTTGGATCGTTGTCATGTTGGAACGTCCAAGTACGTCCCATGCGCAGCTTCAGGGCTGATGATTGCACGTTTGCCTCCAGTATTTGCTGATAACATGCTGCATTCATCTTTCCTTCAACTTTGACCAAGTTTCCTGTGCGTTAGTAGCTCACACATCCCCAAAACATCAGCGATCCTCCTCCGTGCTTTACAGTAGGAATTGTGTTCCTTTCATCATAGGCCTTGTTGACCTCTCTCCAAATGTAACATTTATGGTTGTGGCCAAAATGTTCTATTTTGGTCTCATCACTCCAAATTATCTTGTTCCAGAAGTTTTGAGGCTTGTCTCTGTGCTGTTTTGCGTATTGTAGGTGAGATATTTGTGGCATTAGCGCAGTAATGGCTTTCTTCTGGTGACTCGACCATGCAGCCCATTTTTCTTCAAATGACTCCTAATTGTGCAACTTAAAACAGCCACACTGCTAGATTTCAGAGAGTCCAGTATTTCAGCTGATGTTATTTGTGGGTTTTTCTTTGGATCCCAAACAAGTTTCCTGGCAGTTTTGGGCAAAATTTTTGTTGGTCTACCTGACCGTGGTTTTGTTTTTACAGAGCCCTGATTTTCCATTTGTTAATCACAGTTTGAATGCTGTTGACTGGCATTATCAATTCTTGGATATCTTTTTGTATTCCTTTCCTGTTTTATTCAGTTCAACTACCTTTTCCCGTAGATCCGTTGATAATTCTTTTGCTTTCCCCATGACTCACAATCCAGAAACATCAGTGGCTGGATGAAAGATGCAAGAGTCTGTATGGATTCCAGAAACTCACTCAGCTTTTATGCACACACACTGATTACAAGCAAACAGGTCACAGGTGAGGATTTTACCTTTAGTAACCATTCAAACACATTTGTGTCAACTTCTGTGCATGTTATCAGGCCAAAATCACCAGGGTATGTGAACTTTTGATCAGGGGTCATTTGAATGTTTTGGGTTGTCATAATGATTTAAAAAGAGAAAACAAAGTAGTTTGACAATAAATGGCTTCACCCAACCACTAACCATGAGTGGAGAAAATGTTTTGGTGTTATCATTCATATTCTCTGAAAAAAAGCCAAGAAAGCAAAAATTCTGCCGGGCTATGTAAACTTTTGAGCACAACTGTACACAATTAGGAAAACAAAATACAATTTTTGATGACAATTCTTTAACCTTTGCTGAGGGTAGGCTCTGAACTCAGTCTCCTTCTCCCTCTGGCAGCTGACACTATAGTCTTACTTCTCCATATAGCGGATGTGGGATCCACAGTAGTGAAAAAAATACTGTGTGACATCCATTTTGAATTACTTTCCAGTGTCTCCATCTGACTAAAAAAGTCAAAAGTGACTACAGTATAGTAATTACGAGTGCTGTATCCATTTTATATAATGGAGGACAATACATTTATCTTTTTGCACTTGAAAATGTGACAAATTGTCAAGACGTTATATATATATATATATATATATATATATGTATGAGGACAATCTGATACAATGCGACTACATAAACAGCTCTACCGATCCTACTGGTGAACACTGGCTTTACCTACATTATATTGCTTACAATGGATGATTTTCAGATTTTTCTTCAATATTGTACATCCACATTGCCGCCCTTGGGAGCTGCTACTTTCTATTCTGAATATTATGTTGCTTAAGTCAGCTGACAACTCAACTGCGAAAACAGAATTACCTATGTGCACTAATATGTGAAGAAAACATTATCTGCAAGTCGCTTAGACCCGTGGAACTAATGGAAATTTTCTGACATAAGTCTTTACAAAGGACAGATCACCTGCCATTTTTCTTAATTCAAAGTCAATCTTAATCTTTCAGCAAGACTTTCACTAAGAAACCAGAGTTAGCACAGTATGGGGTGAGCCATCTCATCGCCCTCCAGTGCTGCATCACACCGAAATCCAGCGTTAATGCGTTTGAAAATTAGTTTTGCAAACACAATGGTGGACGAGTCCGTGCACTTGTAGTTCTTGGCGCCTCTTCTTGCCACTGGTGCCGCCTTTTGATTGACAGCAGAGACAGATGCTCTTCTACAAGGCATCATGTTTGGCCTCCACTGTCATCAAAAAACAAAGAAATCAAGTAGCCCAACAGAGTTGTTCACTGTTTCCGGAATTTAGACAAAAAGGGACCGACTGTACGCAAAAAAAAAAATGGAGACGTGCCAACTACAAGTCTAAGCACACCCAGGCTCCAGATATTGTCCGTTATTATAGGATATCAGCAGTCAGCACAGTGTAAGAAGAGAGGACTACAAGTCTCAGCACACCCAGGCTCCAGATATTGTCCATTATTATAGGATATCAGCACTCAGCACAATATAAGAAGAGAGGACTACAAGTCTCAGCACACCCAGGCCCCAAATATTGTCCGTTATTATAGGATATCAGCAGTCAGCACAGTATAAGAAGAGAGGACTACAAGTCACAACACGCCCAGGCCCCAGATATTGTCCGCTATTATAGGATATCAGCAGTCAGCACAGTATAAGAGGACTACAAGTCACAGCACACCCAGGCCCCAGATACTGTTCGTTATTATAGGATATCAGCAGTCAGCACAGTATAAGAAGAGAGGACTACAAGTCACAACACGCCCAGGCCCCAGATATTGTCCGTTATTATAGGATATCAGCAGTCAGCACAGTATAAGAGAGGACTACAAGTCACAGCACACCCAGGCCCCAGATACTGTCCGTTATTATAGGATATCAGCAGTCAGCACAGTATAAGAAGAGAGGACTACAAGTCACAACACGCCCAGGCCCCAGATATTGTCCGTTATAGGATATCAGCAGTCAGCACAGTATAAGAAGAGAGGACTACAAGTCACAGCACACCCAGGCCCCAGATACTGTCCGTTATTATAGGATATCAGCAATCAGCACAGTATAAGAAGAGAGGACTACAAGTCACAACACGCCCAGGCCCCAGATATTGTCCGTTATAGGATATCAGCAGTCAGCACAGTATAAGAAGAGAGGACTACAAGTCACAGCACACCCAGGCCCCAGATATTGTCCGTTATTATAGGATATCAGCAGTCAGCACAGTATAAGAAGAGAGGACTACAAGTCACAGCACACCCAGGCCCCAGATATTGTCCGTTATTATAGGATATCAGCAGTCATCACAGTATACAAAGAGAGGACTACAAGTCACAGCATACCCAGGCCCCAGATATTGTCCGACCTGTCCGTTATTATAGGATATCAGCAGTCAGCACAGTATAAGAAGAGAGGACTACAAGTCACAACACGCCCAGGCCCCAGATATTGTCCGTTATAGGATATCAGCAGTCAGCACAGTATAAGAAGAGAGGACTACAAGTCACAGCACACCCAGGCCCCAGATATTGTCCGTTATTATAGGATATCAGCAGTCAGCACAGTATAAGAAGAGAGGACTACAAGTCACAACATGCCCAGGCCCCAGATATTGTCCGACCTGTCCATTATTATAGGATATCAGCAGTCAGCACAGTATAAGAAGAGAGGACTACAAGTCACAACACGCCCAGGCCCCAGATATTGTCCGTTATTATAGGATATCAGCAGTCAGCACAGTATAAGAAGAGAGGACTACAAGTCACAGCACACCCAGGCCCCAGATATTGTCCGTTATTATAGGATATCAGCAGTCAGCACAGTATAAGAAGAGAGGACTACAAGTCACAGCACACCCAGGCCCCAGATATTGTCCGTTATTATAGGATATCAGCAGTCAGCACAGTATAAGAAGAGAGGACTACAAGTCACAAACACGCCCAGGCCCCAGATATTGTCCGTTATTATAGGATATCAGCAGTCAGCACAGTATAAGAAGAGAGGACTACAAGTCACAGCACACCCAGGCCCCAGATATTGTCCGTTATTATAGGATATCAGCAGTCAGCACAGTATAAGAAGAGAGGACTACAAGTCACAGCACACCCAGGCCCCAGATATTGTCCGTTATTATAGGATATCAGCAGTCAGCACAGTATAAGAAGAGAGGACTACAAGTCACAACACGCCCAGGCCCCAGATATTGTCCGTTATTATAGGATATCAGCAGTCAGCACAGTATAAGAAGAGAGGACTACAAGTCACAACACGCCCAGGCCCCAGATATTGTCCGTTATTATAGGATATCAGCAGTCAGCACAGTATAAGAAGAGAGGACTACAAGTCACAGCACACCCAGGCCCCAGATATTGTCCGTTATTATAGGATATCAGCAGTCAGCACAGTATAAGAGAGGACTACAAGTCACAACATGCCCAGGCCCCAGATATTGTCCGTTATAGGATATCAGCAGTCAGCACAGTATAAGAAGAGAGGACTACAAGTCACAACACGCCCAGGCCCCAGATATTGTCCGTTATTATAGGATATCAGCAGTCAGCACAGTATAAGAAGAGAGGACTACAAGTCACAACACGCCCAGGCCCCAGATATTGTCCGTTATTATAGGATATCAGCAGTCAGCACAGTATAAGAAGAGAGGACTACAAGTCACAGCACACCCAGGCCCCAGATATTGTCCGTTATTATAGGATATCAGCAGTCAGCACAGTATAAGAGAGGACTACAAGTCACAACATGCCCAGGCCCCAGATATCCATTATAGCATATCTGCAATCAGTACAGTCAGCTTAGTAGGCGAGCTACAAGTCCCAGCATGTCTGAGCTACAGATAAGATCCATTATTATGGGACATCAGCAGTTAGGATAGTATCTTTGGTGGAGAGAACTACAAGTCCCAGCACGTCTGGGCTGCAGATAATACCCAGTATTACGGCGTAGCAGAAGTCAGTATAGTATCTCCCAAGAGAACTACAAGTCTCAGCATTTCTGAGCTGCAGATATTATCAGCAGTCAGTATAGTTAGATGAGAGGACTACAAGTCCCAGCATGTTCGGGCAGCAGCCATCATAGTACAGGCTGGGTCATCAGACACATCGGGCGGGTGCGGGCTGCTGTGAGCCCACTGGTGACAGAACAGCCCCTCGCTACATATCGCGGCCACTTCCCCCCGCCTGTCCCGTGTGCGCGGCTCATTACCTGGCATCACTGGGAAGTTTAGTAGCGCGGCCATTCCTGTCCTTCTTTACTCCAGAGCCGTCTCCTCACGTGACTGATCACATGACCGTGACATCACGAAGGTCCTTTCGCCTACGGGAGCCCAGCATGTTAGTGTGTCGTGGGCTCCTGACATCTACCTGCGTATCACTCACTATCCGGGCAGTCAGCGGCAGAGCTGGAAGTGACATCATGGATCTCGGGGCCATGCGGAAGAGTTACCGAGGCGACAGCGAGGTAAAAGGTCGTGACCTAGACTAGGCGGTGTCCGGGCAACCTGTGGCTCTCCGGCTGTTGTGGGACTACAGATCCCAGCAGAGCTAGTACACAATTAGGGAGGAACCACCAGATAACTCATGTCTCCCAATAACGCGTGCAAGTTATTGTCATTTTGTCCAGGACACACAATAGGAATAAAGTTTATGATTGGTTGGTTCAGGTTGCTATGGCAGCTGTCTGGTTCATAGCATGTGGTTTGTATGTTCCTCATGGGTGGAGCTGCCGCTCCTATAGCTGGTCATGGGCGTCACCAGAGATAAGCAGTGCCGGACTCAGCCCCACACTATTGACCGCCTGTCAGCAGCATATTAAGGGGCTTTGGGAACTTTTTATTTTTTTCTTAAAGAGGACAGATTAAAGGTGGCCAATTTTTGCTCTTCTGACCGCACCGCTGACGTTTGCAGTTTTTCTTTTTTGTAAATCCGCTGTACAGATATGCACGTGTCGCTTCTTTTAGTGGTTTTTAACCTATTCAATGGGTAAAGCAAAAAAATGCTGAAAAAAAGCGCAGGTATCAGTATTTGCTGCCAAAATCTGTTGAAGTAGAGTCAGGTTTTAGTTTTTTATGCACTAAACTTTATCAGCGTGCACAAGAGACAAATGTACCCTGCCAAAAACGCAGGAAAAAAGCGCATCAGTAATGCAGCATGTGAACATAGCCAAATAGAGTGTTGTCACTGGAGCTAATCGTTGCCTCCCCAGGAGGGATTTCATAGGTAGTGGTGTGATCCTGGAGGTCCGGAAATGATGGGTCTGATCGGGAGACCACCGCCCAGAGGTGGGTCAGACTGGAGGTCACATGACCCAGCTGCCTGTAATGAAAGGATGGACGCCACAGAACTGGGATTGAACCATTTTGTGCTAACAAAACTTGCACGGAGGATACAAAAACGTAGATATTAAAGCTACATATATAGATATAAATTATTTAAATGATAATTAAAGCAAGCTATGTATTTTACGCTATGGGGCCGTGCACATGTCCGATTTTTTCTTCTTTTTTTTTCCCCCAGAGACTGGAAAAAAGAAAAAAATTGCTGCGTGCCCGAGTTTCATCTGTTTTTTGAATCACACTCGGCCAATGCAAATCAGTGAGCTCATTAAACATATGGGCACTCGGATGACCCCGCATTGACACCACGGAGAAGATGGAGACATTTTTTTGTCCATCTTCTCCTCATCTGAGAGAATCAGAGCCTGATTAGCGTGTTATTTGCATAATTGGCCCGATTTAGGCAGATGAGAGAATCTACGGTCGTCTGCACCGGCCCTTACAGCAGCGGTCAGAGCTGAACTTCAGTCGCTTTCTGTTAACCATTTAATCACCGTTGTAAATGGAATCCATGGCAGTTCTCCCATCAGCCTTCCGTAACCCGATCATGGGGTATCGATGGGTTAGTATGGGCAGCACGGTGGCTCAGTGGTAAGCACGGCAGCCTTGCAGCGCTGGAGTCCTGGGTTCGAATCCCACCAAGGACAACATCTGCAAGGAGTTTGTATGTTCTCCCCGTGTTTGTGTGGATTTCCTCCATGTTCTCCGGTTTCCTCCCACACTCCAAAAACATACTGATAGGGGATCTAGATTGTGAGCCCCATCGGGGATAGTGACGATAATGTGTGCAAACTGTAAAGCGCTGCGGAATATGTTAGCGCTATATAAAAAAATAAAGATTATTAGTATAGCAGTCGGAGACCCGGTGAAGGTTCCTGACGCTGCCATCTTGGTACTTGGGTAAAGCTCTGCCGCGGACTGAGCTCCATATAAAACCAAGATTTACACTGCATACTGCCATACTGTGCAGGTTGAAGTCCTTAAGACTACTAAAAAAGTTTATAAAAATGTAAATATTCAAATCGCCCTCTTGATCTGCTATTAAAAATAAAGAAATGAAAAAGAGACATATTTGGCATCGCTGCATCTCCAACCAGTGTAAAGTTAATTAACCTGATTAATAAACTGTAGCCAGAAACTCCACTTCCTAAAAAAATGTAATAAAACCCCATCAAAAGTTCATAGATACCCCCAAATGAGTGTCAATAAAACCGTCAGCTTGCCACGAAAAAAAACAGGTATCACACAGCTCACTCGCCGGAAAAATAAAAATATTTTGGGTTATCGGAAAATGGCGACACAAGCCCAATTTTTTTTTTTTTTTTACATAATTTTCTATTTCTCCACTTAAATGAGGAAAAAAAAAACTCTATGCAAGTTTGGTATCGTCATAATCGTACCGACCGGGAAAATCATGATTCAGAATCATTTTACCACAGGATGAACACCATGAAAACAAAACCCTAAATACCATGGAGGAATTGCATTTTTTTCTCACAATTTTATCACACTTAGAAATTTTTGTTCCATTTTCCAGTACATGGAATGTAAAGATGAATGGCGTTATGTGGTACTACAACCCTTCCTGCAAAAAAAAAGCTATTTAAAAACTAAAGTGCAAAAAAACAAAAAATCTCCCTGTTTTTAAGGGGTTAAAATAGCATTCACACCCAATTAGAACAACAGAAATAAAAGACTGTGTGGAGGAGCCTTAAGGCTATGTGCAGATGATGTCTTTTGAAAAAGTGCCCCATAAAATGAAAATAATGCACAGCAACATCAGAATGACATTACTGTGCACATTTTCTGTCCTATGAACACACGTTAAAAGCTTCTGCATATAGCTTCCTGGCTGCCAGCAGGGGGCGCAGTATGGGAATGTGAGGCAGGTAAGGGATAGCCTGCTGTATATTCTCACCACCAGCAGAGGGCGCAGCATTTTAAAATCAAACTTTGAATCTTAGGCTATATTCACACTACAGTTCAGACATTATTTTTTGTGTTCCGTTTGAGCAACAGATATATCCAAAATCTGGTGCAAACAGAATAAAAGTAGTCCCAATAATTACTATGGGGTGCATCTGGCTTCTGATATGTGTCCGTTTTTTGAACAGCAGAAAAAGTGCATCATGCAGAACTTTTTCTTCTGTCCTAAGAAGTGACACATAACAGAAGCCAGACCGACCCCATAATAATCATTGGAGCCCCTCTGCTTCCGTTTGCACTAGTTATAGAACTGATCAGTTTTTTACATTATTTCTTTTTGTCTGTTCGTCAGATGAAGCAGATTCTCTGAGCAGAAGTGTGAATGTACCCCTACCTGCTGCGGTGGCTGTATGGGCACAGGTATTCCCACCATAGAAGTGACCCTGCGCTCTTCCCTTGGTAGTGCACGTTGTCTTGTCACTAGCTTCTAGGTTTTCTGATCTGAATTCTAGACCTGGTACACATTCTGCAGCCATTTACATGTCAGGAGAAGACATGGGGAGAGGTTCATGGCCAGGGCTCCTATGGCTGTTTTTTTTACAGATTATCAATGGTATGAATTCACTTCAATAGCGCCGAGCTGCAATACCAGACACAACCTATGAACAAGTGTGGTGTTGTTTTTATGTTCCTATGTGCGCGAGTGAAAAGGATAAAAGCACTTTAAATATAGGCTGTTCGGATGGAAGAAAGTCTCTTGCGGTGAGATGGTTAGATGAGGGTTCTCTTACTTGGACAACGCGTTTCAATGCGTTTTCAAGTCGCAGAAAACCGTTGTCCGAATAGGCGAACCCTCATGAAACTGTCTCACAGCTAGAGACTTTCTTCCATTCAGGCAGCCTATTTTTAAAGTGTTTTAAGGGTGCTTTCACACTGCTCTCTATTGGGCTTACAGCTGGGATTCAGACTTATGGTCCGATGGGGCCAGTGACTATAATGGTGCCAACAGAGTCAATGTGTGCTCGTCGTGCATCATTTTCGGATGTGTACGCTTACTGGGGGTGGACACTCAGACGCAGACTACTACACCTGAGTGTCTGCATATACTCCCGAAAACGATGCGCGTCAGAGCACATGTTGACTGTCGGCACCACTATAGTCAATGGACCCACTGGAGCATACGCACGAATCCCGTTTTGCTGGGGGGGGTCGACATAAGCGCAGACAGGACCACGAAACGTGGCCAAAAATGCAATGTGAAAGAGCCCTTATCCTTTTCACTGAGGTTCTAGCCCAACCACGAGGCAGCAGCAGTATAGTGAGGACTCACTGCTATATATAAGCTATAAAACCCCGGATAAAGTATTATGTGCAGTCCTAGGTTTACATTGCTTATTTATAGCCGCTTGAGACTGCAAAAACCCAAGTAAATGCATAACTTGTGTGACGGGTTTATGACCCTTGTACTTTGATACAGGAAAACCTCTGCCATTCAGTGTCCGCCCTGCGCCTTGTAGCCCGATACATTTTATATGTAGTCAGCTCCAGATCATTAGAAAGTAAGGAACAGATAATTGTGGTTCCTTTAAAGCGGTATACCATTCTCCGCCATTTCTGACTTAGCCACATGCACACTCGGCTGCTGTCCACACTCCCACAGAAGTTATGGAGAGCCACCTCTCTATTGACACTGCCTCGCGACAGGTGAAGGTCCCAAAGGTGAGATCCATATCTATCCAACATTTATGGCATGATCTGTGAAATACCATGAAATGCCATAAATGTCTGGGATGGGAATAACTGTTTACATACTTATTGTTTTTTTTATTATTATTTAAACTCTGCACATTAAGTTATCAAAACACATGTTTTCTATTGTAGAGGTTGAGTGTGTATGTGTATATATACTGTACATATATATTTATTTATAAAAACACATAATTTTTTTTTAGATTAATATTTATGGTGTCCTCTATGTAGTTGAAATTATGTAACCACCTTTGGGTCAATATGAAATATATGTAGTTGTTGGGTTTTATTTTTTTAGTTTGTTTGGAGGTTCTATTCCCTAAGAATATGTTCTGGGATAAATTGGAATTTTTTTCTTATAAACATCATCAACCATCTGTTACCAAATAATTTAGTTTCAATATTCTGATGAGATGTCAGAGAGCGTGATCTCTCGCCGGTTACTACTCCTGCCTCAGCAGCGTCTCTGAAAGCCTTCTGCAGTCATCTCTATTGAAGGGCTTTCCGTACCAGGATAGATCAGAATTGAAAGCTATATAAGTATATACAGTTGTGCTAAAAAGTCTACATACCCCGGCAGAATTTTTGCTTTCTTGGCCTTTTTTCAGAAATTATGAATGATAACACCACAACTTTTTCTCCTCTCATGGTTAGTGGTTGGGTGAAGCCATTTATTGTCAAACTACTGTGTTTTCTCTTTTTAAATCATAATGACAACCTAAAACATCCAAATGACCCTGATCAAAAGTTTACATACCCTGGTGATTTTGGCCTGATAAAATGCACAGAAGTTGACACAAATGGGTTTGAATGGCTACTAAAGGTAACATCCTCACCTGTGACAAATGCCAGGAAAATTGTTCGTGATGCAAAGAAAAACCGACAAATAACATCAGCTGAAATACTGGACTCTGAAAACTAGCGATGTGGCTGTTTCAAGATGCACAATAAGAGGCACTTGAAGAAAAGCAGGCTGCATGGGTTTTGGTATTTTCTTTCATTTAAACCCCTCAAAGTCACTTCAAATGTGATGTGGTCCCTAAAAAATGGTTTTGTATATTTTGCTGTAAAACGCTGGTCAACTTTTAACCCTTCTAACTTCCTAACGAAAAAATAGTTTTAAAAATTGTGCTGATGTAAAGTAGACATGTGGGAAATGTTATTTATTAACTTGTGTTAATAGATTAATTAATTTTGTGTGACATAACTCTCTGATTTAAGGGCATAAAAATTAAAAGTTTGAAAATTGCAGAATTTTCACTAAATTTCAGATTTTTTTTCACAAATAAATGCAAATCATATCAAATAAGTTTTACCACTACTATGAAGTACAATATGTCACTAAAAAATTGTCTAAGAATGAGAGTTATTACAACATAAGGTGACACCGGTCAGAATTGTAAAATTTGGCCCTGTCATGGGGGTGAAAAAGTTAAAATGACCCGGCAACTTGATTTTCCAAGTTGGTGCAATTATAATGATAGCAAACTTCTATATTTTATTGATATTTTATTGATGGCTGTCATAGAGAAAAATTGTAAAATCCATAAAGACATCTCCGGAAAAGGGGACATATCACCTTCACATTGAACATATGGGATTAATTATAACTGGGGCAGTGAGAAAGAGCTGACACTTCAACCTCCATTGAAGTAGAACCTCCTGCTTGAACAGGGATTTCAACGGGAGATCAGTTGAGAGTCGCCACCAATTTTTGGGTTCGATACTCGGGAAGGAAAACACTTCCGAGGAAGAGCATCCTTTGTTTAAAGTGATGAATATTGAGGCTGCATATCCAAAAATTATCCAATATCGCATTACCAAATATTAGGTCTGCATTGAGGGAAATTTTTACAGATACACAAATACTCAAGGCTGTCACATTGTAGAAGGATCATCTTTATTCTCATTGCACAAGAAAGACTAAAAGAAATGGGATAAAATTGAATGGGGAGACACAGAAAGATATTAGAAAAACTTTTGACGGGTGTAAATGGGGAAACGGCCCCATGAGAGTGAATTTCTCCTTAAATGAAGCTTAAAAGAGGCGGAAGACATCTGTGGGGATGATTTAGTGAACCCTCTTTGAGCAGGGGATTGGGGCCAGATGACCCGGGGTCCCTTCCAACCTCCCTTTTTTAAAATTTAATTTTTGGGCTCGGGCGAAGTGATAATCATCATATCACTGAAAGGGTCGGCCAACATCTGCAATTAAATATGGTTTAATGGAATACATCCTTCCCAAATTTTACGCTATCTATATATATAATTCCATTTGACGCTGTCCCCCCAAACCCCTAAGCACCCCAGCAATGTCAGATCGCGTTTTGCAAAACTTCCCCCCCACATCCATTATTTATCCTGATACAGGGGGTGCTGGGGTACACCCGCTGAATTTTTAATCAGAGCCAGTGCATTGTGGGAGTTGTGTCCCCCGCGGTGCAGTTCGCTGGCTGTGAAACAGGGTTTCTGCTACGGGAAGGACCGGGTCGGGGTAAATCAGAGGCTGGAGGGGAGGGGCCCGGGAAGAGCTGAGGGTGATGGGACAGCACGTCGTGGGGGGGTTTTAAACCGGGTCACGCTGTGCTGAAGGAGTCCCGGAGGTAGAGGCTGATGACAATATGTCATTTTCCTAGGGGGTAGGCGGGGGAGTGGGAGCGCAGGAGCCGGCGGCTTCAGATCATACTCACCCCCCCTGGCGCATCTCTGCCTTCCCCGTTCTCCGTGGTCTCCGGGGGCCCCAGCTCTTCCGTGTTCCCGGGGCCAGGTACCGTCATTAAAGTATTGAATAGCATGCCCCACTCCCAAGGCGTAGAGCCATATTCATTTTTAATGACGGACCACTACCGCTGAACCCACGGAAGGGGTGCCAGCGCCCGGGGAACCATTGGAGAAACGGTGCAGAGACATGCCAGGAGCAGGGGGTATGATGGATGGAGCCCTGCAAATTTACCGTCCCCCGTTCCACGACCGCGCCCGCTTG
>JARQOD010000003.1:156710843-156801563 GCA_033576555.1 Oophaga sylvatica
TATATGTGTTCTATGTGTATATATCTATTCTTTCTTTTGTGATTTAAATACTATTCTTTTGGATCCATTATATGTCAGTTTGCAAGCCTGCGAGAAAATCTCGCAAGTCGGATGAAAATCGGATGTTACAAGGTACACACACATGCGACTAAATCGCATCTTTGAAGGAAAATCGGATGCCAGGCGGATGTGTGATGTTTTCATTTTGTTCCGATAATCGACCGACTAAAACGGTCCGATTTTTTGTAGTTGTGTCTGACCCAGCCTAACTGAAAAGATGGTAACAAACTGCAAGCTTTCGAGACTACTCACGTCTCTCATCAGGCTAAACTAATACAAATAAATTATTTATCATTTATAAATATGTGATTCTTCAGATTTTGTATTAGTCTTTGCCTGATGAAGAGACGTGAGTAGTCTCGAAAGCTTGCAATTTGTTACCATTTTTTCAGTTAGCCATTAAAAGGTATCAACCACTGAGGACTCTCAAGTCTAAATATTTTTCTATCTACTGACTAACACGGTACAAAGATATACATCTTTACTGTATCAAAATGTCAGATTGGAAAGATGGGGCTTTCTCAGGAAGGTGGAAAATTATGTTTTATGTAAAATGGAAAATGCTTGGAAATATAAGATCCCTGTGTCTCTTTGGTCTTCCGTCTATCAGTTGTAATCAACCATTACATTACATATGGCTTAGTAGGACCTCTCATAATGCTCTACGTGTGTGTCGCAGCAGTTCTGACAGTCTAGTCATAAACCAGGAAGCCCAGGATGATCAGAGCTTTGTAGCCTTCTCTTTTGGACAGATTCCGAGCACTCAGTTGTGGGAGGTCACGAATAAATATAAATTTAAACAATGAAGTTAACTTTTTTAGGACTTTTCCAGAATTTGTGGGCAAAGCATTAAAAGAAAGTCCTACTAAGTGATAATTGCAGTTTTAAAGATTTTTAAGTGTTTCACTTTAAAGGAAACCTGAGCTCATAAATGCTGCCCAATCCACTGGCTTTATGTATCAGACACTGGCTGTATGTATCAGACACTGGCTGCATGTATCAGACACTGGCTGTATGTATCAGACACTGGCTGCATGGATCGGACGCTAGCTGCATGGATCGAACGCTGGCTGCATGGATCGGACGCTGGCTGCATGGATCGGACGCTGGCTGCATGGATCGGACGCTGGCTGCATGGATCGGACGCTGGCTGCATGGATCGGACGCTGGCTGCATGGATCAGACGCTGGCTGCATGTCGTCTTGATGGGATGAAGTGAACGTTCTAGCTCCTTAAATAACTTTATAAACGGTGTTAAAAATCTTTAGTGAAAGTGCAATTATTACTTAATAAGTCTTTTAGACTTTTTAATAAGTATTGGTTTTATATAAAGCGTTTGTCCCACAACGTCTTTTCAGGAGAGCACTGATTCCCAACCTCCCAGCCGGGATCTCATGTTTCATTGACATTGTGGACCAGTTTCATCATTGCTCCACTGGCCTGAACGGTCTACTCATGATGATCATATATGAGGCAGTTTTGCCTGTGCTGCTTCGGAGTATCAAAGTAGCCCTGTCTGCTGGCCATCATCGTAGCCAATTGCATCCTCCAGTGATCCAGCCTGCTTCAGAGCAGCGCTTACAAGCCCTATTGCATAGAGCTTGTAAGCAATGGGCATGTTCGGCCACCACAACTAGACGTCAGGTAATGAGCTATGAACAAGAAAAATTGTCTTGATTCTTGAAAATGGACTGGAATTTTAATTGCAAGGTTGCTTGTTTTTACAAGTACTTTGCAATCGTTCCTATATAATAAGATAATAATAATAACCCTTTTCAATAGTTTATTTAGCAGTGTAATAGATCTAGACTTACGGTCATTGCACACTGTGTCTGCACCCTACACTTACATTATACACCCGAAACAATAAAATATATGGCGGGCTACATATTTTATTACAACTGGACCCAGTGGATGATATTATTATTATTTATTTATATAGCACCATTGATTCCATGGTGCTGTACATGAGACAGGGTTACATCAAAATGCAAATATCACTTACAGTAAACAAACTAACAATGACAGACTATAACAGGGAGGAGAGGACCCTGCCCTTGTGGGCTTACAGTCTACAGGATTATGGGAAGGAGACAGTAGGTCGGGGATTGCTGTAGCTCCGATGGTGTTGAGGTGCCGTGTGGTCACTACAGGTTGTAAGCTTTCCTGAAGAGATGGGTTTTCAGGTTCCGTCTGAAGGATCCAAATATGGTGGATAACCGGACATGTTGGGGCACAGAATTCCAGAGGATGGGGGATATTCGGGAGAAATCTTGGAGGCAATTGGGTGAGGAGCGACTAAGTGTGGAGGAGAGAAGAATGTCTTGGGAGGACCGGAGATTACGTGAGGGAAGACATTGAGAGATTAGTTCAGAAATATAATGAGGAGAGAGGTTATAGATGGCTTTGTAGGTCAGTGTTATTAGTTTAAACTGGATACACTGGGAAATTGGGAGCCAGTGAAGAGATTTCCAGAGAGGGGAAGCAGGAGTGTAGTGAGGAGAGAGATTAATTAGTCGGGCAGCAGAGTTAAGGACGGACTGGAGGGGTGCGAGAGTGTTAGAAGGTAGACCGCAGAGGAGGATGTTGCCGTAGTCGAGGCGGGAGATAATTAGGGCATGCACAAGCATTTTGGTAGAGTGAGGGTTGAGGCTACAGGAGGTGGCGAGAGCTTGGATGTGCGGTTTGAAGGACAGGGCAGAGTCAAGGGTTACTCCTAGGCCGCGGATTACCGGGAAAGGGGAAAGTGTGAATTCATTTATTGTGATAGATAGATCAGGTAGGAAAGGTATGCGAGATGGAGGAAAGATAATTAGTTCAGATTTGTCCACATTGAGCTTGAGGAAGCGGGAGGAGAAGGAGGATATGGCCGATAGACACTCTGGACAGCAGAGAGGTGACATCTGGGCCTTAGAGGTAGATAATAATAATCTTTATTTTTATATAGCGCTAACATATCCCGCAGCGCTTTACAGTTTGCACACATTATCGTTGCTGTCCTCGATGGGGCTCATTTATTCAAGCTACTATGGCTCTTTTCATTTGTGGATATATCTAATCCAATAAAACACGATATGATCTTGCTGATTTATCACAGAGGGAGTTTTTTTTTTGTTAAAGTATTAAACCTGGGATAACAGTAACAACGCTCGGCCAAAATGCTGCCACGTGCACGAAATTCATTGCTCAGGAACTTGCCCGGTCTCCTTGTGGCTTCTGCTACCTGTTATTTAAGTGTCTGAGTCTCCCAGAGAAAACAATGGCACAGAGAACAACACAGAAACTGGAAAGGCTGCTCTTATCACAGCGAACCTCTCCCATGATTCATGCAGCTCTCTGCTGATTGTCATCATGGGGTTAACAAGATTTCCATGCCAGCGGTGCTGTTAACCTGTTCAGCTCCATTATTCCTCACGATGAGACTTCTGCAAGATAGTAATACATATTCATGGAGTGAAGATGGAAAGCTACTTGACTGCCGTCCATTTGTCTGCGACATTTTTTACTTTTAGGTTAGAGTGACACCAAAAGAATCTGCAAATTCTCCAATCTCCACTGTGTGCCCCACCAATCTTGAGACATAAATAGTAGGCAGCACGGTGGCTCAGTGGTTAACACTGTTGCTTTGTAGTACTGGGGTCCTGGCTTTAAATCCCACCAAGGACAACATTTGCTAGGAGTTTGTAGTTCCCCGTGTTTGAGCGGGTTTCCTCCAGGTTCTCTGACTCCCTCCCACACCCCAAAGACATAATGATAGGGAATCTAGATTGTGAGCCCCATCGGGGACAGCGATGATAATGTGTGTAAAGCGCTGCGGAAATGAATGTGCTATATACTGTAAGTAATAAAATGATAACGATAATATTAATAATGTCACATCGGTCATATGAAATTATGTCACGAGACTGGCAAGGGACACAGGAGGACATAAAGGGATGATGCCAGTCCGGGAGGTATATATACATTTCTTTTTCATTTATGCAGCACACTAGGGGTAACTAATGAGAAACTGTCATACACATTAAGGATTGATGGGAATCCCGGTACCCGACCTTCACCAATCCAAACGTCTGCCATGTCACTTAAAAAGTGTACCAACAGTTTCAGAAAACGTTTGTTATGTCTTAATGATTCACGGTATATATCTGTGTTCATTACTGCTTAGATTTTATCTTTTTGCTGCTCCTAATCTTAGTAACGGGGGCTTGTTTTTCACGTAGGTGCGGATAGAGGGTCCAGTGGAAAGACTTTCAGACCAAGAATCTGAGACTTATTTCCACTCCCGTCCAAAAAGCAGTCAGATTGGTGCTGCGGTGAGCAAACAGAGCCAAGTTATTCCAGACCGAGAGGTGAGTGTGGCCTGAAAGAGATTGCATGTGCTGCTGGCAGCGCCACCTGTTTACCTGGCACACCACAGCTACTTGCAGCTTGGCATAGGCAGCCTTCCCTTGTGACATGGGCGAATTTTCCTACCGGTCTATCAAGCGAATAATTCTTCCCATGCTATTGTTCTTATTTCTGGCAGACACTGATGCATTCCTTCAGGATTTGTCATATCTGTCAACACACTTCTATTATCCACTTGTACCTGCAATGTCTCATACTGGCTCCCAGGAAAGATCTGCAGCCACCTTCTTGTCTATCACAACGATCCTCCAACCTACACAAACTTTAAAGTTTACATGTGTCATGGCTGTCACATACGTAGATGTCAGGCTGTTGTTCTTACGGGTGTTTGTGACCGAATTACTGAAGTATCGTCAAACTGAGAGGGATCATGGACTGGGTAGGGCTACGGGGACATCCATCGTAAGTCACACATTCCCATTATTTTCCAATGTACGGTAGTGAGTCTCAAAGGTTTGTTCAGGTCTCATTCCATATTAGAAGCAGTCCTGGACATATTTGATCATAGAATGGTAGAGTTGGAAGGGACCTCCTGGGTCATCGGTCCAACCCTCTGCTCAAAGCAGGATTCACTAAATATCCCAGACAGATGTCTGTCCAGCTTCTGTTTGCAGACTTCCATTGAAGGAGAACTCACCACCTCCATGGCAGCCTGTTCCACTCATTGATCACCCTGTCAAAAAGTTTTAAACTAAAGATGGCAACCTACAGCGAATCAGAAAACTGGAGCCTACAGTGCACCTTATATAAAGTATTCCTCCAGTGGTAACATAATCGCATGTGAGCTCTGTGGTCACAGATACTTGGTATCAGGTCCAACAGTCGATAATGGTTATACGACCACATCTTCCATTGACTTTAGTGCTGGACAGGTTTTTTTTTTATGTAGCCTGCAGGTTCTCATAAAAAAACAAGCTATTTAGGAAAATAAAAAAAAAATTGCATAGGGAAAGCTATGTCAAATGTTTCAAAGGAATGTTCAAGGTCTGATTTATGTCAAAATTACGATTGCATATGAAAAAAGTGAAACATTCTGCATTTATGTTTCTGTTATGATTTATATAGACTCTGTCACCAGGTTTTTGCTCCCTAATCTGAGAGCAGCATAATGTAGGGACAGAGACCCTGATTCCAGTAATGTGTCACTTACTGGGCTGCTTAGTGTAGTTTTGGTAAAATCACTGTTTGATCAGCAAGAGATTATCGCTAGTAAACCTGCTGTCATGTAGTCCTCCATATTCCTGAGCTCTGTATAACCCCATCCTCACCACTGATTGGCAGCTTTCTGCCTATGCACAGTGTACACAAAAAGCTGTCAATCAGTGGTGTGGGCGGATTATACAGAGCTCAGTATTCAGAGAACTTCTAGATCTGCAGCAGTAATTTTATCAAAACTGCAGCAAGCAGCCCAGTAAGTGACACATAGCTGTAATCAGAGTCTCTGCCCCTACGTCATGCTGCTTTCCTATGGGCTAGCAAAAACCTGGTGACAGATTCCTTTTAATAGTCCTTAATTAGACCCTATTGAATTGTACTATTGTAATTGTATCAAGGGAAATGGCTAACATTCTACCCTTTTCTGTTGAGTAGGAAGTGGAATTACGGGTAATATGGGGGGAAAAGGGATAAAAATGGGTGACAAATGGACATCTAAATTTTCCAACAGCAGATTATAATGGAAATACAAAAAATCCAATTGGAAACAATTAAACACAATTATTAGAATAGGCTTATGGTGATTATATCTTATTAACAGTATTTGCGTAAGAAGAACGCTGAACTGGAAGAAGAGTACAAAGACAAAGAGGTGCCAAGACCACCCAATGGTGAATGCCAAAAAGTAGCCCTGGGGACAGGATCGGCAAACGTGTTTCTACACCAAGAATGGCTTCTATTTTATTTTTTTTTTGCAGGGGAGGTTACATCGTACGTCCTTCTGTGATTGAGTTCTGGCAAGGACAGACTAACCGCCTACATGACCGCATTGTATTCCGGCGACCTAGAGGAGAAGAAACCAGTCCTTGCACCCATCGTGGTGAGGGTGGGTGGGTGTATGAGCGGCTTGCTCCATAACTTAAAAAGATGTCATGTTTTACATGCCGGATCAAAGCACAATGATGTCCTCCGTTATCCATGAAGAAGAACCTTTACCTCCAGAATCGAGTATTTGTGCCAAACACTGTCCTTCTCCCATCTACTGGGATATTGTGTTCATGTCATAGAATAGTAAGTGTATGAGCTGTAAGTAATGGTATCCAGATAAACATGTCCTGCAGAGAACATAGCAATTGTCAAAGGTGTCATCATGTTAATAGACGGGGCAACAGGAAGTTGGTGGATCACGTGGAGAAGCAGAGCATCGAAGATTTTCTTCACTGAGTAGCAGACGTATATGAGTTGGCCAGATGGCGCAAGGTGCAGTGCTGAGGTCTGAACCAACGTAGCAGGCACCGATAGCGTGAACATGTCACTCACATGTAAGGAGCTGAGTCACGAGGAACACCTTGTGCAAATATGGAGGAGGCAGAATATGACAATAAAGCTGAAGGAGTGGCAGCACCATTGACCTACAGGCAAATGTAGGATGGTGTAGGCCAAAAGCAAAAGTTCATACAATATCACAGTCTATTACAGTCTGCCAAGCTGCCATATGTGGCAATGGTAAAAAAAAATAATATTTTAATAGACGCTGCTGTATGAGAAGCCAGGTGACAACCAATATGTCTACCATAGCAGATCACACGGTGATTGTCAACAGCAGAGCAGGAAATCTACACTAGGCAATGATACATCATCCTGCTCCGCGCATCTTTTACATATGTACAGCTGATATACTGCTCAATGTCTGCGAAAGCTGAGTGGTAACCCGCCGGAAACTGAAATTATAGTCCAGTGGTTAGAAATCTGCTTTCCCAGTAAGGCTTTGTTCATATTTCTCTTTGTATTTCAATCTTTCTGTCCATTTGAGGAGCAGAAAAACAGAAATGAAACGGTCAGTTACAACAAGACACATTCATTGGAATGAATATATACACACACATATACTGCATGTATGTGTATATACAGTTGTGCTCAAAGTTTACATACCCCGGCAGAATTTTTGCTTTCTTGGCCTTTTTTCAGAGAATATGAATGATAACACCAAAACTTTTTCTCCACTCATGTTTAGCAGTTGGGTGAAGCCATTTATTGTCAAACTACTGTGTTTTCTCTTTTTAAATCATAAGGACAACCCAAAACATCCAAATGACCCTGATCAAAAGTTCACATACCCTGGTGGTTTTGGCCTGATAGCATGCCCAGAAGCTGACACAAAAGGGTTTGAACGGCTACTAAAGGTAACATCCTCACCTGTGACAACAGGAAAATTGTTCAGGATGCAAAGAAAAACCCACAAATAACATCAGCTGAAATACTGGACTCTCTGAAAACCAGCGGTGTGGCTGTTTCAAGATACACAATAAGGAGGCACTTAAAGAGAAAACACAGTAGTTTGACAATAAATGGCTTCACCCAACCACTAACCATGAGTGGAGAATAAGTTTTGGTGTTATCATTCATATTCTCTGAAAAAAGGCCAATAAAGCAAAAATTCTGCCGGGGTATGTAAACTTTTGAGCACAACTGTGTATATATATATATATATATATATATATATATATATATATATATATAATTTCCAGGACCTCTTTGGGGTGGTGCATGCACAAAAAATTATTCGTATAGCACACAGAGGAGAAGAGAAGAAATGGGGCACTCACCCAGTCCTTGATGTTGAATTTCTTTAATCCATATTAGAATAACATCCACATCATGCTAAAGTGCGATGTGCAGGTGGCAGGGGAGTAAGCAGGTAAGAAAGCCTGACAGACTACAGCCGTTTTACGCTATTCATGCGCTTCTACGGGTTTTGGGCGTTAAAAAAAAATGATCGGGTTATGGCAGCTTCTAGTCTCCCATGGAGACTATTGAAGCATGCTAAAAGTAAAAAAAATAATGTTTTTAAAAATATTAAAAAAATATAAGGAGTTTAAATCACCCCTACCCCCCTTTCGCCCCATTGAAAAATAAAACAATAAAAAAAAAAATCAAACATGCACATATTTGGTATCGCCGCGTTCAGAATCGCCCGATCTATCAATAAAAAAAGGATTAACCTGATCGTTTACTGACGTAGAGAGAAAAAAAGTCAAAATGCCAGAATTACTTTTTTTGGTCAACACAACATTGTATTAAAATGCAGTAACGGGCGATCAAAAGATCGTATCTGCACCAAAATGGTACCACTTAAATAAAAAAGAACCTAGACATATTTGGTATCTATGAACTCGTAATGACCTGGAGAATCATTATGGCAGGTCAGTTTTAGCATTTGGTGAACATGGTAAAAAAAAAATTCTATTTCACTGCACTTGGAATTTTTTTTCTCATTTTTGAGTACACGATATGATAAAACCAATGGTGTAGTTCAAAAGTACAACTTATCCCGCAAAAAACAAGCCCTAACATGCCATATTGATGGAAAAATAAAAAAGTTATGGCTCTGGGAAGCAGGGGAGCGAAAAACAAATGCAAAAACGAAAAAGGGCAAGGTCTTGAAGGGGTTAAAAAATCAAACTTTGGTTTCCATTTTTGTTCATTTCAATTTTGATCTTCAAATGGATCCAAAATGGAATTGTGAACATACATATCCTTACATGTATGACAACAATTATTTACTTAGCACTGGAGCACAACTCATAGGTTTATATTTCTAGGTGATTTTTTTCATTAAAGGCGTTGTCTCATCTCGCGCAAGTCTTTTAATACGAGAGTCACAATGGTTATCAGCTCCGAATGTGGCTCCCAAGAAAAAACTGCAGAATTTCCCTGGGGAATTTCCAGTCGTGAAACACATGCGTGGTCAAAATTATTGGTACCCCTCATTTAATGACAGAAAAACCCACAATGGTCACAGAAATAACTTGAATTTGACAAAACAAAAGTACAATGAATTAAAAATCTGTGAAACTGAACAAATGAAAGTCAGACATTGCTTTTCAACCATGCTTCCACAGATTTTAAAAAAAAATAAAACTCATAAAATAGGACTGGACAGAAATGATGGTACCCCTTAAAATAATGTGACAAAAGGGACATGTTAAATCAAGGTGTGTCCACTAATTAGCATCACAGGTGTCTACAATCTTGGAATCAGTGAGTGGGCCTGTATATAGAGCTACAGATACTCACTGTGCTGTTTGGTGACATGGTGTGTATCACACTCAACATGGACCAGAGGAAGCGAAGGAAAGAGTTGTCTCAGGAGATTAGAAAGAAAATTATAGATAAACATGTTAAAGGTAAAAGTTATAAGATCATCTCCAAGCAGCTTGATGTTCCTGTGACTACAGTTGCACATATTATTCAGAAATTTAAGCTACATGGGACTCTAGTCAACCTCCCTGGACGTGGCCGTAGGAGGAAAATTGATGACAAATCAAAGAGACGGATAATACGAATGGTAACAAAAGAGCCCAGAAAAACTTCTAAACAGATTATAGGTGAACTTCATCTCAAGGAACATCAGTGTCATATCGCACCATCCGTCATTGTATGAGCCAAAGTGAACTTCATGGGAGACGACCAAGGAGGACACCATTGTTGAAAAAAAATTTAAAAAAAAGCCAAACTGGAACTTGCCGAACTACATGTTGACAAGCCACAAAGCTTCTGGGAGACTGTCCTATGGACAGATGAGACAAAAATGGAACTTTTTGGAAAGGCACATCAGCTCTATGTTCATAGATAGAAAAAGAAATTATATCAACAAAAGAATACTGTCCCTACTGTGAAACATGGAGGAGGCTCTGTTATGTTCTGGGGCTACTTTGCTGCATCCGGCACAGGGTGTCTAGAATCTGTGCAGGGTACAATGAAATCTCAAATCTATCAAGGGATTCTAGAGAGAAATGTGCTGCCCAGTGTCAGAAAGCTGGGTCTCAGTCGCAGGTCATGGGTCTTGCAACAGGATAATGACCCAAAACACACAGCTAAAAACACCCAAGAATGGCTAAGAGGAAAACATTGGATTATTCTGAAGTGATCTTCTATGAGCTCTGACCTAAATCCTATTGAGCATCTTTGGAAAGAGCTGAAACATGCCGTCTGGAAAAGGTAACCTTCAAACACGAGACAACTGGAACAGTTTGCTCTTGAGGAGTGGGCCAAAATACCTATCGAGAGGTGCAGAAGTCTCATTGACAGTTACAGGAATCGTTTGATTGCAGTGATTGCCTCAAAAGGTTGTGCAACGAAATATTAAGTTACGGGTGCCATCATTTCTGTTGCAGACCTATTTCATGAGTTTTATTTTTTTTTTATTTCTGTGGAAGCATGGTTGAAAAGCAATGTCTGACTTTCATTTGTTCATTTTCATAGATTTTTGAATTATTTTGTCAGATTCAAGTTATTTCTGTGTCCATTGTGGGTTTTTCTGTCATTAATCGAGGGGTACCAACAATTTTGACCATGTGTGTATATATGTGGACATTCACATTATTGGCTGACAGAGGGTCCAGCCAGAGCAAGCGCTGCTGCTTATTAGCGGCTCACAGCGGGAGGACCTCAGTAGAAGACCAGGCTCTATGACGTTCCTCTGCACAATTGAGCATATGAAAAGGGATTGTCAAGATGAGTTAAATCCAATGTGTCACTTAAGGAAATAAAAGAATCAACTATAACATAGGTTAATGTTTTATATGAAAGTAAACGCCATGATTTCTATGGAAAGGTCCTACGCTGAATGGATACAATACCAACACTTCTTAGGAATTGTGCACCACGGAAATCTGATAGGTGGGCCATAAATAGGTAATGAATGCTATATATAGCTAAGACGCCCAGCCACATTACTACAGGGGTTGGTATACTTAAGTTACACTGAAAATAGTAGCTAGACAATGTAATTAAAGGAACTAACGTGGCTTTATGACAACTTCACTAATGTTTATATGGCCATTACCACATAGAGAAATTATAATGAGGTCAGACAGTTTATTTTGTACCATAAACTTTTGTAAAATTATACACAGGAACTGCTCTTATACATCAGACCTATTCTCTGTTTTACCAACCATGCAAATGCCAATAACACCCACTAATTCCCACATTATATGATGATATCAACCATACCATGCCAGACAAGCAGGTCTAGTCGCACCACTTTTTCACCCTTGAGTCACACTCCAATATAAGTTAGTAATAAATTCCTATAGATTTGATAACGTGACATTGACAACGCATTAAAAATCCAGTTCTGATTGGTTGCAAGTGGCAGGAAAGACATGGTCATTGGCAGCAGCTTTTGCTGGACCTTTGTTTTTTTGAGCACAGTACAGCATCAGAGTTGGATAGGGCCACCTCTCTGGTGAGGCAGTCCAAACCTACTATGGTAAACTTACATAATTAAGGTAGAATATCCAACATGTCCAGGACCAGTTTGGTACCAAATCCTGCCACTATTGAAGAAATAGCCTCTTCCCAAGTACATGAATGGAACATCAATCTGTAACGCTAAATCCTACGGTTTTCTACATTCCTATCATTCATTGATTTCAGCTATGGCTTTATCGTTTGTTGATTTCACCCGTGATGAAGTGTTTAGTGGAGCTGGCTCGTTAAACGGTCGGACATAAATTTACAGGGTAGCTACCTCAACAGGCAGCACTAATTTTCAGATTGATTCCACCCTTAAAGGAGGGTTCACATCTTTAAATTTCAGGAGTGCACTAACCTTCTGGTTGCTGGGGTTGGTGCACTCCTGAATATCAGCAGGTCGGACCAGCGGCATGGTCGCCCCACTGGTACTAACTGAGCGCACTCCCAGGCTACAGGAGCAGCACGGGAGAAGCGTGCGGGGACTGATGCTGGACAGATCTAGTGAGCCAGCGTCACAGCAGTGCGAGCAAGCTCTAAAAGCGTAGAGCCCTCCATACATGAGGACCATTGTGGGACTGCAGAGGTAACCAACTTAGACAACGAGTTGTTAGCTATAACATTACCATAAAAACCCTTAGTTCTTGAGAACAGAGAGGATTTTTAATAAAGAGGTGCAAGTTAGTCAACTAAATGGACCTATTAAATTACCATTAATAAAATACTATGAGTAAAGAGTAGAAAAAAAATATAAAAAAATTGATTAGTCTATATCAAGAACACATTCAATTTTGGGCGTCACAACTTGACATTGATAGCACATGTTGTGACTTTTATTAGCACATAGAAAAATATGCCTGGCAAATGATCCAGCTCAGATTAAAAAAAAACAATCAAAAAGGACAAATATACATTACATTCATTATGTTCCATAATCGTGTTATAGGAAATTACCGATTATAGGTGACGCTGCATATGTTACCGCTGCACACATGCCTATAATAGTAGCTCTTGGTCAATTGGTCGGGAAGAAGTACAACTTCTGTACATGGTCAAGCTGATTTGGCTTGGTGGGCTCGCGGTGTTTGTATCATTTGGATGCACATATTGGATAATGGCTAGAGCAGGGTACAGTACACATGCTATATTTTGTGTGTAGGACCCAGCACACGTACGTGGCAAACACACTGTAAACCATTGGGTCGGAATATCTCTTCCTGAGAGGCCAGTGGTTGCTTTTGCGTCCATAGTGCTTGGTTGGTAAAGGAGGTGAATGCGCATTTTTTGTGAAATGGTAGGTGTACATACATAGTCAGGAATGACTACCACTCATACAGAAGTACAAATGTGTCTGTAAACACTGGGAAGAGCCAGTCATCAAAATAAATCAATGGCATCTTTGGTCTGGACCCATCTTATCCCGTACATGCAGGTGCCTTCATTGAGAATGGTTCTAAGCTATTGCTGTCCGATGAATGAATGAAGAATTCATTTGCTTCATTGTCCATTTGAAGAGTCGGGGCATAGTCCAGGTGTGTCATTTAGTGATGGACGGACCTTCTTCCTTTCCTTAAATCGGCCAGAGTTGGACACCTTTACATGTTTGCCTTTTGTATTTTTGTCCACAATTTTCTCTAGCCGTGCTGTGTAATTGGCATCAGCCGGGCTCTCCTCCGGTGCCTTCTCTGTGCCCGCATGTTCCACAACCGATTCATACACAACTTTTGGAGTAGATTTCTTTTTTCTGAGAAATGTGAGCTTCCACCAACTATAGGATGGCTCCGCCATGGAGCTGAGGAGCTGGAAGAAAAGAAGATTGAAGTTTGTTTGGAATTACTAACATGAAATTCAGAAATATATCTGTTCTATCATTACCACTTTTGACAAATATAAAGTACTGAAAACATCTAGAAAATGTAAGAAAATATTCCTATCTTCTCTAGAATTGAAACGCAGAGGAAAGAGACATAGAAAATTAGGTCTCCCAAAAATGATGAGACGGAGGCCTTACATAGAAATCCAAATCTTGCACTTATTTGTATTATTTAACAGCAGATTTGTGCCCATTTATAGTGTACACAGAAAGCTGCCAATCAGTGGTGTGGGTGGGGATATACAGAGCTCGGCATTTAGAGCACTGCTAGATCTGCCACAGAGAAAACAATTTTAACAAAATCAGCCTAGTAAGTGATACATCGCAGGATTCGGGGTCTATGCCCTTACCTCATGCTGCTCTCATATGCAGTAACAAAAACCTAGTGACAGATTCACTGAGGATCCAACCACTGGGACTCCTACTGATCACTAGAACTAGGGTCCAGAAGTCCCCTGCATAAATGGAGCTGTACTGATCACCGTTCCGTTCACTTCTATAAATCTATGGAAGTAGTGTACATAAATTACCTCTTCCCATCCCATGCGTAAAACTGCTCTACTCACACAGGGGAGGGATCCTGTTCTCCACATTGTTGTGGGTGCCATAAGTAAGACCCCCAACAATTATATATTTATCCTCAATCCTGGGATTGGTGACAACAACTGGGAGAGATTCAATAAGTTTTATACTAACCTGGTCAACTCTGCTGTTTTCCACTTGATAAGTGCTGTCATAGGTGTCTGATGACACTTACACCCCATTTGCTTTGCTTATATGAAAGCTGAGGTGCATAATTTGAGAGTAGCCAATTTTAAGGGATTTCCCAGGCAAAATATATTTTGGATTTATGGTCATCTCAATTAAATGCTCATGAATTACACTTGGCCAGAAAATCCGTTGATCTGGTTTGGAATGATCTATTTGGTAGACACCACTGCTTTTCTTGTATAATAATAGCAGCACTTACTGAAACATACATATTATTGTTTGGATGTTGGAATATATATTATGCACTGCAGTGCTGTATCTCTTCCAATGGTTCAAAATCATTCACAATTAGGCCTGGCAATGATTTATTTTACACCAAACTGGTTTGCTTGTCATCCATGAATAGTGCTGGTAATAATAAATAATGGGCCCAGATTATACGCTTCCACTGCTATACTGCTAGTTCCTCTACTATTTTCTATGGCAATGAGCTGCAAATAAAATGAAAGATTGCCTGGCCCTGGAGACATAGGAAAATTATTGGAATCACACATAATCTCAGCAATTTAGTGTTGCACGTGGCTTCCAATTAAATATGAATCATAGAATGGTAGAGTTGGAAGGGACCTCCTGGGTCATCTGGTCCAACCGCCTGCTCAAAGCAGGATTCACTAAATCATCCCAGACAGATGTCTGTCCAGCCTCTGTTTGAAAAAATCATGTCAAAATATAAATACACCACGAGTCATACAGGACAAAATGTCTCACTGACATTGAGAGCTGACAGGCTATCCTCCAGAATTTTTCAAGTTTACTGCTAGCAACGCAAGACCTGTCACCAGATTTCACAATACAAACTTCGTATATTATTAAATAGATCTCAGACCTGATGAGGCATGTGTACTTACTAGGTATATACATATCAGAATGGCTGCATAATCATGATATTTAGATGAACATTGTATGAGTTTGTGTGGAGTGGGAAGGAAAAGGCAATAAATATTTAAAGAAGGATTATACAGCCATTTTCACATGAATTTTCAAAGTAACTACAACAGCCTCATCAGATCTAAGAGCCGCAGTTTGTGTTGTAAAATCTAGTGGCATATTCCCTCTAATAGTAAAGATATTTGTTACCAGATTTGAAAGTCCCTTTCAGTAATTCAGGTCATCAGAATTGCTTGATACATACCTACTAGAGTTGAGCAAAATGATTTGTTGGACCCTGGTCCAGTGGCCACATCAGTAGTCCAGAGCTCTGTGAATCTCCTGCTACCTAGCACCTCTTCTAATTAGTAGGCCCGGTATGACTTCATGCATGTGTTCATGCCGCAACGATGAAATTGTTCCGGACCTACTAATCAGAAAAAGTGCCGGTGGGTTGGAGGCAGGGCTGCCAACTTGACTTTTTATTTTCTCAGATGCCAAAAAATCACAGACTAACATATTTTTTAAGGACACATCATTATGATTATGAGTGCTCCACTGATCCATGTCTATAGCCCATAATTCTGATATGAAGACATCAGGTGTATTCACTGTAAATTGTAAAATGATGAAATTACTATCAAAACAATCTGTATACGTTTGTTTCTTTAGCTTCAAAAAAAATCACGGATGCCTTCATTTTTTTTACGGACAGGGCAAAAAAGTGCTCTATTTTTACAGACTATCCTTGAATTTCTGGATGGTTGGCAACCCTGGTAGGAAAAAGTTCCCTGGACTCTGGTCAGGCAGCCACAGATTACCAATGTGGCCGATAGACCAGGGTTTTCCAATCATTTTGCTCATTTCTAAACCTATGTATGGTCCAATTGTGGCATCACCACAAAAACTTCTCCTAACCAAGTCTTTACTGCTGTAGTTCTCTTCAGTGATCCACTGCCTTGTTGTCACCAGTCTTTGCCCACCAAGAAATTCTTGGAGCAAAACTTCCAAGAGAAGCCACCATGCACCTGTTACAGTACGCCAGACATCGGGCAATTAAATCCTGACAGACAGCAGGAAAAAATTTGAAAAATCAGCTTTCGATCTACACAGCATATGTTAGAACGAATTTGTAGATGGCCGGTAGCTTCAAGTGAGACATACGTGGACATTACCTGTGTCTAACAATGCCTTGTTGTCACAGCACTCTTCTTGGTTACAGGTGTATCAGTTTCCCCCACGTACAGCGCTGTCTTAGGTCTATCGTCTCCAGTGGATTGTGAAATTTCCTCTTCAGTATGGAACGATCTATATGTCCTTCTTGCAGATAAACAGGCTCCTCTTTTCTGAAGCCAAGCTGTTGTGTCCTCCCTGGCTAGGCTATAAAGATATGACACTGGCACAGGTCTTGGAGAATTCTTCACTGGGACAGAGGTCTCGGTAGGTCTCTGGCACTGGAGTGTCGCTCAGCCTGGTACAGGTGTCTCGTTTCTCTCTCGCTCTCTCTCTGAAGGTTAAACCTGACCCTCCCAGCTCAGCAAACAGGAGAGAACAGGAACTGAGACATGAATATTTATAGGTAGGACACACCTGTCACATTTTACCAGAGTTCAGCAGGTGAGTGTGACAGAAGTGTGCAACAATAGAAATCAGGGCCGTGCACGTCCGCCCACCCTACACCCACCCTGAAGGTGAAAGTAAAGTTTACATTGAGTGGGATATATGAATGGGGAAACAGTGTGGCGGCCATCCATCTTATAGGATAGCTTTTCACAACTGTGGTGTGGATGTTGAGCAGTGTCCTATTACCAGGCCATAGTGCTGTTCCGCTTCTGTCAGTCCTGAAACCCGGCTCTACTCTTACTTCCTTGAAGAAAATGACTTTTAGGCTACATTCCCGCAATGAGCTTTTAGTGCATTTTTGAATTTGCAGATTTTTGTAGTGTAAAAAACGCAGCAAATCTCCTGCCCAATGAGCTTTTTTTTACTGAGCGTAAATTGACCTGCGGTGCGAGTTTCAAATCCACAGCATGTCAATTTCTCTTGCAGGTATAGTGAGTTTTCTGCGGATTTTCCCCATAGACTTGCATTAGATGCAGAAAATCTGCAGGTAAAAAAAGCACATTCATAGTGTGTTTCCGTAACAGAAACATATCAAAAACACTGGTAATCTGCACGTGACTGTATTAAAATCTTGTAAAAGACAAATGCGAGGAAGTATCAAATACAAGCGAGCTTTATTTCAAGCATGACACCCCAACAAGAGACAAAAAATGCAGCGTCAAAAATGCAATGATAAAACGCAAGTAACCAAGCTTAAACCATAGGTGCAGAAATTGTGCAACATCAAAAACTCCCCAAAAAAGATCATCATGGGAACATAGCCTAAGTTTCTTGTCTGGAAATTCTGCAGCTTATGTAGACACAGTCATTGTAATTGTAGATGGTCAGACATAACAATAAGGCCTAATTCACACGTTGAGAATTTCATCCGCAATTCAAATCTGCATTTGCACATTTTAATTGCAGATTAACAAATACATTGATATTCATGGCAAGAATTTGGGATAAATTGGCAATTAGACTGCAAAATAATGAACATGGCGCATGCAGATTGAAAATCTGCAAAGTTTGACCAAATCCGCAACAAAACCGATCAACAACGTCTGAATGGGGTTTTCATAACTCTCTTCATTTGTATTGGACTGTACTTCATTATGGATATGCGATGCAGAATTCACAACATTTGAACTTGGCCCAAAGGTTACCATACAACACGAAAAGATGTTCCTTATGGCAAATCCGTCACCATTTTTCACAATACAAATTGGATATATTACAATATTATAAACAGATCTCTTAGAATGACTGTATAATCCTTTATGAATATTTAACTCAATCTCCACCCACCTTGCCTGATTGACAACTCTTCAGTGTCCCTCCTCCCTGCTGCTGCTGAGATCTCACTCTGCTCTGTACAGGCTGCAGCGGACACTCAGGCTGGGCTGGCTGAGACTGAGAAGTCATGAGATATTTTATTCTATAGCTGAAGGAAAAATATATCTTTGTACCGTGTTAGCCAGTAGATAGAAAAATCTTAAAATTTGAGAATCCTTAGTAACTGATACCTTTTAATGGCTAACTGAAATGATGCTGACAAATAGCAAGCTTTCAAGACTATTCTTGAGATTTTCTGTTAATCTGAGCCTGATGAAGAGACCTGAGTAGTCAAAAAGCTTGCTATTTGTTACCATCTTTTCAGTTAGCCACTAAAAGGTATTAACTACTAAGGACTCAAATTTTAATTCTATAGCTGGATCCTTAAAATGCTCATCTTAATATCAGATTATACAGAAAATCTGACATGGATTTTCATAATAAATACACCATTCTCATCAAGTCTAAGAGTTCTATTTAATCCATGCGGTTTGTATTTTGAAATCTGATGACAGATTATTATTTATTTATATAGCACCATTTAGTCCATGGTGCTATACATGAGAAGGTGTTACGCACAAAATACAAATATAAATTACAGTGAACAAACTAACAATGACAGACTGATACAGAGGGGAGAGGACCCTGCCTATGTGGGCTTACATTCTACAGGATGATGGGGAAGGAGACAGTAGGTTGGGGGTTGCAGTGGCTCCGGTGGTGTTAAGGTGGCAGAATGGTCATTGCAGGTTGTAAGCTTTCTTGAAGAGCTTGGTTTTCAGGTTCAGTCTGAAGGATCCAAATATGGTGGATAAACCGGATTACTTACCGGTAATGCTCTTTTATAGAGCCCACGACAGCACCCACTGAGAGAGGGGATCCGCCCCTAGGAACAGGAAACCTACAGAGAGATAAAAGGGGCAGCTCCCCTCGCTCCTCAGTTGGTTTACAGAGAATGAGAGGAACCGCCACACAAGTTTCAGTTAATTTGCACCATAACATGTTTAACATATATATACATATTTACACTGCTAGACTATATATAGTCAATATAATCAATCCTTCACCAAACAGAATGCACCGTGTATACCACAACTAGGGGAGGGAAGTGAGTGGGTGCTGTCGTGGGCTCTATAAAGAGCATTACCGGTAAATAATCCGGTTTTTTTCTCTTCGCCACGACAGCACCCACTGAGAGATTTTCAAAGACAATTATCTGGGAGGGACCACCGTGTCAAGGATTGATCTACCAAACACTAGATCTGATGAGGAGGATAGATCTAATCTATAGTGATCATAGAAGGTAGAAGGTGAAGCCCAGGTTGCGGCCTTACATATAAGGTCTATCGGGACATCTGCTCTTTCTGCCCAAGAAGACGATATGGCCCGTGCGGAATGTGCCTTCACGCCCTGTGGTGGAATTTTCTTTTTTGCCACATACGCCAATGCTATTGCGTCTCTAATCCATCGAGATAGCGTTCTTTACGTTACTCCTGTACCTTTGCGGCTGCCCTGGAAAGAAACAAAGAGAGCCCTGCTCTTCCTCCAGGGGCTAGTCCTATCTAGATATGCTAAGATTGATCTTTTAACATCTAAGATGTGGAATTTCTCTTCCTGTGGTGATGAGGGGTTGTCATAAAAGGAAGGAAGATAAATTTCTTGAGATCTATGAAATTTTAGTTGATACTTTAGGAAGATAAGACGGTCAGTTTTTAATACTATCCTGTCAGAATATATAGATAAGAAAGGAGGATCTATTGATAAGGCGTGGAGATCACTCACTCTTCTTGCTGAGGTCAAGGCTACTAGTAAAACGGTTTTTAATGAGGCATATTTTATTGGAACTGACTGAAGGGGTTCAAATGGACTTTCTGTTAAGGCGTCTAGGACTAAGTTTAAGTCCCAAGATGGCATTTGAGGTATATGGACTGGTTCTGCTCGATGGCATGCTGAGATAAACCGAGCTACCCATTTATTGCCTGCTATGTCATGACTATATAGGGCACCCAGGGCCGATACCTGGACCTTAAGAGTATTTACCGATAGGCCTAATTCATGCCCTTTTTGTAAAAATTCTAGAATAGCTGGGATAGGTACTTCACTAGATAGACGTACTGAATGAAAAGTCAGAAATTTCCTCCAGACTCTGGCATATATATTAGTAGTGGACTCCTTCCTGCTATGTAGGAGCGTATTAATCAGTCCGTTCGAAAAACCTCTTAGTTTTAATAACTGCCTTTCAAATTCCAGGCCGTGAGGCGCAATCCTTTGACCTGAGGGTGATAGAAGGGCCCCTGTGAGAGAAGGTCCCGGTCCCAAGGGAGGATCCATGGATCCGAAATCGACATGGCTCTCAGCCACGAGAACCATGGCCTCTTGGGCCAGAACGGGGCTATTAGGATTACTCTCGCTCTTTCATCTCTTATTTTCCGGATGACAATCGTAACAGAATCATTGGAGGAAAGGCATAGGCCAAGTGGAATGTCCACGGGATCTGCAAGGCGTCGAGAATGTCCGGATTGTCCTGCTTGAATAAGGAGGCGAACCTTTTTACCTGCCTGTTGTTTCGTGTGGCAAACAGGTCTATATCTGGTGTGCCCCATTTGAACGTTATCCTTTTGAAGATGCAATGATTGAGTATCCATTCCCCTTGATGTAGGGTATGACGACTGAGAAAATCTGCCTTGACATTGTCTGTTCATCTGACGTGCAGGGCCGACAGGGATAGGAGATGACTTTCTGCCAATGTTAAAACTTTTTCTGCAATAAACATGAGTGGCATTGATCGTGTACCTCCTTGGTGGTTTAGGTACGCTACTGAGGTGCTGTTGTCCGACAAGATCCTTGTATGAGTCCCTTGCAGCTGCGGAAGGAAATTACATATGGCATGATATATAGCTTTTAGCTCTCTCATGTTTGATGAATCCTCTGACTCTGACCTAGACCACTGTCCCTGCGCCACATTATCCTCCCAATGAGCCCCCCACCCCAAAGGGCTGGCATCTGTGGTTACTATATTTGAGGAACCACTATCCACGGAACACCTCCCGACAGATTATCTGAATCTAGCCACCAGGTTAGGGAACTGATTACCTCCGGGGTCAGGGATATTTTATTTTCTAACTGTCCCTGTAATCTCTCTTCTTGCTGCAGGATTAATCTTTGCAGTTTCCTGGTATGAAATTGGGCCCACCGAACTGCCGGAATACATGAGGACAAAGAGCCCAGCAAAGACATGCCTTCTCTTAGAGATAGTATAGGATCCTGTATTACCGTTTGTACCTTATTAATTACAGTTAATTTCTTTGCCTCCGGTAGTCGACATTTCTGACTTACTGAGTCTAGATGAAGGCCTAGGAACGTCTGACAGGTTACCGGCCGTAGCCTTGATTTTTTCCCAGTTGATCAGCCAACCTAAGTTCTGTAGGGATGAAATTACGTCAGACAGCCTGTGCTCACATTGTTGGAATGAATTTCCTACTATTAGCAGATCATCCAGGTACGGAATTATTAGTGTGTCTCTTACTCGTAAATACGACATCACCTCCAGCATCAGTTTTGTGAAGACGCGTGGTGCCATAGATAGCCCGAATGGCATTGCCGCAAACTGCAGATGACGGATTTGGCCTTCTAATGTGACCGCCACTCGGAGAAAGCGTTGATGCGAGACATGTATTGGTAGATGATAATATGCATCTTTGAGATCCACGACCACCATGTAGCATCTGGGAAATAAGAGTTTTATCGCTGATCTTATAGACTCCATTTTGAAGGTTCGGGTTTTCAAAAAGGTATTCAGTTTTTTTAGATTAACTATGGTTCTAAATGAACCGTCTGGTTTAGTTACCAGAAATAAAGGAGAGTAAAAGCCTTTCTCTCTTTGATTTACCGGAACCTCTACTAACACTTTCTTGGATAGTAGGCCTTTAATTTCTAATTCTAACGCCTCTTGTTGAGCCTGGGATTTTAGAGAAGTCAATAGAAAGGAGTCCGGAGGATTCCGGACAAATTCTAATATTAGTCCTGATTTTATAATGTTAATGGCCCAGGGGTTAGATGTAATTTGTTCCCACTGATAACCGAAGTGTAATAGTCTGCCACCCACCGGTAAGTTGGTACTAGCGGAACTTATCTCCCGATCTGAAGGGACGTTTACCGAATAGGTTTCCCTTTTGTTTGAAATCCCTGTTATTCCAAGAATTCTGGGACTTATAATCCTTCCTTCTGTTAAACGATGGTCTCCTGAATGCCCTCCTGTAGGATGGAACGTATGGATTAGGGAAGCCTTTTTTCCTTTCTCCTGCTTTGGTTAAGATATCATCCAAAACTGCACCAAACAGGTACTCACCCTGACAGGGTATAGCGCAGAGTTTTGATTTAGCTTGCGTATCCCCCTTCCATCCTTTCAACCATAACGCCCTTCGGGCTGCATTGGTTAGTCCTGCTGTTCTTGCCGCTAGGCGGAGAGAATCTACTGAGGTGTCTGAAAGAAATGCTGCTGCACCTCTAATTAAAGGAATGGATGTCATGTGTGCATTGCCACGAAGATCGTCGCGGTTGCACATTCTGACTTCTCACAGCTGAGTTGCTGTTTCTTTGTGTTTGGCAGTTAGGGAGTTAATTCTGTCTGTGCTCAGTTCTGGGACTGGGTGCAGTTTCTCCCCAGCTGCAATTAATTATTTGTTGATTGGTTTCCTTTAAATCTCTGGTTGTCTGTGTTGGGAGTTGCCAGTGAAATTCTTCATGCAGACCACAGATAGGATTGTATCTGTATAGACTTAAGTTAAAGAGCTCCTTAGTTGTTTTAAGCTCACCTTGCTTAGAGTTTAATATCCCAGATCATTTATGTTCCTTCTGTGTTTGAGTGTGTATGCAAGTCTGTGTTTTCTCCAGTCTGTCTAATATGTCTAATCTGTGTATTTAGCAGAAATCAGCCCATATTCCTTTGGTGGTAATCAGTATCCTTCTTAGGACTGATTACAGGGTTCAGGGACTGATAGGAGACAGGGTTAGGCTGGAGACTTGGACCTCTGAACCATTATCAGTACCTCCAAGGTGAGGGATTAGATAGGACCCCAGTTTAGGGTCAGGTTAGACCCCCGGTCCTCCTCTTTCCTGTGACAGTGTATCAAGTCCTCAAGATTAACCCTGAGTTCAACGGATATCGTGTCAGGTAAATCTATTCTATATTTACATGCTGATGTTGCTAATCTATATGTTGTATAGAGTGTTGTTCTTTTAAGAATAGTTTACTGACATCGTACACATATCATAAGACCGCGTGACATTTTCACTGGCCCATAAAATTATTCCCAGTTGCCATGGATCCAGTAGCCCAGCTGGCTCTGCAGTTGCAGGGATTATCCATGGAGCTGACGGACATTAAGTCCAAAGTTTTGTCTCCCTCGGAGCAAACCAGATTTGAACCTAAAGTAGCTCTCCCGGACAGGTTCACTGGTGGGCGAGACAAATTTTTTTACCTTCAGGAAGCATGTAAATTGTATTTTCGGCTTCGGCCTCGATCATCAGGGAGTGAAGAGCAGAGAGTGGGAATTGTTATCTCGCTCCTACAAGGGGACCCTCAATCCTGGGCCTTCTCCCTTCCTCCGGGATCCCCGGCTCTACAGTCAGTAGATCGATTTTTTACTGCCCTGGGTTTGGTATATGATGACCCAGATCGGGTCTCTCTTGCTGAGACAAAATTACGTAAGATACAGCAGGGAGATCGTCCGGCGGAGGAATTTGCTTCTGAGTTCCGTAGATGGGCCACAGATACTCAGTGGAATGACCCAGCTCTTAGAAGCCAGTTTTGTCATGGGCTTTCTGACAAATTAAAGGACGTTTTGGCTCAGTATGATTCTCCTCCATCACTGGAGGCTGCTATGGCCCTAGCTATCCGTACTGATAGACGGCTCCGGGAGAGGTGCGAGGTAACACTCCGCCCCCTGTTGTTACTCCACCTACTACTAAAGTCCCTTATGTTGAGGTTCCCCTTGTCTGTTCGGAGGAGCCTATGCAGTTGGGAGGGACATCATTTCGTAGGAGGGGATTGGCGGTACGCCGCAGGACTAGAAGGTGTTTCTTCTGCGGGAAAGAGGGACATTTTGTTGGGGATGTCCATCCCGTGCCTTGTTGAGCAAAAAGTCGCCGGAAAACTGTTAATCCCAGGTTGTGTGGTGGACGACAACCTGGGAGTATGTATTTCGTCCGCTAGTTCTTCTCAGTTCCTTGTACCAGTGGAGGTGGTGGTTGGTACGAGAGTGGAGAGATTTTCTGTTCTTCTTGATAGTGGGTCCGGGGCTAATCTGGTTGACGCTCAGTTTGCTCAGGCTCAAGGTATGCATCTGAGTGTATTGGTCAAACCGATCCCTATATTCTCCATTGACGCCAGGCCTCTCGGCCAAGGTAGCTTTGTTCATGAGGTTCATAACATTGACCTTCGGGTAGGGGCAATACATAGGGAACTATTATCTTGTTATGTGTTGGAGGGTCTACCTACTCCTATTGTGTTGGGACTTCCTTGGTTGGTTAAACATAACCCTGTGATTAATTGGCAGTCCAGAGATATAAGCCAATGGGGGAGTTTTGCAAAAGTAACTGCATGAACACAGTCATCAGTGCGGTCGTGCCTAGTACTTTGCCTCCTTTTTTGGAGGACTTTGGGGATGTGTTCTCTGAGGAGGGGTGTCAGGAGTTGCCTCCTCATCGCGTGTATGACTGCTCTATTAATTTACTTCCTGATGCTAAGTTACCTAAAGCTAGGTTATATAACCTTTCTGGTCCTGAGAGGCAGGCTATGAAAGATTATATTTCGGAGAGTCTGGCCAAAGGGCATATTAGACCTTCATCTTCCCCAGTGGCCGCGGGGTTCTTCTTTGTGAAGAAAAAGATGGAGGCCTACGCCCTTGCTTGGATTTCCGCGAACTTAATCGGATTACTGTTCGAGATCCGTATCCACTCCCTCTGATTCCTGATCTCTTCAATCAAATTGTTGGCGCCAAATGGTTCTCTAAATTGGATCTCAGGGGGGCGTATAATCTGATTAGGATAAAAGAGGGGGATGAGTGGAAAACGGCGTTTAACACGCCGGAGGGACATTATGAGAACCTTGTCATGCCTTTTGGTCTGACTACTGCACCAGCAGTGTTCCAACATTTTGTTAATGACATTTTTCGTCATCTGGTGGGGCTGTTTGTGGTCGTATATTTGGATGACATTTTAATTTACTCACCAGATCTTGTGTCTCACCAGGAGCATGTGAGACAGGTGTTGCAGATCTTGCGAGACAATAAACTATACGCCAAACTGGAAAAGTGTGTATTCGCCGTACAGGAACTTCAGTTTTTGGGTTTCTTGGTGTCAGCCTCCGGTTTCCGTATGGACCCTGAAAAGGTGAGAGCAGTGCTTGAATGGGATCAGCCAGAGGATCTTAAGGCTCTGCAGCGTTTTCTGGGGTTTGCTAACTACTACCGGAAATTTATTTGTAATTTCTCATCTGTTGTCAAACCTCTCACTGACATGACAAGAAAAGGGACGGATTTTTCTAAATGGTCGGACAAAGCTTGCCAAGCTTTTTCCTCTTTGAAAAAATGTTTTGCTTCGGCACCCGTTCTCATCCAACCAGATGCATCACAGCCGTTCGTTGTGGAGGTGGACGCGTCTGACGTAGGGGTGGGTGCAATATTGTCCCAGGGTCCGTCCCCTGGTAAATGGCATCCGTGCGCTTTCTTTTCTAAAAAATTGTCGTCCGCCGAAAGGAATTATGATATCGGCAATAGGGAACTTTTGGCCATTAAGTTGGCTTTTGAAGAATGGCGTCACTTTTTGGAGGGGGCAGTCCACCCGGTCACCGTCATTACTGATCACAAGAACCTGCTGTATTTGGAATCTGCTAAGCGTCTGAATTCCAGACAAGCTCGATGGTCGTTGTTTTTTACCAGGTTTAATTTTGTTGTCACTTATCGCCCTGGATCTAAGAATGTTAAGGCGGATGCCTTGTCTCGCAGTTTCCCAGGGGCCGGGAAAATGGATGACCCGATTCCTATCCTTCAGGAGGGGTGGTAGTGTCGGCTGTATGTTCTGAGCTTGAGGAGGAGGTGTTAGAGGCTCAGGGGGACGCCCCTGCAGGACCTCCAGGGAGACTGTTTGTCCCAAATCAGTTGAGACAAAAGGTTATTGAGGCACATCATAATTCTGCTTTAGCAGGACATCCAGGGAGTAAGGCTACTTTAGATCTCCTTTCTCGCCGGTTTTGGTGGCCTAACGTTAATAAAGATGTTTTAACTTTTGTCGCGTCCTGTGGGGTTTGTGCTCGCTCTAAGACCCCTCATACCCGTCCGTCTGGGACCCTCTTACCCTTGAAACTTCCGGAGCGTCCATGGACTCATTTGTCTATGGACTTCATCACGGACCTTCCTCAGTCGTCAGGGAAGACTGTCATACTGGTGGTTGTTGACAGGTTCAGTAAGATGGCACATTTCATTGCTCTTCCTGCCCTCCCTAATGCTAAAACTCTGGCGCAGGTGTTCATTGGGGAGATTGTGAGACTTCATGGGTTGCCTTCTGATGTGGTGTCAGATAGGGGGTCTCAGTTTGTGTCCAAGTTTTGGAGGGCATTTTGTTTACGTCGGGGGATGCAATTGTCATTTTCCTCGGCTTTTCATCCGCAGACCAATGGTCAGACAGAGCGTCTGAATCAAAGCCTAGAGACTTATCTTCGGTGTTTTGTCTCAGAGAACCAGGAGGACTGGTCTTCTTTCTTGCCTCTGGCAGAGTTCGCTCTTAACAACAGGCGGAGCGAGTCCACTGGTAAGTCCCCGTTTTTTGGGGCATATGGTTTTCATCCCCAGTTTTGTACATTCAATGGGGGGGGCCCTTCTGGGGTTCCTGAGGAGGAGCGTTTCTCGTCGTCACTTGCTTCAGTGTGGAGAGGTGTATTGAATAATCTGAGTGCTATGGGAACCGTTATAAACGTATGGCTGATAGGAGGAGAGTTTCTGGTCCAGATCTTAATGTGAACGATCTGGTATGGTTGTCTACCAGGAATATAAAACTTAAAGTTCCCTCCTGGAAGCTGGGTCCCAGATTCATCGGGCCGTACAGGATCAGTTCCATAATTAATCCTGTGGCATTTCGTCTGGACCTCCCTCCTACGTTTAAAATCCACAATGTGTTCCACAAGTCATTACTTAAGAGGTACGTGGCACCAGTCATACCATCACCTCTACCTCCTCCTCCAGTGGTGGTCAATGGTAACTTGGAGTTTCAAGTGTCAAAGATCATTGACTCACGTCTGAATCGCCGGTCCCTTCAGTACTTGGTGCATTGGAAGGGGTATGGTCCAGAGGAGAGGACGTGGGTTCCTGCGTCTGACATTAACGCAGATCGTTTGGTGCGGACCTTCCACAGAACTCACCCGGGCAAACCTGGCCCTGAGGGTCCGGAGGCCCCTCGTAGAAGGGGGGGTACTGTCATGTGTGCATTGCCACGAAGATCGTCGCGGTTGCACATTCTGACTTCTCACAGCTGAGTTGCTGTTTCTTTGTGTTTGGCAGTTAGGGAGTTAATTCTGTCTGTGCTCAGTTCTGGGACTGGGTGCAGTTTCTCCCAGCTGCAATTAATTATTTGTTGATTGGTTTCCTTTAAATCTCTGGTTGTCTGTGTTGGGAGTTGCCAGTGAAATTCTTCATGCAGACCACAGATAGGATTGTATCTGTATAGACTTAAGTTAAAGAGCTCCTTAGTTGTTTTAAGCTCACCTTGCTTAGAGTTTAATATCCCAGATCATTTATGTTCCTTCTGTGTTTGAGTGTGTATGCAAGTCTGTGTTTTCTCCAGTCTGTCTAATATGTCTAATCTGTGTATTTAGCAGAAATCAGCCCATATTCCTTTGGTGGTAATCAGTATCCTTCTTAGGACTGATTACAGGGTTCAGGGACTGATAGGAGACAGGGTTAGGCTGGAGACTTGGACCTCTGAACCATTATCAGTACCTCCAAGGTGAGGGATTAGTTAGGACCCCAGTTTAGGGTCAGGTTAGACCCCCGGTCCTCCTCTTTCCTGTGACAGTGTATCAAGTCCTCAAGATTAACCCTGATTCAACGGATATCGTGTCAGGTAAATCTATTCTATATTTACATGCTGATGTTGCTAATCTATATGTTGTATAGAGTGTTGTTCTTTTAAGAATAGTTTACTGACATCGTACACATATCATAAGACCCGCGTGACAATGGAAGACCGTAGCTTGTCTCTGGAGAGGCCCTTCTTTATATTTTCCTCCAGCTGATCTAACCATACTAACATGGCCCTGCCTGTACAAGTGGCCGATATTGCGGGTTTAAATGCCCCTATACACGACTCCCAGGACCTTTTTAGGAGTGCATCTGCTTTACGGTCTAGGGGATCTGACAAAATTCCAGCATCCTCTACTGGTAATGATGACTTGCGGGAGGTTGACGCTACAGCAGCATCCACCTTGGGTGCTTTCTCCCAGGAGGCCAGGTCCTTATCATCAAAGGGGTATCGTCGTTTTAACGCGGCTGGCATATAACCTTTCTGCCCTTGTTTTTCCCACTCTTTCTTTACTAATTCCTTAATAGCCGGATCTATTGGGAACACTCGCCGTTTGCGTTGGGAGATACCCGCGAACATGATCTCCTGAGGAGTTTTAGGGTCTTTTGTATCAGATAATCCCATAGTGTTCCGAACTGACTTAATCAGATTATTAATACTATCTGTCGGAAAACAGGTGTGCTCCTCCTCCTCTGATGAACCTGATTCACGTGAAGCGTCTGAATTGAGTTCCCCGCTGTCCGTGGAGGATCCCACCTTAGGTGGGGTTATCTCACTAAGGGATTTCCTTCCCGTAATACTACTGGCTCCCCCTAGGGCCTGTAACTCCTCTCTGATCATCAGGCGGATATCTTCTGCTCTCACAGAACTTTCCTCCTGCAGCATATGGCTAATACAATCCTGACACAATCTTTTGGGATAAGTGTCCGGAAGAGGTTGGGAGCATAAGGCACATTCTTTATGTTTGGTCTTTTCCGTCTTTTTGGCCTAGGAACACACAAACCAGGGGGGAGGGGAAAGGGCCATCAGCTTGACAGGTGTGATATATAACACTCACCCAGTGAAGCTTTTTATCAAGATGGTACCGGTCTTAAGGATGGAGGGTCCGGCTGCGGTATGGAGCGACTTGATTTCCCTCCAGATCTGCTTGTGGAACCACTCTGCTTAGAGTGTCCACTTCCACTTTTTCTGCCGCTGCTGCTGCCGCTGCCGCTGTGATGTGGCACCACCAGTTCCTCAGGTGGGCGCAACGCAGGATCGCTTGGGGACGACAATGCTGCGCACCGCTATGCATATGATCGGTGCTTTTATGCAGCTTCCCCATTTTTTTTTTTTCATTTCAGCGCTGACCCGGAAGTGCTAGGTTCACTTCCGGGTTCTCTGCCTTCCTGCGCCTGCGCAGCCGCCTCCTCTAGCAGCGCTCCATGATTTTTTATCAAGCAATTTGCCAGGACCTCTCCTGACCACGCGCTCGCGTTCCTGACCGCTGCGGTCCCGTCCCTACCCGGAAAGAGTGGCGATGGGACCTTTCCTCTTGACCTGCCGAGGCTCCCAGCGTTATCAGGTAGGGCAGCCTCGGCTCAGTATGTGACACCTGTATTATATGCGAGCCAGAGCAATCCTGCTCCTGGCCTCGCACCTGGAACATTCTCCTGTGACGGTGGGCTGCGACCCCTGCCGCTGCCGTCCTCAGACCCGTTACCTCCAGGCATGTGCGGTGTCTTTCTTGTCCCAGCTGAGGAGGGATAAACCCCCGACGCTGCTTCTGGTGCTGGAGCCCTGCCGCTCCAAAAGAAACCGCACAGGCGGCTATCCAGCCCAGGAATCCTCTTCTCACGTAGGTTCCTCTGCTAGGAACAGGAAACAACTGAGGAGCGAGGGGGGCCGCCCCTTTTATCTCTCTGTAGGTTTCCTGTTCCTAGGGGCGGATCCCCTCTCTCAGTGGGTGCTGTTGTGGTGAAGAGAAAAATCAGATAGCTAATCGGATGTGTTGGGGCACAGAATTCCAGAGTAGAGGGGATGCTCGCGAAAAGTCTTTGGGGTGGTTGAGTGAGGAGCGTATAAGTGTGGATTAGAGAAGGAGATCTTGAGAGGACCTGAGATTATGTGTTGGAAGGTAACGGGAGATTAGCTCAGAGATATGCAGAGGAGAGAGATTATGGATGGCTTTGTAGGTCAAGGTTAATAGTTTGAACTGGATACACTGGGGAATTGGAAGCCAGTGAAGAGATAGCCAGATGGGAGAAGGTGAGGAATAGCGAGAAGAGAAGTGGATTAGTCATGTAGCAGAGTTAAGGAACTACTGGAGAGATGCGAGAGTGTTAGAAGGGAGGTCACAGAGGAGAATATTGCAATACTTGAGGTGGGAGATGATGAGGGCATGCACTAACATTTTAACAGATTCATGGTTGAGCAAGGAACAGATTCTGGAAATATTTTTGATGAGTTCTGTTTTGTCTACATTTGACCTTTAGGAAGCAAGATGAGAAGGAGGAAATGGCTGATAGACACTCTGAAATATTGGACAGCAGAGAGGTGACGCCGGGGTCTGAAAGGTAGATCTGAATATCATCAGCGTATAGCTGGTACTGGAAGCTATGGGACTTTGCGCTGTCCCAGGCCAAAGGTATAACTTGAAAAGAGTAGGGGCTTCAGACAGAGCCTTGAGGAATACCAACAGACATAGAGTGTGGGAGCTGGAGACGCTAAATGTGCGGTTGGTAAAAGTATGAGGAGATGCAGTAGAGGGCAAGGTCTTTGACGCCAAGGGAAGAGAGGATTTGTAGTAGGAGGGAGTGGTCAACTGTGTCGAAGGCAGAAGACAGGTGACAGGTCTAGAATGAGGTAGTATAGAGGATTGTCTTTTAGCTTTGGCAGTAAGTCGCTGGTAATTTTGGTCAGGGCAGTTTCGGTGGAATGGTGGGGACGGAAGCCGGATTATAGGTTGTGAAACAGCGACTTACATGAAAGATGGTAGGAAAGTTAAGCATTGACATGCTGTTTGAGGAGTTTGGAGGCAAACGAGAGCAGTGATATGGAGACGTAGAGGATCTCTTCTTCAGGATGGGTGTGATCGTGAAATGTTTGGAAGCAGAAGGGACGGTACCAGCGGTTAGCAATAGGTTGAAAAGATGGGTTAGGGCTGGGATAAGCGTGGTGGTAAGGTTGGGGAGGAGGTGGGATGGGGTCCAGTGCTCAAGTGGTGACATGATTTGGAGAGGAGATGAGTGAACTCTCCTTCAGTGATGGTATGGAGGAAGGTTATGGGGAGGGGAAGTGGTCTTTTATACATAAGGGATGGAAAGTAAGGATTTGCTATGTTTGATTAATCTCATTTTTTTAAATGTGTGGCAAAGTCTGCTGCACATATGAGGGAGGTTGGAAGGAGCAGTGGAGTGCAGAGAAGCGAGTTAAAACTGAGGCTGTGTGATACAGAAGATACACAGGTTGTGAAATAAACCTGTTTAGCAGAGCTGAGGGCTGATTTAAATGTGAAAGTTGCTGTCAAGTCTTCTTGTGAGTGCATTTTCCTCCTGTGGCTCTCTGCAACCCTGGAGACTTGCTGAATCTTTTTAGTGAGGTTATTGTGCCAGGGTTGTCTATTGATTTTTCGCACTGTGCCATGCACGAGAGGGGGGAACGTGTCAATAGCTGATGCCAGTGTGGTGTTCTCAAAACAGTTGCAGTGTCTGTGTCAAGAAGTGAAGATATGGAGGACAGCAGATTTATTCGGAGAGCGTGTAATGTCTAAATATGTCTAAGGCTACTGTGGGGAGGTACTAGTTTCTGAACATGGGGCAGGTGAGGAAGACAGGTATGAGAAAGTGAGTAGATGGTGGTCAGATAGGGAGAGAGGGGAGGTTGTGAGGCTGGATAGGGAGCTGAGGCGGGTGAACATAAGGTCTAATGTATGTCCGTTTGTGTGGGGTCCGCGCAGGACCACGAGTAAGACGAAAGAATGAAGCAAGGGACAGGAGTTTGGAGACTGCAGGCTTGTGGATGTCAGTGGGAATATTGAAGTCACCCATGATGATGGTGGGAATGTCAGCAGAGAGAAAATGTAAAAGCCTGGTGAAGAAATGGACAATAAAGGCCTAGGGGTCGTTATATGACAGCCATGTGGATTTTCTAGGGAGAGTAGAAAGGGACAGAATGCACTTCAAAACAAGGGAGTATGAGCGAGGGTAGAGGTGGGATTGGGTTGATGGTGCAGTTGTTAGAAGAAGACACAATTCTCCATTATGTCTATTGCCAGTGCGAGGAGTGTGGGTGAAGTGAAGGCCACCGTAGCACAGCCCAGCGGGTGAGGCTGTGTCGGAAGGTGTTAACCATATTTCTGTGAGGCCCAGGAATGAAAAGTTACAAGAGGTAAAGAAGTCGTGAATAACATGGAGCTTATTGCAGACGGAACAGGCGTTCCAAAGCACACCAGAGAAAGGACACGGTGGTCAAAGAAATGGGTTTGATGTTGCAGAGATTGCAGTGGTTTCTAGTAGATGGGGAGTGATATGAGGCATAATTAATGGGGGGTATCAGCTGTGGAGGTCCAGGATTGCGGGATATATCGCCTGCAGTGAGGAGAAGTAGGAAGAGGGAGGGGAGGTAATAAAAGGCGAGTGGCCGGCTTGTTTTGTGTTTTAGTGGAAGGGATCAGAGGTTAAGGAGCAGGTCCACAGATGAGGCTAGCTGGGGGGGATGGAGGGAAGGTGAGATACACATTTATTTGGAGATTACTGGGGTTTGGGTATAGCGAAGTAGAGCAAGGATTAGTGGAGAAAAACTAAGTAAGCATGATGGTGAAAGTGTAAGTGTGGGAAGTTAAAGACTTAAGCACAGTTGATAAACAGTTGTTGTAGCTCTTAGCTTCTGCTCACTTCTGGGACACTTCTGCTATATTTCTAATGTGCACATAAAAGCTGCCCTTGAAGATGCACGCAAAGACAAATATACCTACTAATAGTGTGTAGCCCTGGTGTTAGGCACACGCAGTACCCTGGAGAGTGTGTGGCGAGACAGCAGTTTAATGCTCAATACCCATTCACTCAACATACACTAGACACACCCTTAGGGTAGTGTAGTTACTTGTGAGGGAGTGGTCAGGGTGTATGTTTGTTGAGTGATTTTGAGTCAGTGTTTTCCCTGTCTTCGGACAGAGCTGACGTCTGGAGTTTAGCTGGAGGGAGGAAGCCGTCCAGCCTGCTCATCATCAGTTCAGAAAGTGGAGGCTAGTACAGGTGGTCTAGTTCACCTCAGCCTAGTCAGAGCTGTACCTCACCTGAATACATTGAAAGAAAGAAGAAGCTTAGTGCAGAAAGACTTCAGTCACCTGTCTCAAGGACAGTGAAAGGTTCAGAGACGTGTTCCTGCCTAGTGATAACTGAGAATCTGTAACTAACTCTGAAGGAAGTGAATGAAGGGAGTGACTACCCGACTTTATGCAAGTGTGAGTGTTTATGCTACCAGCGAGGACAAGGCGAAAGGCACAGTGGAAAGATTATTGGAAAGGTGCTTTTGGATTGAAGAAGTCCTGCACGTTGCAACCGGTCACTGGGGACCGAAGGATCACTATTAGCTACAAGCATAGTGGTAAGAAAACCAGGGATTTACCGGACCTTAGGTCACGGCAAACAGCCCCATATAGTCAGTACGTAACTGGGGTCAGGGGGAGTGAAGACTTTGAGTCCGTGCACGACAAGACAGGAATTCAGCTCTCTCGCAGGAAGGCTCCTACCACAAAACTGACTGGGCAGTACAGCTATGGATTAGCTGGAGTTATTGAGGGAACTACGCTTCAGGCGGGTTGTACTCATCGTGTTGAAAGTAAAGGAGGCCCCTAACTTGTCCAGCTGCTGTCTCAAAATACACTCTCCTTGGATCAGCCTCCCTGGGACCTGCCTGAACATCTTACAAGTAAAGGTATGGAAAGACGCTGACCGTGTGAGACTGTGTTATTTATCTGCACCCGACTTCACTAACTTCATAGACTTTGAGGGACCAGTCCCACCTGTAGGGGACCCGACATCTAGCTGCCTCACCATCCCCTCAGAGATCTACAGCAGCGCTGGTACAAATTACCAGAGACTACAGGTGGCGTCATGAACTGTATATAAATCTATCCCCTGTAAATATCTCCCCCAACATACGCCAGACCGCCAGGGCCACAGACCGAGCCACCGCTGCCAGTGACACAAACCCCATAGACTTCCATGGGCTCGGCTCTGAGTACCCCATTGCCCTGGTAACCCACAATTGTGGTGGCGGGTCGAGACAACTTGGCGTCACGAACAGGATGCGAAACTCGCAGAATTGCGAGCCCTGTGTGCCTAAGGAATTGTTTTTGTGAAAAAGGACTGTTTGCACTTTTGGCGCCAAAATCGCCATTTTTGTCGCCATATTCGCGCCCTCAGGCGCTGGAGAAGAAGGTGGGCGTACCTTCGTGGGCGTGTACCCCCCAGTGGCGCGAAGAAAATGCCTGCCCTCTCAAAGTGCTATTACAATATGCGATCCTGCCCTACAGCAAAGGAGGTCCGCCTCCTCTTCACCTTCCCTGCGAGGAGGAGGAGACGCAAACCCCGCCTCCACGGAAGAGACCGGATGTCTCTGGAGGAAGAAGAAAGAATCTTCTGGAACATCATGGAAGCAGGACGTGTGCAGCCGAGCAGGGAAGCGGAGGAAGGCAGGCCCCGTGCCCCAGCCAAGCTGCCACCAGCACCGGAGTTATCCGTGGTCCTGCACCTGCAGCAGGCGTTGCTAGAAATTCAGGAAGAAAATGCACGCCTGAAGAAGATGGTCCAGCACCAACCTGGATTTGAAGAGATCGAGAGACGCCGGCGTACCTGGAGCAGCGGAGGCTGTGGGACGCGGTGATCTCTCCCCTCAACGACCCCCCACGATTCGAATTACCGAAGATTCTGCTGCCCAAGGCGAAGGAGCAACCGGAGGCTGCCCCCGAAAGTACCGATCCTGATCCCACGGTGAAGCGGTGGAGACGAAGGAGGTTGAGGAGGTACCGCCAGTTCCGGAACGCCCGCCCGGCCAGGAGGCCGCAGCAGATGATCGGTCCCCGACAGGGACGCCGGAGGGGTCCTGTCCGTCGTTACCAGACGTCGACTGGGACGAGATGGCGCGCCTGGATGACGTCGCCTACACCGCCCAGTGGGAATATGAGTGGCAGCGTCGTGAGGAGAAGCAGAAACGCCAGCAGGAGGAAGAGCGGGAAGCTCAGCGGAATCGTCAGCGACAACATGCAGAGCTGATCGCGGACAAGGAGAGTGTCCGGAGAGAGAAAGGTACCCTGAGGGAACCGCGGCGGCAGGGGTGTGTGACTGAGTTCCAGCTCCGGAAGGGCTGGGGCTTCATCCGTGAACCGGGCCTCTACCCAGGGGTCTTTGTTAGTCGCAGGGACGTAGAATCCCACCTACCGCAAGGCCATCCCGGGAGGGACTTAGTAAATGGAGACATTGTCACGTACACACGGCATTGGGGAATGAAGGGATGGTATGCCCTTAACGTCACCATCGTCCGTGACCCCGTCCCCGACGCAGGTAACGTCATCACTACCGCAGCGTCCCCGTCTCCAGCTCAAGCAGCATCCGGCCGTGCCCCAGCATCGCCCCCTGCAAGTTCATCGCAAATGAAAGCAATATCTATATTTGCAACAAGCGACCCAGTTTCCATCGCAATCCAGGACACGGTCCATATCGTTAACTGTGATTGAAACGCAATCGGTGTCTCGTGAGGAGAATGTACCCGTTGCGCCCCTAGAGGTTCGCACGAGAACTGTGGCGACCCAGACCCTAATAGCAGCGCATGATTTGTTAGTCCTGGGATCTAGGGCCCATTGCATTGTTCCAGCCCCCGGGGTGGAAAGTGTATTTGAAGTAAATGAGTAATTAAATAGTAAAGAAAAATCGGTGAGATCCATATAGGGTCTACCATAAGTAAAGTTGTAGAAAGTTTAAGAATGTTTTACAAAATTTTTGCACAAGTTGAAGAGTATAACGTATATAATGCATATATATATTGCTAACCGTAGAATGCCCGGCTGGGTAACCAGAAAAAGTTTGCACTTTAGTATTATAATAATGTGATATTATATCTGTGTCTTTGTTTTACAATGGACTTTGAGGTTGAGGACTGTGCCAGCCCAGAACTTACTTGTATATAGTTGCGCTTCGGTGCTTTATCTTGGTTTTACATAAAACCAGCACAACTACCTCTGAATACAAAACCCGTGTGGTGTGGCACTGAGTGAGGTCTGCATTCGGATGTCCTGCAGCCCACCCAGGACCCACGTTGAAGGTTTGGTGCGGGTCCTTCACAAGAATACTGTATATTTATTGAATGCTATTTAATATTTGTATTTTTCTCTATATAATGTTGTTGTTTTGCAACGTTCAAGATATCCTCACCTCCCGGATGGGACGAATTAACGTTCATTGTTGATGTTTTCATGCATAAACAAAATGTCTCTTTTGTATTTTACAGCCCGGGAGTGCTGTCTTTTACCATGGGGGAATGTGTAGCCCTGGTGTTAGGCACACGCAGTACCCTGGAGAGTGTGTGGCGAGACAGCAGTTTAATGCTCAATACCCATTCACTCAACATACACTAGACACACCCTTAGGGTAGTGTAGTTACTTGTGAGGGAGTGGTCAGGGTGTATGTTTGTTGAGTGATTTTGAGTCAGTGTTTTTCCTGTCTTCGGACAGAGCTGACGTCTGGAGTTTAGCTGGAGGGAGGAAGCCGTCCAGCCTGCTCATCATCAGTTCAGAAAGTGGAGGCTAGTACAGGTGGTCTAGTTCACCTCAGCCTAGTCAGAGCTGTACCTCACCTGAATACATTGAAAGAAAGAAGAAGCTTAGTGCTGAAAGACTTCAGTCACCTGTCTCAAGGACAGTGAAAGGTTCAGAGACGTGCTCCTGCCTAGTGATAACTGAGAATCTGTAACTAACTCTGAAGGAAGTGAATGAAGGGAGTGACTACCCGACTTTATGCAAGTGTGAGTGTTTATGCTACCAGCGAGGACAAGGCGAAAGGCACAGTGGAAAGATTATTGGAAAGGTGCTTTTGGATTGAAGAAGTCCTGCACATTGCAACCGGTCACTGGGGACCGAAGGATCACTATTAGCTACAAGCATAGTGGTAAGAAAACCAGGGATTTACCGGACCTTAGGTCGCGGCAAACAGCCCCATATAGTCAGTACGTAACTGGGGTCAGGGGGAGTGAAGACTTTGAGTCCGTGCACGACAAGACAGGAATTCAGCTCTCTCGCAGGAAGGCTCCTACCACAAAACTGACTGGGCAGTACAGCTATGGATTAGCTGGAGTTATTGAGGGAACTACGCTTCAGGCGGGTTGTACTCATCGTGTTGAAAGTAAAGGAGGCCCTAACTTGTCCAGCTGCTGTCTCAAAATACACTCTCCTTGGATCAGCCTCCCTGGGACCTGCCTGAACATCTTACAAGTAAAGGTATGGAAAGACGCTGACCGTGTGAGACTGTGTTATTTATCTGCACCCGACTTCACTAACTTCATAGACTTTGAGGGACCAGTCCCACCTGTAGGGGACCCGACATCTAGCTGCCTCACCATCCCCTCAGAGATCTACAGCAGCGCTGGTACAAATTACCAGAGACTACAGGTGGCGTCACGAACTGTATATAAATCTATCCCCTGTAAATATCTCCCCCAACATACGCCAGACCGCCAGGGCCACAGACCGAGCCACCGCTGCCAGTGACACAAACCCCATAGACTTCCATGGGCTCGGCTCTGAGTACCCCATTGCCCTGGTAACCCACAATTGTGGTGGCGGGTCGAGACAATAGGGTCAAGTAGAAAACAACACTACAACCAGCATAATAGATAAATATTTTGTATAGCCACAAAGGGGGAATAATGCATAAGTTAATAAAGTGCTACTGTGTTGACCAAATCAAAACTGCCAGGAAGCGGGAAATCTGCAAAAAGGTCAATGTCTGGGTGGAAAAATTCAGCAGCATATGGATAAGATTTGTTGAAATCTTACCCACGCGGCTGGTACTTTATCGGCTGTGGTTATTTTGTGCCAAATTCTGCATGGAAATCCTGCAGCATTTTCGTATAGACGTACCCATAAGGTTTTCAACTACAACTCCACAATGATCGGTTGTGATAACCAGGTGAAGTTACCTGAAAGTCTCCATGATGTCAATGGGGGACTATGTTACTCCTGGATAGTGGAGGACAGCTGGAAATCGGTGATCCTCTTCTTCAGGCATTTTTGTGCTATGCGGGCTTAAGTATGAGGGCTGACCTGTATGACATGTAGTCAATTACCATGGATTACATACAAACAATATATGCAACAGTAGGAGCCATTTTACATAGTGTTGCGGAACTCTTGCAGTGTGTGCACTTAATATTTAGCACCTCATAATCAGAAAATGAGTTAGGTCAGAGGGAAAATGACATATGCCAGTGTTAATTTTGGGCAATGTGTACAGTCTTGAATTGGGCTACTAAGAGTCCACCAGTAACCTTGACGTTGAGGGCCCCCTGTTCAGCAACATGTAAATATTACCTTACCATCATTCACACATTTATCTAGGCTTCTATCTATAATAATATGATTGATAAGATGCTGACATTGTCTGTACCCAGTGTTTTGTGCCAATGACTGCTCATGCAGGGGCGAGAGGCTCACTCCTCCGAAGGGGCCCATCAGGGGATTCACCTGTTCCCCTTTGGCCAATCCAAGCCTGCATACGTAATAAATTATACGCCAACACCACAAACAGTATGGCTTCCATTACATCACCCACTAGGGTGGTCATTAAAATATCCCAGGTTTGTGTACAGCAAATCTGGCTACTTCTACAGTATAACAATAGGGTATTTTTCATTTACTGTAAGCAGAAAAGTTCAGGAATATGGAAAAGATGGATGACAACCTCTTCATTATCTGTCCTAGCGGCCATATTGATTGTCATTCGTCCTACCCAGAAACAGATTTAAAGGGAACCTGTCATCAGATTTAGCATTAATCAGACACTGGCTTCGAGACTGCAGTGACATGTCTTCCATAATTTAAAGTGCTGTCCCGGGGACTATGTGGGGATACCCGACTAGTCCGGCACCCACCCGGCTCCTCTCCCTCCCCACGCCAGTTCATTGACAGATCTCTCACTATGTGAATACATAGGGGAGACCTACAGTGCAGAGTATACATTCAAAGGGATTGTGCAGCCATGTTCGGATTCATATGCCATGGTTCGGGCAGCATGAATCTGAGGATAGGTTGCCTTTAAAGCACCCTTACAAACATTTTTTCCATACATACATGCATGCATTATTTATTGGTTGTGCTTATGATGGGATATGGCTGTAATAGTGCATGAAATATAGTTGTGACTCTCACTATTTGTATTTGCTTGGGTTTGACAATTTCAGCTCTCTAGGGATTCTTCAGCGTATGTAAATGAAATTGCAGAGTGGCAGAATGGTTGGCATTGTTCCCTTATTGCTCTGTGTCTTTGTGTTACGATCTGACCAAGGGCAACATCTGCATGGAGCTTGTATGTTCTCCCCTTGTTTTCTCCGTACATTCCAGTTTTCTTCCATACTAAAAGCCTAAAAGGTTATTCCTTAGCTAACATATCATTCCCTTTTATTACGGTCTGGCACCTCAGCTCCATTGAAGAATGGGGTCTGCATAGCCCGGTTCCCAGGGATGTCCCAGGGGTAGAAGCACAAGTGATCAGTAAGTCATTTCTTATCCTATGGATAGGGGATATTACTGTACTTCACATTTTGGAAATGACTCCTAATTTTAGATGCGTTTGTGGACGTGACTGGGCAGCTTCATGTGCTCCCCACATGGCGGACGGTGGCAGAAGCTGCCTACTATTTACATGCACTAGTCCAGGCCGTACAGCTGACCAGTGCATAATGCATGTATTGGACCAGACTGGCACATACTGTCTGTGTGCTAACCACTGAGCCATCTTGCTGTCCATGAGGCTGTGGTTCCACGGTCCGGAACCACAGCGCTTTGGACGGAGCGGAAATTCCGCTCAGTCTAAGCCCCGCCCCCTTTATGACGCTCGATTTTCCGGAGGTGTTCAGGACACCTCCGGAACACCTCCGGAAAGAACGCAGGGCTACATAGCCCTGTGTGAAATTCTGTTGCGGCGACGCACCGTCGCCGCAATACGCGAGGACATGCTGCGGTCTAAAAAGACGCGCCGCATGTCCGTTTACGCAGGTCTGCCACCTGCGTATTGTTACGCATAGTGGAGACGGGATTTCTTGAAAACCCCTCCACTATGCTGTAACATCTGGACGCAGCGTTTCCCCACCCTGAGTGAATAGGTTTCCTGTATTGGTCCTGTGTCGTTTGAGATGGGGAATAGATTTTGAGATCCAGCAACAGGCACTGATGTCGGTGATGGCACTTTTTGTACAAAGGTTAGCACCCCACAATATCGGACTAGGGTGCCGAGGGCCCCCCAGTAACCAACTCCAGGGCCCCACTTTTCAGCTACATGCAAATGTGACATTATCCTCAATCACAAATGTATATAACAATGAACTGGGTAGATTGTAAATGAATTGGATGCTGCCTCTGTCTGTACATAGCGATTAATGTATATAGCGCCAAGTACTGCTCATATAAGAGGGTGGTGGCCCACTACTGTACAGGGGCCCACCGGAGGATTCTCCTGGGGGCCAGTCCGAGCCTGCACCAGATAGGCAACAAGCAATAAGGCATGATTTGCAGCGGACAGAGTAGGGCATGGTTCAGATGTGCAGGTTTTCCAAGTAACATCTGTTGCAGTTTTCACATTGATGTAGATGTAAATCACTGCTGACCCTCATGGCCGGGGCCTGACGAGCTTCTGAAACATGCAGCATGGACACAGAATGAATGGGGCTACTTTCCCACCCAAAAGAAAAAAATTACACAAAACAGATATAAGGAATCTGTGCTCGTTATCTGCTCGCCCTGCCGGTCACAGCAACCAACCGACTGCACTATAAAGAGCCACCTCACAAGATGTCTGTGCTGCCCCCTAGTGCTACTTCCTGCACCTACAGCTCGGCCATGAGAACGTTTTACCTTCCTCGCATTATCAGCCCTTCTGTCATTGGCGGAATCCATGTATGGGCGGAGACTATTCGCGGCAAGCTAACCTGTGATTGGTGGAGAGCAGTGTGTCCGGTACACGTGTCCTAAGAGTCACCGGAGCCGGGATGCAGGTCTGTCCGGGAGCGCTGTGTGTTCGCAGATCGTCGGTGTATGGTGCAGAGTCACTGACTGTGCAGCGTCTTGTGAATCAGGGTGTAGGCAAACCCCTGGCGCTGCAGCTGTTCTAGAACTACAAGTCCCAGCATGCACTGGTGGCTGTCACCTGTAGATCAGCACAGCTGCGATCCTAGACTTCAGTGGTCTTTCCTTCAGGCTCTGTAATGTGCGAGTCTTCTGTTGGACGGTAGAGATGTGAGGATAATGCATAGGGTGTGTCCTAAAAATGCTGCTGTCAGAACTACGGGATACACTGGGGGATTGCTGGCTGTGTGGCCCCCGCTGATTGCCATAAATCCAGGGAATCATAGAAGTAGCCAAACAACGCCAAGTCCGCAGCCATTACCAAGGAGATCGTCCCGGTGATCACAGGCCCCACTGCTGGGACCCATCTCTGCGGGGGACCAAGTAAGAGATGGTGCATCGGCGAGGTCCCTAATCTGCAGCGCGGAGGACTGCCTCTTATCTGATGGCATCCGTAGCGCCTCTTAATTAAAGAGGTTGTCCACCACTTTAGCATCCTCAGGATAGGTCATCAATTGGGATCCGACAAATCCCCCGCTCATCAGCTGTTATGGATGGTGGCTGGAAGTACTCACTTGCGTAGGTGGCCGTCTTCTGACCGTGGTCACCGCAGGGTACTGCACAGTGGAGGTGGCCGTCTTCTGACCGTGGTCACCGCAGGGTACTGCACAGTGGAGGTGGCCGTCTTCTGACCGTGGTCACCGCAGGGTACTGCACAGTGGAGGTGGCCGTCTTCTGACCGTGGTCACCGCAGGGTACTGCACAGTGGAGGTGGCCGTCCTCTGACCGTGGACACCGCAGGGTACTGCACAGTGGAGGTGGCCGTCCTCTGACCGTGGACACCGCAGGGTACTGCACAGTGGAGGTGGCCGTCTTCTGACCGTGGTCACCGCAGGGTACTGCACAGTGGAGGTGGCCGTCTTCTGACCGTGGTCACCGCAGGGTACTGCACAGTGGAGGTGGCCGTCTTCTGACCGTGGTCACCGCAGGGTGCTGCACAGTGGAGGTGGCCGTCTTCTGACCGTGGTCACCGCAGGGTACTGCAAGTGGAGGTGGCCGTCTTCTGACCGTGGTCACCGCAGGGTGCTGCACAGTGGAGGTGGCCATCCTCTGACCGTGGTCACCGCAGGGTGCTGCACAGCGGAGGTGGCCGTCTTCTGACCGTGGTCACCGCAGGGTGCTGCACAGTGGAGGTGGCCGTCTTCTGACCGTGGTCACCGCAGGGTGCTGCACAGTGGAGGTGGCCGTCTTCTGACCGTGGTCACCGCAGGGTGCTGCACAGCGGAGGTGGCCGTCTTCTGACCGTGGTCACCGCAGGGTACTGCACAGTGGAGGTGGCCGTCTTCTGACCGTGGTCACCGCAGGGTACTGCACAGTGGAGGTGGCCGTCTTCTGACCGTGGTCACCGCAGGGTACTGCACAGTGGAGGTGGCCGTCTTCTGACCGTGGTCACCGCAGGGTACTGCACAGTGGAGGTGGCCGTCCTCTGACCGTGGACACCGCAGGGTACTGCACAGTGGAGGTGGCCGTCCTCTGACCGTGGACACCGCAGGGTACTGCACAGTGGAGGTGGCCGTCTTCTGACCGTGGTCACCGCAGGGTACTGCACAGTGGAGGTGGCCGTCTTCTGACCGTGGTCACCGCAGGGTACTGCACAGTGGAGGTGGCCGTCTTCTGACCGTGGTCACCGCAGGGTGCTGCACAGTGGAGGTGGCCGTCTTCTGACCGTGGTCACCGCAGGGTACTGCACAGTGGAGGTGGCCGTCTTCTGACCGTGGTCACCGCAGGGTGCTGCACAGTGGAGGTGGCCATCCTCTGACCGTGGTCACCGCAGGGTGCTGCACAGCGGAGGTGGCCGTCTTCTGACCGTGGTCACCGCAGGGTGCTGCACAGTGGAGGTGGCCGTCTTCTGACCGTGGTCACCGCAGGGTGCTGCACAGTGGAGGTGGCCGTCTTCTGACCGTGGTCACCGCAGGGTCTGCACAGTGGAGGTGGCCGTCTTCTGACCGTGGTCACCGCAGGGTGCTGCACAGCGGAGGTGGCCGTCTTCTGACCGTGGTCACCGCAGGGTACTGCACAGTGGAGGTGGCCGTCTTCTGACCGTGGTCACCGCAGGGTACTGCACAGTGGAGGTGGCCGTCTTCTGACCGTGGTCACCGCAGGGTGCTGCACAGTGGAGGTGGCCGTCTTCTGACCGTGGTCACCGCAGGGTGCTGCACAGTGGAGGTGGCCGTCTTCTGACCGTGGTCACCGCAGGGTACTGCACAGTGGAGGTGGCCGTCTTCTGACCGTGGTCACCGCAGGGTGCTGCACAGTGGAGGTGGCCGTCTTCTGACCGTGGTCACCGCAGGGTGCTGCACAGTGGAGGTGGCCGTCTTCTGACCGTGGACACCGCAGGGTGCTGCACAGCGGAGGTGGCCGTCTTCTGACCGTGGTCACCGCAGGGTACTGCACAGTGGAGGTGGCCGTCTTCTGACCGTGGTCACCGCAGGGTGCTGCACAGCGGAGGTGGCCGTCTTCTGACCGTGGTCACCGCAGGGTACTGCACAGTGGAGGTGGCCGTCTTCTGACCGTGGTCACCGCAGGGTACTGCACAGTGGAGGTGGCCGTCTTCTGACCGTGGTCACCGCAGGGTGCTGCACAGTGGAGGTGGCCGTCTTCTGACCGTGGTCACCGCAGGGTGCTGCACAGTGGAGGTGGCCGTCTTCTGACCGTGGTCACCGCAGGGTGCTGCACAGTGGAGCTGGCCTTTCTCTGACCGTGGTCACTGCAGGGTACTGCACAGTGGAGGTGGCCGTCTTCTGACCGTGGTCACCGCAGGGTACTGCACAGTGGAGGTGGCCATCTTCTGACCGTGGTCACCGCAGGGTACTGCACAGTGGAGGTGGCCGTCTTCTGACCGTGGTCACCGCAGGGTGCTGCACAGTGGAGGTGGCCGTCTTCTGACCGTGGTCACCGCAGGGTGCTGCACAGTGGAGCTGGCCTTTCTCTGACCGTGGTCACTGCAGGGTACTGCACAGTGGAGGTGGCCATCTTCTGACCGTGGTCACCGCAGGGTACTGCACAGTGGAGGTGGCCGTCTTCTGACTGTGGTCACCGCAGGGTGCTGCACAGTGGAGGTGGCCGTCTTCTGACCGTGGTCACCGCAGGGTACTGCACAGTGGAGGTGGCCGTCTTCTGACCGTGGTCACCGCAGGGTGCTGCACAGTGGAGGTGGCCGTCTTCTGACCGTGGTCACCGCAGGGTGCTGCACAGTGGAGGTGGCCGTCTTCTGACCGTGGTCACCGCAGGGTACTGCACAGTGGAGGTGGCGTCTTCTGACCATGGTCAATGCAGGGTACTGCACAGTGGAGGTGGCCATCCTCTGACCGTGGTCACCGCAGAGTACTGCACAGTGGAGGTGGCCATCCTCTGACCGTGGTCACCGCAGGGTACTGCACAGTGGAGGTGGCCATCCTCTGACCGTGGTCACCGCAGGGTACTGCACAGTGGAGGTGGCCGTCTTCTGACCGTGGTCACCGCAGGGTGCTGCACAGTGGAGGTGGCCATCCTCTGACCGTGGTGACCGCAGGGTACTGCACAGTGGAGGTGGCCATCCTCTGACCGTGGTGACCGCAGGGTACTGCACAGTGGAGGTGGCCATCCTCTGACCGTGGTCACCGCAGGGTACTGCACAGTGGAGGTGGCCATCCTCTGACCGTGGTCACCGCAGGGTACTGCACAGTGGAGGGGCCATCCTCTGACCGTGGTCACCGCAGGGTGCTGCACAGTGGAGGTGACCATCCTCTGACCGTGGTCACCGCAGGGTGCTGCACAGTGGAGGTGACCATCCTCTGACCGTGGTCACCGCAGGGTGCTGCACAGTGGAGGTGGCCATCCTCTGACCGTGGTCACCGCAGAGTACTGCACAGTGGAGGTGGCCATTCTCTGACCGTAGTCACCGCAGGGTACTGCACAGTGGAGGTGGCCATCCTCTGACCGTGGTCACCGCAGGTACTGCACAGTGGAGGTGGCCATCCTCTGACCGTGGTCACCGCAGGGTACTGCACAGTGGAGGTGGCCATCCTCTGACCGTGGTCACCGCAGGGTACTGCACAGTGGAGGTGGCCATCCTCTGACCGTGGTCACCGCAGGGTGCTGCACAGTGGAGGTGACCATCCTCTGACCGTGGTCACCGCAGGGTGCTGCACAGTGGAGGTGACCATCCTCTGACCGTGGTCACCGCAGGGTGCTGCACAGTGGAGGTGGCCATCCTCTGACCGTGGTCACCGCAGAGTACTGCACAGTGGAGGTGGCCATCCTCTGACCGTGGTCACCGCAGAGGTACTGCACAGTGGAGGTGGCCATCCTCTGACCGTAGTCACCGCAGGTACTGCACAGTGGAGGTGGCCATCCTCTGACCGTGGTCACCGCAGGGTACTGCACAGTGGAGGTGGCCATCCTCTGACCGTGGTCACCGCAGGGTACTGCACAGTGGAGGTGGCCGTCTCTGACCGTGGTCACCGCAGGGTACTGCACAGTGGAGGTGGCCATCCTCTGACCGTGGTCACCGCAGGGTACTGCACAGTGGAGGTGGCCATCCTCTGACCGTGGTCACCGCAAGGTACTGCACAGTGGAGGTGGCCATCCTCTGACCGTGGTCACCGCAGGGTACTGCACAGTGGAGGTGGCCGTCTCTGACCGTGGTCACCGCAGGGTCTGCACAGTGGAGGTGGCCATCCTCTGACCGTGGTCACCGCAGGGTACTGCACAGTGGAGGTGGCCATCCTCTGACCGTGGTCACCGCAGGTACTGCACAGTGGAGGTGGCCATCCTCTGACCGTGTCACCGCAGGGTACTGCACAGTGGAGGTGGCCATCCTCTGACCGTGGTCACCGCAGGGTACTGCACAGTGGAGGTGGCCATCCTCTGACCGTGGTCACCGCAGGGTACTGCACAGTGGAGGTGGCCATCCTTCTGACCGTGGTCACCGCAGGGTACTGCACAGTGGAGGTGGCCGTCTTCTGACCATGGTCACCGCAGGGTACTGCACAGGGAGGTGGCCATCCTCTGACCATGGTCACCGCAGGGTACTGCACATCCGCCTCTTATTAATGTGAATTTGTGCAGTACCAAGCCTCGTCCGCCATCAGATGACGGCCAGCTCCACAAGTGAGAACAGAACTTCTGGCCGACGGGTGCTGTCTCCGATAACAGCTCACTGGCGGGGGTGCCAGGTGTCGGACCCCGTTTGATCAGACATTGATGACCTATCCTGAGGATGCTTAAAGTAGTGGACCACCTCTGTAACCCCCCTTGTAGTGTAACCCTGTGTGATATCTGGTTAATCAAAAGAAGAGACAGAATGTGAGCGCGGCTTTACTCCGGACTCCCATCCAGTAGCCATAGATTACTGACCTGACTGATGCACTGGGTGCTTCAAGTGGATTTACACCACCTCTGCCCAAGTCCTCTGTTCATCCTTACCAGCATGCTGCAGAGACCAGTGCTGGATACAGCTGTGCTCTGTTCCCCAGCTATCCTTAACCCCTGAATGGCTTCTCTACCTAATTAGACTAGGTTCACATGTATCACTTGTGCCTGGCCACATGTTTTATTTCCATGATTATTTGTGCACTGGTCTATAATCTATATAAAAAAAGCTGCATGCAATGATATTTCACTGGTTCCATAATTGATCTGAAAACTATATGGTGAGTTCTGCCATTAGTTTACCTTTGGGTTTAAAAACTGTTTCCAGATAAAGAAAACCTTAAGCAAAACTTTCCTATAGCTACTACAGGCGTTTCCCCATCCAGGCCTGGTTTAGACACCATATTTCACGGTCTGTGTACAGGCCACAATGCCAGGAGTGACCGCAGGTCTCCTGATCCGACCGTACATCCTTATAGGCATATGTGGGCATGTAAGCTCTGGTCAGGAGGCCAAGCATTGCATGTACGGACTGTGATCTGTGGATTCACTGGGACTTGTCCAGTGGTATAAAACTACAAAAATGAAAAAATTACTTTGTCACCTGGTAATTTCCCTGCCACTGATCTGGTGGTCTCCCCATGGTGTACATACTGGAATCACCACGGAGGCTCCTCATACCTGCAGGACGGGTGAAATACCGGCAAGGTGAGTATTTCGCAGGTGAGTATGTCTTTTTTTATTTTAGCATATCTCCTGCTTCTTATAATATATTTTATATCCTGGACCATATTAAATGTTGGAGGTCTTACCTGGGTAAAAGTGACAATACGCTTTAGAATTGCATTGGCTAGGCGGGACTGGCCCACCATCTATGTGAATGAAATTCTTGGATGTGTTCATGAAAACACATGCGTACCAGCGTCTTGGCCACTGATATGGAAAGTGTGCGGCTGGCTAGTGGGTGTCTGGGTATCTTCTACTGAATGACTTTACTGAGGGTAACTTTATATTGGCCACATACTTGGAAGCTACTTTATTTGTTATTCTCTTTTATTGCCTTTTAGGACCTACAAAATGTGCCCATCGACATCCAGACCAGCAAATTGCTGGGTGAGTACATGTTTGTCAGGATATTTGCCAGAAACCAAGGCAAACGTGCAGTTGACCTAGAAATAATTTATGCCCATGTCTACAAGTAGGACTAGTGCTGGTCGAATCCATTGGTCTCATCAGCAATCTGCGGTTGCTGGACAGGAGTCCTGTGATCCTCCTCCTACCTTCCGGCATCCGCGGCTCCTATTTGATTAGTTAGCCTGTCATCGTTGTGACTAGACGCACAAGTAACATCATGCCAGGCCAGCTAATCAAAGGAAGAGCCTCTGATTCCAGTAGGTAAGAGGTGGTTCTCCCTTGCAGCAGCCACAGATTACTGACATTGATGCTGATCTGAATCAACAAATTGATTTGTACCAACTCCTAGTAAAATCTAAAATAAGAGGCTTACACATCTCTATACACAATGCTCCATACTGATGGCCAGATTTTACAGATGAGTAAATCAGTTCGCAGGACCCAAGCCCAGCAGCCACGTTTGTAGTCAATGGCCACCAGACAAGAGCCCTGAAGAGCCGCTTGTTGCCTTCAGGGAGTTATACCGATGCTGTGTGATGCATGTATGATGTCTCACTGGGCCTACTATCAGAATGGGGAGTCTGGTAGGTAGGAGGTACTATAAGGTTTGGCCACGGACTACTGACATGGCTGCCGGACCAGGGTCCTGCAAATCGATTCTGTTCTCGCTACCAGATTTCGGATGTGTGCGGGGGAGCGAATGCTGCAGCATATTGGGCAAAATGTTACATTTTTGCAAAATGGTGGTAAAACTGTGGAATTTTGCCAGAATTCTGGGTAGTTGTGGCAAAAAGACGCTACATGACTAAGGATGGTTTCACATTTTCGTTGAAGTGGGCTGCGTACTTCCTCCGTTAAGCCCCGCCCATTGCCACACCTCTTTCGTTCAGCTCCGCCTACATCTGCATGCGTCTTGTGTACCTATCTTTAACATTGGGTACGCAGGCCCTGCGGATGTATGCGGATGCATCCGCATGCGTCGTTTTGACGCTGCGCCGAACTTAGTCGAACTCGACATGTTGCGTTTTGTTGCTGAATAAGAAACCTGACACTGTGACCTCACCCTAAAGCCTTGTTCACACTGTCACTGACTGTTTGCTAGGAGATGCTTGGGAACCAAAAACGGATGAAACCGGAACATAGTCACGTAGGTTGAAAAAAGACCTAGGTCTATCAACATTTTTTGCAGATGTGAAATGACCCTCAGTGATTGCTGCTTGTCATTCTGTCCCTTTACAGATTGGTTGGTCGATCGCAGGCACTGCATCCTCAAGTGGCAGAGCAAGGTACTACAGATTAGAGAGAAGGTGAATCAAGCACTTCAGGACATGCCAGAACATGAGGACATCCGTAATCTCCTTTCAGGAACATGTGAGATATTGGGAATACTGGCATATGCCGAGATAATTAATCATTTATACACCTGAACAACATGGAGCTGATCATGAAACGGGTTTTCCACTGTAAGACTGGTTTCACATGACCGGTCTGAGTATGTCCGGCCGGCTGTGGGTCTCCTGTCTCTATAGCCTCATATATCCCTATGAGGTTGTTGAGTTTGGGTCAGGAGAGCCGTTGGCGATTCCGACATGCGGTCTGTACTCAGACCGTGAATATCGGATATGTGAAACTGACCTAAGGGTGATACTACATGTGACCGAAACGCCACCCACGAGGATCCCCAATGGCCAAACTAGTTTCAAAATCTTGTGGCCTGCCTTCATCACAGATTGTGACATTTCAGACACATGCAGCCAAACGCAATGTGGGATCACCCTGAGGGTGATAAAAAATTTTTTTTAAAAATCTGAAATTAGTGACAGGTAAGCTAAGTTTAGTTTTAAACAATGGCAGCCGTTTGCTGAAGCCTAAAATGTCATACAAATTTTATTTTAAAAAATTATCATTTGCTTTATATTTAAAGCCAACTTTTCTTGATTTTTTGCCTTGTGATAATCGTTAAGATTTTTTGCACCAAATTTTTTAAAATGCCACACCTTTTATCATTTCTTTTCTATTTTTTTTTAGCCTAAAAAGCCGCATGTTCCACCAAAATGTCACAACATTTTCCAAAAATAAAAAAAAATCAGGGGTATATAAAATCACAAAAGACAGACTGCAGTATATTTGCTCAAAAATGTTATAATTAGTTGCACTTGTTTAATCAGCTGAAAACTCCAAACACCACCCGCCAAGACGAATATAGAATAAAAACAGGTGAAAATAGACATTAAAAGAAGATTAAGGTGCTATTGAAAACAGGCAAAAAAAAACACCAAAAGGAAGAAAAACAAAAAGACGCAAATGCAATAGTAAAACGGCCCCTAAGTCTGCACATTTGCCTGGTGTGATCAGTCTCTGTTGTGCCCAATGCTGTGTACTGGCTGGGTTTTATACTGATGATTAGGCTTGTCATGATGCCAGGGCTTCTATAAGAGGAAGCAGAATGTGGATTTATAGATATTGTTATTATTATATTTTTCAATCGTTCCAGATATTAACTACTTCCACTGCTTAAAGATTGTTGAGATATTAAAGGGAACAGAAGCTGCGACCAGAAACCTGTTTGGAAGATATTCATCTCAGAGAATGAAGGTAGGAAACTACACATCTGTACAAATAAGATCTATAGTGGAAAATGTTCCTTTGTAGAATTACAGGGGTTTATTTGGTGCCACTCATTTCGTTACCCCCAAGCACCTGAGACTTGTTCATCATCTGCTGGTATCATGAACGTGTCTTGTTTAAGTAGGTCGTATCGTATGCATGATACCTGCAAATCGTGCATGCGTCTTTGCAGTTGTGTGGGGTCGTAATGTCACTTTTGATGCAGAGACTGATTACCCCTTTAAGCCATATAGCCATTGTCATCTTGGTTCTTCAAATGACCAAATCAGAACTTGGTCACTGTCATTTAAAAGGGTTGTCCACTTAGGCCTACTATTATAAATGTAATACAATAATGTGTGTGCCCTCGGTCTGCGCTGCTTTTAAGCCATGCCCCTCTAACTCAACATGCCACCGTTTTCATTGCTCTCTTTCCTATAAGGTGGCAGCAGATGGAGGGGCCTGGGCCCAGATGCGCCAATTTGCACACCTTCAGCAAAGCGCACTTGTCTACTGCCCTTGTGCAAGATTCTCAACACTTGTTTTAAGAGTATGTGTGGACGAAGGCTTGCTGAGCGTCGAGCGAGAGGCTGTCACTTAACACAGCGCAGAGCTAGTCTCAGCAGTATATTAGTAAGGGCATACATATTGCTATATTACATGATTTTTTTGCATCAGAGCTTCCATCCCGGTAAATATTCACCAATCGGTGGTCCTTTAATAGCCTGTATATATAGATGCACAGCTCTTCAGATGCCCATTGAACAGTGTGTAATAGATAGTTTCGGACGCACAGGCTGCTATTGTTCTGGCAGCGCGAGTCCTGTTTATGCAGATACGTTGCTGAGAATTGTGCAGCAAATGTGCATTCTGCTGTGCATCATTTTAGGGTGCACAGTATACACTTACTGGAGATCGACACCCAAACATAGTCTACCACGTCTGAGTGTCCTTCTCCAGTAGGCGTAAGCGCCTGAAAATGATGCACAACAGAGTGCACGTTCGCTCTATCAGCACCATTATAGTCTTTTGTCCGTCGGCCCATACGTCCAAGTCCCGTTTAGCGGACGGTTCGGATGTAAGCCCCGATGTGGCCACTGGACAGGTGCCTAAACGCAATGTGAAAACGCTCTAAGATGGTTGGCTGCCATCAATAGGTTTCACCCACATTACTGTAACGTGTCTTGCAAGCTGTAGGCCTCCTTACACAGTGTCAACGGAAGTCACATACGTTATATGGTCTCCTAGAAGGTTACTGAATCTTCATATTAAAAGCAACTCGCAGGTTTGAGCCGGGGTTATCTGCTCTGCTTGTCCGAAGGAATAAGGAAAAGAGCTTCTGATGTGTAGTGTGGATAATGACTTGCTATCCCACATTCACTGGTTCACATAATACTACTTACAAATCACTTGACGTCCCACGCTGAGCAACCAGCAGTCCCAACCTAGAGTCCTGTTGGAAGCAGCTTATGTTATGTATTATACACCATGTTCCAAATTATTGTGCAAATTGGTTTTAAGTGCCATAGCGTTTTTTTTTTTTTTTTTTGTAAATGAAACCCATTGATGGTATTGTGTCTCAGGGTTCTTTGGATCACTGAAATCAATCTCAGATACCTGTGATAATTAGTTTGCCATGTGAAACTAATAAAAGGAAAACTGGATGTTCCACACTATTAAGTAGGCCAGAGTTTTCAAGTAACATAGGAAAGAAAAAGGATCTCTCTGCTGCTGAAAAGCATCAAATAGTGCAATGCCTTGGTCAAGGGATGAAAACATTAGATATTTCCCGAAAACTTAAGCGTGATCATCGTACTGTTAAGAGATTTGTGGCCGATTCTGAGCACAGACGTGTTCGTGCTGATAAAGGCAGAATGAGGAAGGTTTCTGCCAGGCAAGTTCATCAGATTAAGAGAGCAGCTGCTAAAAAGCCATTACAAACCAGCAAACAGATATTTGAAGCTGCTGGTGCCTCTGGAGTCCCTCGAACCTCAAAGTGTAGGATCCTTCAAAGGCTTGCTGTGGTGCATAAACCTACTATTCGGCCACCCCTAAAGAGTGCTCCCAAGCAGAAACGGTTGCTGTGAGCCCAGACATACATGAAGGCTAATTTTCAAACAGTCTTGTTTACTGATGAGTGTCAAGCAACCCTGGATAGTCCAGATGGATGGAGTAGTGCATGGTTGATGGATGGCCACCATGTCCCAACAAGGCTGCGACGTCAGCAAGGAGGTGGAGGAGTCATGTTTTGGGCCGGAATCATGGGAAAACAGCTGGTAAGGCCCTTTAAGGTTCCTGAAGGTGTGAAAATGACCTCTGCAAAGTATATAGAGTTTCTGACTGACAACTTTCTTCTATGGTATAAGGCTTTGTGCACACGTTCAGGATTTTTAGCGTTTTTGCGGCGGTTTTCCGCGCAAAAATGCTGAAAAAAACGCATGCACTAAGCATCCTATTATTAAAATGCAGTCCACAATTTTTGTGCACATGCTGCGGTTTTTTTTTTCTGCAAAAAAACGCATTGGGGAAAAAAACACATCATGTTCATTCTTTTTCCGGAATCGCGGCGATTCTGGCGCCATAGGAATGCATTGAACCGCTTACTTTCCGCATGTGGCTGTGCCCACCGTGCGCAAAATGAGTGGTTCATGTGCGGATGGTACCCAGGGTCTGGAGGAGAGGAGACTCCTCCAGGCCCGGGGAACCATATTGCTTGGAAAACTGATTGACAGGTTGGTCACACAAGTCAAACATAGTGTTTGACAAGTGTGACCAACTTTTTACTATTGATGCCGCATCAGTAGTAAAAAGCTCTAATGTTAAAAATAATAAGTAAAATAAAAAATCGTGATATTCTCACCTTCCGGCGGCCCCCGCAGCTTTCCCGCTCCTCAGCGACGCTCCCGGCAACTGCCGTTCCCAGTGATGCTTTGCGACAATGACCCCAGATGACGTAGCGGTCTCTCGTGATGCTACGTCATCTGGGGTCATTGTCGCTAAGCATCCCTGGGTACGGGAGTTGCCGGGAGCATCGCGAGGACCAGGAAGGCTGCGGGGCCACCGGAAGATGAGAATATCACGATTTTTTTTTATTTTTAGCATTAGATCTTTTTACTATTGATGCGACATAGGCGGCATCAATAGTAAAAAGTTGGTCACACTTGTCAAACACTATGTGTGACTAGTGTGACCAACCTGTCAATCAGTTTTCCAAGCGATGCTACAGATTGCTTAGAAAACGCTAGTTTTTAGCGGGAATACGCATACCTATAAAATGCGTATTTCCCGCGGCAGAGAGGTGCGGGATTACCGCAGAAATTTCCGTTACGTGTGCACATAGCTTAACCCCTCTCTGACATTAGACGTACTATCCCGTCCATAAAACCCGTGCCATTCTGCCCATGGACGGGATAGTACGTCATAGGCGATCAGCTGCGCTCCTGAGGGGAGCGCAGCTAATCGCCGCCGGGTGTCAGCTGATTATCACAGCTGACACCCGTGACTGTGTGTCAGGAGCGGTCACGGACCGCTCCCGGCACATTAACCCCTAGCACACCGCGATCAAACATGATCGCGGGGCACAGGGGAGGATCGCGCAGGGTGGGGGCTCCCTGCGCGCCCCCCTGAGACCCTCAGACCAGCGCGATGTGATCGCGCTGTTCTGAGGGCTTCCTCCCTCCCAGGACCCGGATCCAAGATGGCGCCGGGGTCCTGGAGGGAGGCGGCTTCCTCAGTGCCTGCTGAGAGCAGGCACTGAGAAGCCTGCAGCTATGCCTGAGCGATCGCTGGTGTGACAGAGTGCTGTGCACACTGTCACACCAGCGATTTGATAAAATACAGTGATGTCCCACCCTGGGACAAAGTAAAAAAGTTAAAAAAATAAAAATAAACATGTTATAAAAAAAAATCCAAAATAAATAAATAAAAAAAAAAAATATTCCCCAATAAATTCATTTCTTCCTGTAAATAAAAAAAACAAAACAATAAAAGTACACATATTTGGTATCGCCGCGTCCGTAACGACCCCCCCTATAAAACTGTCCCACTAGTTAACCCCTTTAGTGAACCCCTTAAAAAAAAAAAAAAACGAAGCAAAAAATCAATGCTTTATCATCATACCGCCGAACAAAAAGTGGAATAACGCGCGATCAAAAAGACTGATATAAATAAACATGGTACCGCTGAAAACGTCATCTTGTCCCGCAAAAAACGAGCCGCCACACAGCATCAGCGAAAAAATAAAAAAGTTATAGCTCGCAGAATAAAGCGATGCAAAAATAATTATTTTTTATGTAAAATTGTTTTTATTCTATAAAAGCGCCAAAACATAAAAAAATGATATAAATGAGGTATCGCCATAATCGTACTGACCCGAAGAATAAAACTGCTTTATCAATTTTACCACACGCGGAACAATAAAAACGCCTCCCCCAAAAGAAATTCATGAATTGCTGATTTTTGTTCATTCCAACCTCCCAAAAATCGAAATAAAAAGCGATCAAAAAATGTCACCTGCTCAAAAATTGTACAAATAAAAACGTCAACTCGTACCGCAAAAAATAAGACCTCACATGACTCTGTGGGCCAAAATATGCAAAAATTATAGCTCTCAAAATGTGGCGATGCAAAAAACTATTTTTGCAATAAAAAAGCGTCTTTTAGCGTGACAGCTGCCAATCATAAAAACCCGCTATAAATAGTAAATCAAACCCCCCTTTATCACCCCCTTAGTTAGGGAAAAATAATAAAATTAAAAAAATGTATTTATTTCCATTTTCCCATTAGGGTTAGGGTTGCGGCTAAAGTTAGGGTTAGGGTTGGCGCTAAAGTTAGGATTAGGGTTAGGGTTGGGATTAGGGGTGTGTTAGGGTTAGGTTTGTGCTTAGGGTTAGGGGTGTGTTGGGGTTAGGGTTGGAGTTAGAATTGGGGGGTTTCCGCTGTTTAGGCACATCAGGGGCTCTCCAAATGTGACATGGCGTCTGATCTCAATTCCAGCCAATTCTGCGTTGAAAAAGTCAAACGGTGCTCCTTCACTTCTGAGCTCTGCCATGCGTCCAAACAGTAGTTTATCCCCACATATGGGGTATCAGCGTACTCTGGACCCCAAGAGTTATTGTGCAATTTGTCCTATTTCTTCTGTTACCCTTGGGAAAATAAAAAACTGGGGGCGAAAATATCATTTTTGTACAAAAAAAAATATTTTTTTGTTTTTACGGCTGTACATTATAAACTTCTGTGAAGCACTTGGGGCTTCATAGCACTCACCACACACCTAGATAAGTTCCTTGTGGGGTCTATTTTCCAAAATGGGGTCACTTGTTGGGGATTTCCACTGTTTAGGCGCATCAGGGGCTCTCCAAATGCGACATGACGCCCCCAGACCATTCCATCAAAGTCTGCAATCCAAAACGTCACTACTTCCCTTCCGAGCCCCAACGTGTACCCATACAGTAGTTTTCTCCCACATATTGGGTATCAGCGTACTCAGGACAAATTGGGCAACAACTTTTGGGGTCCAATATCTCCTGTTACCCTTGTAAAAATAAAATATTGGGGCGAAAAAATCATTTTTGCAAAAAAAAAAAAAAAAAGATTTTTTTATTTTTACGGCTGTGCGTTATAAACTTCTGTGAAGCACTTCGGGGTTCAAAGTGCTCACCACACATCTAGATAAGTTCCTTGTGGGGTCTATTTTCCAAAATGGGGTCACTTGTGGGGGGTTTCCACTGTTTAGGCGCATCAGGGGCTCTCCAAATGCGACATGACGCACCCAGACCATTCCATCAAAGTCTGCAATCCAAAACGTCACTACTTCCCTTCCGAGCCCTGACGTGCGCCCATACAGTAGTTTTCTCCCACATATTGGGTATCAGCGTACTCAGGACAAATTGGACAACAACTTTTGGGGTCCAATTTCTCCTGTTACCCTTGTGAAAATAAAATATTGGGGGCGAAAAAATCATTTTTGTAAAAAAAAAAGGATTTTTTATTTTTACGGCTGTGCGTTATAAACTTCTGTGAAGCACTTCGGGGTTCAAAGTGCTCACCACACATCTAGATAAGTTCCTTGTGGGGTCTATTTGCCAAAATGGGGTCACTTGTGGGGGTTTCCACTGTTTAGGTGCATCAGGGGCTCTCCAAATGTGACATGACGCCCCCAGACCATTCCATCAAAGTCTGCAATCCAAAACGTCACTACTTCCCTTCCGAGCCCCGACGTGTGCCCATACAGTAGTTTTCGCCCACATATTGGGTATCAGTGTACTCAGGACAAATTGGACAACAACTTTTGCGTTCCAATTTCTTCTGTTACCCTTGTGAAAATAAAATATTGGGGGCGAAAAAATCATTTTTGTAAAAAAAAAAAAAAAGATTTTTTATTTTACGGCTGTACGTTATAAACTTTAGTGAAACACCTGGGGGTTCAAAGTTCTCACCACACATCTAGATAAGTTCCTTGAGGGGTCTAGTTTCCAAAATGGTGTCATTTATGGGGGTTTCCACTGTTTAGGCAGATCAGGAGCTCTCCAAACATGACATGGCGTCCAGCCAATTCTGCGTTGAAAAAGTCAGACGGCGCTCCTTCCCTTCCAAACTCTGCCATGCACCCAAACAGTGGTTTACCCCCACATATGGGGTATCAGCGCACTCAGGACAAATTGCACAATAACTTTTGGAGTCTTGTTACCCTTGGAAAAATAAAAATTGGGGTGAAAAGATCATTTTTGTGGAAAAAATATGATTTTTAAATTTTACGGCTCTACGTTATAAACTTGTGTGAAGCACTTGGGGGTTCAAATTGCTCATCAAAAATCTAGATAAGTTCCTTAGGGGGTCTAGTTTCCCAAATGGGGTCATTTGTGGGGGGTTTCCACTGTTTAGGCACATCAGGGGCTCTCCAAATGCAACATGGCATCCAAACTCAATTCCAGCCAATTTTGGTTGGAAAAAGTCAAATGGTGCTCCTTCCATTCCGAGCTCTGCCGTGCGCCCAAACAGTGGTTCCCCCCCACATATGGGGTATCAGCGTACTCAGGACAAATTGTACAACAACTTATGTGGTCCAATTTCTCCTGTTACCCTTGGGAAAATAAAAAATTAGTGACTAAAAGATAATTTTTGTGGGAAAAAAATAGGATTTTTTATTTTCATGCCCGGGCATTATAAACTTGTGTGAAGCACTTGGGGGTTCAAAGTGCTCACCAAAGATCTAGATAAGTTCCTTAGGGGGTCTAGCTTCCAAAATGGGGTCACTTGTGGGGGGTTTCCACTGTTTAGGCTCATCTGGGGCACTGCAAACGGAACATGACCCCCATTAACGTCTGCATTCCAAAACGTTACTACTTCCTTTCCAAGCCCTGCCATGCGCCCAAACAGTTTCCCCCCCCCCCACATATGGGGTATCAGCGTACTCAGGACAAATTGGACAACAACTTTTGGGGTCCAATTTCCTTGGGAAAATTCAAAAATTTGGGACTAAAAAATCATTTTTGTGGAAAATTATTATTTTTTTTTTTTCACACCCAGGCTTTATAAACTTTTGTGAAACACTTGAGGGTTCAAAGTGCTCACATCAATCTAGATAAGTACCTTAGGGGGTCTAGTTTCCAAAATGGTGTCACTTGTGGGGGTGTTCCACTGTTTAGGCGCATCAGGGGCTCTCCAAACGCGACATGGCTCCAATCTCAATTCCAGCCAATTTTAGTTTGAAAAAGTCAAACGTCGCTCCTTCCCTTACGAGCTCTGCCGTGTGCCCAAACAGTGGTTTTCCCCCACATATGGGGTATTGGCGTACTCAGGAGAAATTGCATAACAACCTTATCTGTCCATTTTCTCCTTTTACCCTTGTGAAAATAAAAAAAAGTTTGTAAAAGATCATTTTTGTGGCTAAAAAGTAAAATATTCATTTTTTCCTTCCACGTTGCTTTAGTTACTGTGAAGCACCTGAAGGGTTAATAAACTTCTTGAATGTGGTTTTGAGTACCTTGAGGGGTGCAGTTTTTAGAATGGTGTCACTTTTGGGTATTTTCTGCCATATAGACCCCTCAAAGTGACTTCAAATGTGAGGTGGTCCCTAAAAAAAAATGGCTTTGTAAATTTTGTTGTAAAAATGAGAAATCGCTGGTCAACTTTTAACCCTTATAACTTCCTAACAAAAAAAAATTTTGGTTCCAAAATTGTGCTGATGTAAAGTAGACATGTGGGAAATGTTATTTCTTAACTATTTTGTGTGATATATTTCTCTGTTTTAAGGGAATAAAAATTCAAAGTTTGAAAATTGCAAAATTTTTAAAATTTTCGCCATATTTGCGTTTTTTTTCAAAAATAAACGCAAGTTATATCGAAGAAATTTTACTTCTAACGTGAAGTACAATATGTCACGAGAAAACAATCTCAGAATCGCGAAGATCCGTTGAAGCGTTCCAGAGTTATAACCTCATAAAGAGACAGTGGTCAGAATTGTAAAAATTGGCCCGGTCATTAACGTGCAAACCACCCTTGGGGGTGAAGGGGTTAAAAAGCAGAAATGTGCCTTCAGGAGCTAAATCATCTTCATGCATGACAATGCACCATCTCATGCTGCAAAGAAGACCTCTGAGTCATTGGCTGCTATGGGCATAAAAGGAGATAAACTCATGGTGTTGCCACCATCTTCCCCTGACCTCAACCCTATAGAGAACCTTTGGAGTATCATCAAGCAAAAGCTCTATGAGGGTGGGAGGCAGTTCACATCAAAACCGCAGCTCTGGGAGGCTATTCTGACTTCATGCAAAGAAATACAAGCAGAAACTCTCCAAAAACTCACAAGTTCAATGGATGCAAAATTGTGAAGGTGATATCAAAGAATGGTTCCTATGTTAACATGTAACTTGGCCTGTTAGGATGTTTTGGAGTTAAATAGCTTTTATGTTCAGTGAATGTGACCTCCTAATGCTGCAAATTCCACAAATGAGCATTTTCAGTTCTTTAAAACAGATCACATGTTAGAAATTCTACTGTGCCTAATAATTTGGAACAGTGCATTTTGAGTTTTTTTCCATTTTGGAGATTATACTGTTATCATTGGGAGGTTTCTTCAATAAAATTCGATGTATACTCTAACGGGTGATGACTTTTATTAGACTGACTGTCATTTGCACCGACCACTTAGGAAAATCAGAGAAAAATATAATTTGCATAATAATTTGTAACGTGGTGTATATTAGTCCGTACCTAAAGGCTGGGTCTCACATAGCGATACACCAGCGATCCGACAACGATATGCACTTGTCAGGATCGCTGGTGTATCGCTATATTATCGCTGCTGAGCTGCCAAACAGGCAGCTCAGGCAGCGATCAGCACAGCGACACTGCGGGTAACATCGCTTAGTTACCCGCAGTGTACGTTGGATACCAGCGCCCTGATGCAGGGAGCTGGTATCCAAGGTACACAGCGGGTTTCCAAGCGCTGCGCGGTGCCTGGAAACCCGCTGTGTACCTTGGTTACCAGCTCCCTGCTTCAGGGCGCTGGTATCCAAGGTACACAGCGGGTTTCTAGGCACAGCCCCGCGCCTGGAAACCCGCTGTGTACCTTGGTTACCAGCGGATCGCTGGTCTCCCGCCTGTCACACGCAGCGATGCGTGCCTGTCAGCGGGAGACCAGCGATCAAAAAAATGTCCTGACATTTCAGCGACGATCAGCGATACCCAGCAGGGGGCTGATCGTCGCTGAATGTCACACACAGCGATATCGCTGGTGAACTCGGTGCTGCGTCACAAAACTAGTGACTCAGCACCGATCTCGGTAGCGATATCGCTATGTGAGACGGGCCCTTAAAAGTGTCTCTAATCTATTGGCAGAGAGCTGTGATTTCCAACAGCATAGATAATGGGGGTCGGTGGTAGTCTGAATCCACCTCCTGCCTGATCACTGGATATGGCGGCTCTTCTCTCTCTCCCCACTACCGTGTCTTCAGAATGACTGTGCTTTGTAAGCCCACCACAAGCCCACCGGAACGTCAGTGCAAGGATAGCTGATTTCCATCACAGCAAGGCTAGAACGGCCGCCTTGTGTGTGTAGCCACCGTCTGGTGTTATTTCAAGTCTGCAGCTAATCTGCCTCGGCCGTACTGTGCGGTATTTGCATGTGGTTTCCATGTAGCCAAATCACTGTCTGCCACTTGTTTCTCAGCTTCTGGGGATTTATCACTCACCTTACACATCCAGGGATGTAATTCTATACATTTTAGGCATTGTACAATGCTTTGCTAGCATCCCTGTGCTTTATTATACTGGACAAATGTAGGTGAACCGGAATCTCAGTTACATTACGTGGAGAACACTTTACATGGGGTGCTGCAGTGTAAATGGGGTCTCAGAAATAAGCTCTAATGTGTTAAATGAACAACATTTCATTAATGAGATTTTCCCATCTTGCACATCTATGACATGAAACTTATAAGAGAAGGAATATGACCCTAATCAAAAATACAAAGCATATAAAGGTGCAATTAAGCACTAATTCAAGCAGGCAAATTACTATAAAACCTAGAGGACTGCCTTGAATAATCAATAAATACCCCAAAATTACAAACTCTTTACGTTTATTGTTGGAACACCACTTGACAAGGTAAAAAGCATGTACAAGACAAAAATTGTAAAGGACAATTTTAAAATCTAGAGGCAGAAGAACATGAACACCATGATTCATATATATCAAAAGTATTATACAAGTTAATATATTTGTATACGAGGTGCAAGTGCACTGAGAAGGGTATGTAAAGAGAGCAATGGTAGATAAAAAGTAGTGAAGGAGAAATATCTCAAACACAAGTGTGAGGCATTAAGAATAAGTAATGAAAAAGTTTACTGACCCAGGATCATGGTGGAGATCTTACCGCCACCCCAGACTCCAACGTGCGTTTCACACGAGCTTCCTCAGGGAGTGAACAGCATAAATGAGCTCTCAGAAATACGCCCTAACATGTTAAATGAACCACATTTCATTAATAAGATATTCCCATCTGACACATCTATGACATTTCTATATATCTTTTTTATTTTTAGGATTGGCAAGAAGTGATCTCTCTATACCAGGCTGATAATTCCTATCTGGGTGAGTGTTACAAATATAGGACACATATTGAAAACCATGAATATATAATAAAACGCTCGCTGAAGACTACATATAGTGGGTGATATTAAGTATAGGGACTGGCTATTTCTAAAGGCCCCCATACACATTAGATGGCTATCAAATGATCATTCAGCTGACAGCTACAGGTGCTTCTCACAAAATTAGAATATCATCAAAAAGTTAAATTATTTCAGTTCTTTAATACAAAAAGTGAAACTCGCATGGGCGCACCCACCGTGGGCAGGGGGGGCAGCTGCCCCCTCTAGAAGCACTGCACGGCTTTACAGGTGCGCGCAGTGATCCGGGTGCCCTGTACATAGGGGGTTAATAAGAACGCCTGATGTTGAACGTCAGGACGTTCTTTGCGGGAGGAGAGAGAGCGCTCTGCTCTCCCCGTCTCCTGCCCCTGGCGGCAGCGCGCCCGTTGAACCTGAACGTATCAGGTCAGTCACTTTCTCTCAACTCAAGCCTCTGGAGGAGCGTAGAGTGTCAGGAGTCAGGACAGGTGCTGAGCTGGGGCTGGGCTGATGTATACAGGGGCTGGCTGATGTATACAGGGGCTGGCTGATGTATACAGGGGCTGGCTTATGTATACAGGGGCTGGCTTATGTATACAGGGGCTGGGGGCTGGCTTATGTATACAGGGGCTGGGGGCTGGCTTATGTATACAGGGGCTGGGGGCTGGCTTATGTATACAGGGGCTGGGGGCTGGCTGATGTATACAGGGGCTGGGGGCTGGCTTATGTATACAGGGGCTGGGGCTGGCTGATGTATACAGGGGCTGGGGGCTGGCTGATGTATACAGGGCTGGGGGCTGGCTGATGTAATACCAGGGGCTGGGGGCTGGCTGATGTATACAGGGCTGGGGGCTGGCTGAATGTATACAGGCTGAGGGGCTGGCAGATGTATACAGGGGCTGGGGGCTGGCTGATGTATACTGGGGCTAGGGCGTGGCTGATGTATACAGGGGCTGGGGGCTGGCTGATGTATACAGGGGCTGGGGGCTGCTGATGTATACAGGGGCTGGGGGCTGGCTGATGTATACAGGGCTGGGGGCTGCTTGATGTATACAGGGGCTGGCTTATGTATACAGGGCTGGGGGCTGCTTGATGTATACAGGGGCTGGCTGATGTAATACAGGGCTGGGCGTGGCTGATGTATACAGGGCTGGCTGGCTGATGTATACAGGGGCTGGGGGCTGGGCTATGTATACAGGGGCTGGGGGCTGGCTGATGTATACAGGGGCTGGGGGACTGGCTGATGTATACAGGGGCTGGGCTGTGCTGATGTATACAGGGGCTGGCTGGGCTGTGTATACAGGGGCTGGGGGCTGGCTGATGTATACAGGGGCTGGGGGCTGGCTGATGTATACAGGGGCTGGGGGCTGTGGCTGATGTATACAGGGGCTGGCTGGGCTGATGTATACAGGGGCTGGGGGGCTGGGCTGATGTATACGTGGGCTGGGGGGCTGGCTGATGTATACAGGGGCTGGGGGGCTGGCTGCTGATGTATACAGGGGCTGGGGGCTGGCTGATGTATACAGGGGCTCTGGCTGGGCTGATGTATACAGGGGCTGGGGGGCTGGGCTGATGTATACACGGGCTGGCTGGGCTGATGTATACAGGGGCTGGGGGGCTGGGCTGATGTATACAGGGGCTGGGGGCTGGGCTGATGTATACAGGGCTGGGGACTGGCTGATGTATACAGGGGCTGGCGTGGCTGATGTATACAGGGCTGGCTGGGCTGATGTATACAGGGGCTGGGGGCTGGGCTGATGTATACAGGGGCTGGGGGGCTGGCTGATGTATACAGGGGCTGGCTGGGCTGATGTATACAGGGGCTGGGGGGCTGGGCTGATGTATACAGGGGCTGGCTGGACTGATGTATACAGGGGCTGGGGGGCTGGGCTGATGTATACAGGGGCTGGGGGGCTGGGCTGATGTATACAGGGGCTGGCTGGACTGATGTATACAGGGGCTGGGGGGCTGGGCTGATGTATACAGGGCTGGGTGCTGCCTGATGTATACAGGGGCTGACTGATGTATACAGGGGCTGGTGGCTGGCTGATGTATACAGGGGCTGAGGCCGTGGCTGATGTATACAGGGGCTGGCCGTGGCTGATGTATACAGGGGCTGACTGTGGCTGATGTATACAGGGGCTGGCTGGGCTGATGTATTGGGGGGCTGGACTGATGTATACAGGGGCTGGGGGCTGGCTGATATATACAGGGGTTGGGGGGCTGGCTGATGTATACAGGAGCTGGGGGCTGGCTGATGTATACAGGGGCTGGGGGGCTGGCTGATGTATACAGGGGCTGGGGGGCTGGCTGATGTAACACGGGCTGGGGGCTGGCTGATGTATACAGGGGCTGGGGGGCTGGCTGATGTATACAGGTGCTGGCTGTGGCTGATGTATATACAGGTGGTGCTGGGCTGATGTATATACAGGGGCTGGCTGCTCTGATGTATATACAGGGGCTGGCTGGGCTGATGTATACGGGGGCTGGCTTGGGCTGATGTATACAGGGGCTGGGGCTGGCTGTGGCTGATGTATATACAGGTGGTGCTGGGCTGATGTATATACAGGGGCTGGCTGTGGCTGGGCTGATGTATACGGGGGCTGGCTTGGGCTGATGTATACAGGGGCTGGTGGCTGGCTTGGGCTGATGTATACAGGGGCTGGTGGCTGGCTGGGCTGATGTATATACAGGGGCTGGCTGTGGCTGGGCTGATGTATACGGGGGGCTGGCTTGGGCTGATGTATACAGGGCTGGTGGCTGGCTTGGGCTGATGTATACAGGGGCTGGGGGCTGGCTGGGCTCATGTATACAGGGGCTGGGGGCTGGCTGGGCTCATGTATACAGGGGCTGGGGGCTGGCTGGGCTCATGTATACAGGGGCTGGGGGCTGGCTGGGCTCATGTATACAGGGGCTGGGGGCTGGCTGGGCTCATGTATACAGGGGCTGGGGGCTGGCTGGGCTCATGTATACAGGGCTGGGGGCTGGCTGGGCTCATGTATACAGGGGCTGGCTGGAATCATGTTTACAGGGGCTGGCTGGGCTCATGTATACAGGGACTGGGGGCTGGCTGATGTATACAGGGACTGGGGGCTGGCTGATGTATACAGGGGCTGGGGGCTGGCTGATGTATACAGGGGCTGGCTGTGGCTGGGCTCATGTATACGGGGGCTGGCTTGGGCTGATGTATACAGGGGCTGGCTGGGCTCATGTATACAGGGCTGGGGCTGGCTGATGTATACAGTGGCTGGGGGCTGGCTGATGTATACAGGGGCTGGGGCTGGCTGTGCTGATGTATATACAGGTGATGCTGGGCTCAGTGGGCTGTTGATGATATATACAGGTGGTGCTGGGCTCAGTGGGCTGTTGATGATATATACAGGTGGTGCTGGGCTCAGTGGGCTGTTGATGATATATACAGGTGGTGCTGGGCTCAGTGGGCTGTTGATGAATATACAGGTGGTGCTGGGCTCAGTGGGCTGTTGATGATATATACAGGTGGTGCTGGGCTCAGTGGGCTGTTGATGATATATACAGGTGGTGCTGGCTCAGTGGGCTGTTGATGATATATACAGGTGGTGCTGGGCTCAGTGGGCTGGTGATGATATATACAGGTGGTGCTGGGCTCAGTGGGATGGTCATGATATACAGGTGCTGTGCTCGGGCTGGTGATGATATATACAGGCGTTGCTGGGCTTAGTGGGCTGGGGCTGGTGATGCTTTATATACAGGTGCTGGGCTTAGTGGGCTGGTGATGATATATATACAGGTATGCAGCAGTTTCATTCAACTTTTTCGTTCTAAAATTTTACAACCTGAACGACCATGGCTTGCCCCCCCCACCTAGTTTTGATCCTGGGTACGCCCATGGAAACTCGTATATTATATAGAGTCATTACAGACGTGATCTATTTCAAGTGTTTATTTCTGTTAATGTTGACAATTAATGATAATCCAGCAGCTTGGATTGTGGCCTCTCCACTCTTCCTCCAGACTCAGGGACCTTGATTTCCAAGGTCTATTGTGAAGTTTCCACAATCAGTGATGGTTTGTCATCTGCTGGTGTAGGTCCACTGTGTTTTATCAAGACCAAAGTCATCACAGCCGTCTACCAGGAAATTTTAGAGTACTTCATGCTTCCCTCTGCCGACAAGCTTTTTGGAGATGGAAATGTCATTCTCCAGCAGGACTTGGCACCTGTCCACACTGCCAAAAGTTCCAATACCTGGTTTAAAAACAACAGTATCACTGTGCTTGATTGGCCAGAAAACTCACCTGACCTTAACTCCATAGAGAATCTATGGGGTATTGTCATGAGGAAGATGAGAGACACCAGACCCAACAATGCAGATGAGCTGAAGACTGCTATCAAAGCAACCTGTGCTTCCATAACACCTCAGCAGTGCCACAGGCTGATCGTCTCCATGCCACGCCGCTTTGATGCAGTAATTGATGCAAAAGGAGCCCGACCAAGTATTGAGTGCATTTACTGAATATACATTTCAGTAGGCTAACATTTCAGATTTTAAAATGTTTTCAAGCTGGTGTTATAAAGTATTCTAATTTACTGAGATAATGGCTTTTGGGTTTTCATTGGCTGTAAGCCATAATCATCAACATTAAATAAACACTTGAAATAGATCATTCTGTTTGTAATGACTCTATATAATGAGTTTCACTTTTTGTATTGAAGAACTGAAATAAAGTAACTTTTTGATATTCCAATTTTGTGAGATGCACCTGTATGTGTCCCAAGTCTCTCATACACAGGAATATTTGTCCAAGCGTTCCTTTTGTCCTGTTTGAGAGATTCTCCACCGAACAGAAGGATCAGCGCTTGAGATTCAACGGTTTGGATCCACCATTCCCCTAACCTCATCTTTTGGGGGAGAGTGTCGCTGCCATTAGTCTAATGTGTATGAGGGTATTAAGAGTATTCAGTAAGGCTCTGAGCTCTATGCCTACCACCTCCTTGACATTTTCACTGTTCCTGTATTGTATTTTTGTTAAAATGACTGGTTTAAATACATAAGAATAAAAATTAAGGTTTATAGTGATGCCCAAATTTTGACACACGTGGTCTTCCTGTGCTTGATAGGCTGCTCCTAGGCAAGGGCATAGCTATAGGGTGCAGCTGCCGTAATAATGAGCTGTAAAGAGGAACTGCTTCGTATCCATCTTTGCTAAGTGGGCACTGTGCTATCTTCTTCATATTCTTCTGTTGCGTACATTTTTGTATCTATATATGAACCTTAAATTCTTGGAACTTAAGTTCAGTTGAACTCATCTGCAGTAGCAGCCATACAGAAACGTCGCTGTGTCTGTGTAAGCATTAATGGGGCCCCTTTAATCTGCTGATCTTTGGGGTCCTTAAGGGGTCAAAGCCACACCAGATAAAAACTGACTACCGGAATCACTGTCTGACTCCTGAATAAGCGCCAATACCACATGGTAACAAACTGAACAAAATTGTAAATTGGAAAATGTGACACACTGTGTGAAATTACACAATGAAAGCCGGCATTGTGCGCACGGCCAATCGGTGTGCAGCTTTCATACATAAACTGTGCTGAGTTTGCCAAACACTTGCAATGACTTTTGGACAAACAATGTTTTGGCCGATCATTTGGCTGTCGGCCATCTCTGCCAGCTTTTTCATACACAGGGCCGCTCGTTTGGCCGAGCCCTCATATGTTCTCTGGGGAAAGCACCACCAGATATGTCTGACGGCAGCTTATCCCCCAGAGAACAAAGCAATCGGTAATTCAACATTTGACAAGGCGGATTGGTATCTTCCCCGACAATAATTGGGGCTGCCATACACATTAGTGTGTGGGCCAACCCTTCAATATCGGCGGGTTCGTCCGACATTGGTCCATTGTGTATGGAGGATGTTAGAATGTAGAAGAAGCCAGCAGTGAAGTGGTCATACATCTATGCTCAAGTTATAACGTTGGGAATCATTAATCGTCTCTTATTATAAATTTTCATATGGAGGGAGGCACTTTTTTTTTTTTTTTATGTATATATTATTGGATTTATCCCTGCGGTGTAGATAACTATGAAGCTTGTGATTAACATGTTTCCTGTCCTTTCTAGCGGAGAGTGGCAGCCTGCTGATGCGCAATGTGAGCTATGAGATCCCTGGGTTAAAGAAAACAGATAAGCCGGTGTCAGCAGCTTGTGGTGGAGTGCGAGCGTCGGGCCGAGGAGTGTGTGCAGGGGGCCGCGGAGCAGCGAGAACAGTATTATAGCAGCTGCAAGCGCTATGGAATCACTGTAAGTGCACAAAATAATTCCTTTTAGGGTTGATGCACATTCTGAATCCGCACCTAAATCCGTATTTATAGCTAGAAGATTTATTGTGGATTTCATCCTTTTACATTAAAAGGGGCTTATGGCTGTGTTGAAAGTCTGCCATAGATACTGACATGCTGCAGATTTCAAAATTGCCCCACCATTTAATTTCCATAAGCAAACAATAGGCAGATATGTCCAAATTGTTACCTGTCCCGGAAGGTAAGCACCCATAGGAGTGTCTGTCAGGGGCTTAAAACTGGGGCTACACGGTGACATGTCGTACGACGGCAGTTTTCCGACAAGTCGCTCAACTAAAAACATTTATGCAACTCATCTGCTGTTTTCTGTCTAGATTATATTTTAGAGCTGTGATTATTGCTGTAGCCCCCATCACCCCCCAAAAAAAGTCAAATCCTAGAAACGTGGCAGTGCGACTTGTGACTTGCAACAGAAAATCCCAAACATTTGGAAACGTGTGTGACTGTCGCAGTCGCAACAGGTTTTAGTACAACAACATAGGAAGTCATTAGATGTCACGTTGAATTGTGATACTGCAATGTTACAGAACAGATATGACAAAATTGAGGTATGAAAATGAACGAAAAAATAAGAAATATGCACATAGTAACAATGTACTGAAATAAGCGCATGGATATAAAAAGAATGGATTCAAGGATCTATCGCTGAAATAAACACTGAGGGGGAATTTGGTCAAAGACCAGAAAAACGACCACAGATCCGTGATGTAAGAAAAATAGACAAATCTTTATTACATATATCAAACATTATGTTATAAAATGGACAGGTGAGATCAAACAGTGGCACAAAAGTGAGGTGTCATGTCCAACCGGGACATCAACCAAAAGGCACATATGGTAGAATCCCTGACTGTGTGTGAAAAAAACGCTGAAGACTCTATCTAGACTTTGCACACATTGCACAAAAAATCTCTCCAGATAAAACTGGCAGTGCCTTATTACATTGTTTTATAGTGCACAAGAGAGACAAAATGGGTATACATTCACATCCGTCAATACAAAAGGTTCAGAGTCAAAAGCTGAGTAGTATATAGCGTAAGAATTTATATTACATTATATGCTGCTGCCTGGTGTATCAAAAGTTGGCTGATGGATAACAAGATATAGCGCCCACTTTATAAGTGGTGTTTAGGTGATAGGTGACCGTTATAGCGCCCACTTCATAAGTGATATTAAGGTGCCCCACGTTTGGCACGTATCCTAGCTTCCCTGACTGTGACTGCTACTGCACCCCTGGAGGTAATGTTTGATTTATCCATTGCACCTGCCCAAAATAGGCTGAATCTCACTGCTATCTGGGACATGGACCGGCATAGTTACTGTGACAGGGGCTACACGTGTATACACTGACTGTTGGTGTTGATCTATGACGGATAGTACATCTTAATATCACTTATGAAGTGGGCGCTATAACGGTCACCTATCACCTAAACACCACTTATAAAGTGGGCGCTATATCTTGTTATCCATCAGCCAACTTTTGATACACCAGGCAGCAGCATATAATGTAATATAAATTCTTACGCTATATACTACTCAGCTTTTGACTCTGAACCTTTTGTATTGACGGATGTGAATGTATACCCATTTTGTCTCTCTTGTGCACTATAAAACAATGTAATAAGGCACTGCCAGTTTTATCTGGAGAGATTTTTTGTGCAATGTGTGCAAAGTCTAGATAGAGTCTTCAGCGTTTTTTTCACACACAGTCAGGGATTCTACCATATGTGCCTTTTGGTTGATGTCCCGGTTGGACATGACGCCTCACTTTTGTGCCACTGTTTGATCTCACCTGTCCATTTTATAACATAATGTTTGATATATGTAATAAAGATTTGTCTATTTTTCTTACATCACGGATCTGTGGTCGTTTTTCTGGTCTTTGACCAAATTCCCCCTCCGATACTGCAATGTTGCACGACACTGTGTAGCTGCAGCCAACTCTGCTCGTGGCCGATGCCACATGTCTGAGATTCACGGCTCGGACCAACCCCGAGTCTAGCTCAGTAGCCTGTTAGGCATTTTTGAGCGTGTTGGATTTGTAAAAGACGGAAGTGTGAAATTGGCCGAAGGTTTTTTTTTTGTTGTTTTTTAAATTTACTTTAATAAACTTCCAATTCCGAGCACTGATTAATGATAGAATAGGTCGATCAGTGCTTATTTAATGACATTTATATGTTGAAAATAGGGCACAGTGAGACTGCCGTTTAGATGAGACCCCAATGCATGGACTGGCCGGCAGCTCTCCCGGCCCGAGTGTGACGGCTTCTTACATTTCTATTCAGCCGTCGCGTTTGGGTCGGGAGAGCCACCAGCTTCTGATTTATGCGGCCATAGTACTGCACCCTTACTACGGGGGTTTTGGACAAATAATTTTTTTTCTGTAATTGTTTGTACAAAACACTTTCCATTATCATCGGCATTTTTATTAAAAGGGAGGCCGTGCTACCAACCAATGGTAATTTGTGTTGAAGCATAATGATGTAATAGCAGTAGTCATTATATTGCGTCAATCAATTACCTTTTGTACAGACATTCTTTGATTATCTGGACAATCCATATTTGCATACAGAGAAATATGTGGCAGAACAACAGCGCTCTTATCTCTGTCTGGCATTATGTCACCTTAGATTGTGGTCGGCTTGATTTTCCTACAGGCAGGCAACTTGCATCTCATGGCAGAATCGTACACATACATGCTCTACTGGCAGGGAGAGTGGAGTAATGCGTTGATATACATTGTACCCGTACTTTCCCATTTTTGTCCTTGTAGGGAGATGATGTTCGTAAGGAACTTCAGATGTTGGTCCAGGATGTCCCAGCAGCCCTGAGACAGGTCGGATCAGATGCTTCTGGATTTCTACCTGCAATCGAATTGTACCAGGCCTGTGTGTCTTTTGTCTGTGATAGGTAAGTGGTGTCTCATTTTCTTTTACCTGTTTCTAAAGTGAATCTGTTACCAGGTTTTTGCTACATCATCTGAGAGAAACCCTGATTCCAGCAATGTATCACTTACTGAGCTGCTTGCTGCAGTTTGGATAAAATCACTGTTTTATCTAGCAGTTCTTTGAATTCTGAGCTCTGTATAACCCTGCCCACATCACTGATTGGTAGCTTTCTGCCTATGCACAGTGTACACAGAAAGTTGCCAATCAGTGATGTGGGCAGGGTTATACAGAGCTCATGAATATGGAGTCCTACCTGGCAGCAGGTTTACTAGGCCTTTATTAATCTCCTGTTGATAAAATACTTATTTCCAGGACGTCCCCCTGACAGCACTATGGAGGACGTCCTCCTCCTCCTTACAGGGACAGGAAGCACACGAGAGGTTAAAAGGTCCCACTCCTCCCCCAATACCTCAGTGTTTTTCCTGTCCCTGCATGGAGGGACACACGAGAGATCGCTGCGAGGAACGCAGTAACTTACCGGGCCCAGGGGGATCGTGCGGTTCGTCCAAATCCTTCCCCCTGTCAAGAGGTCCAGAGCCTAAACTCCCTCCTTGGGAGTCCCTCTGCTCCAAAGACCGGGGGCGGACGAGCTCCCGGGTAAGAGCCGCTCCTTCCGTTGGGAGGCTCTCGGCTCAGGCGTCTTCCTCCTGGTCCAGGGAGGAACGCCGAACAGGCGACCGGAAACTGAGCGTCACTTCCGGTGACGCAAAAAACATGAGGTCAGCGAGTGTTCCGGAAAAGAACGCAGAATGGAAAAGCGCTCTCAGAGGTATCGCAAAACTTCATGCGTTCGGAATTTGATCGCAAAAAAGGTATGGTAAGCGCGTCGCGTTGGTTTTTTTGCGTTCCATGTGGAACGCAGTATGGGCGGTGCTTAAAACTTCGCAGAACGCTATAAAAGCGCGCGAAGGGTAGCGTTTGAATGCTGATCGCTAAATCTGGTAACAGAGTATATGCAGCAGCTACCATAACTGTCTTAAAGCAGAAAAGTAAACCCTTTCTGCAGATAGACATGGAGTCTGAGAAATCCAGAGAGCAGGCAGGGGTAAGTGCGCATAGCGCAAAAACTCCACTCTCAGTAAGTAATCCAGACTCAATCCTAAGTATACATATACTGTTGTGTTACTTAGGACAAGGATACTTCAGCTACACCTTTGCAGACAGTGAAGAGAGGAAAAGCCTCGGCGAAAACTAATCGCTGTTCTACATGTCAGACGAAGCTTCCTGACGCTTATAAAAAAGCGGTCTGTTGTACTTGTACAGCAGCAGTCTTCGAGCAAGAAAGATCTTCACTATTATCAGATTTAAGGAGCCTGATTAAAGAAGAGGTGCAGGCTTCATTATCAGCTAGTTTACAACACCAGCCCTCTAGTCAGGGCCCAAGCCGTAAGAGACCTAGAATGGAGTCAGAAGAGGAACCGGATCTGGAATCAGAAGATAACGTGGAGATGCAGTACTCGGAGCAGGAAGAAGGTGAAGTTCAGACGGAAATCCAGGAAAAGGCCAGGAGATACCTGTTCCCGGTAGAAGATACGGATGACTTGGTCCAGGCTGTAAGGAGTACCATGCATGTGGAAGATATCCCACGGTCCCAATCCAGACAGGATTTGATGTTCGGAGGTCTTACGGCTAAAATTGATAAAGTTTTTCCCATTAGTGACCATATTAAAACCATGATACTGTGTGAATGGAAGGACGCAGAGCGTAGACTGGTAATGTCACGTGACTTTAAAAACCGTCTTCCTTTTGATCCTGAGGATTCAAAGCTGTGGGAAGAAACACCTAGAGTGGATGTGCCAATTGCAAAAGTGGCTAAAAAGACTTCGATCCTTTTGAGGACTCTTCAAGTCTTAAAGATCCTATGGATCGCAAGGCGGACATCCTCCTTAAGCGGGCCTGGGAATCCTCGGCGGCCTTAATAAGGACTAATATTGCGGCTACTTCGGTAGCCAGGTCTATGTGTTTCTGGATAAGTCAATTAGAGGATCAATTGGCTAATAAGACCCCTAGAGCTGAAATTTTAGAATCTCTTCCTCTCATTAAATCAGCAACAGCTTTTCTGGCTGATACCTCGTCTGAGTCAGTCAGGTTTTCTGCCAGAAATAGCTCTTTATCCAACGCTGTCCGGAGGGCTATTTGGTTGAAATCCTGGTCGGGGGATAATGCCTCTAAAAATAAATTATGTTCATTGCCATTTGCAGGATCAAAGGTATTTGGTCAGGCATTGGATGATATTCTGGAGGCCTCAGATAGCAAAAAAGGATTTCCAGAGGAGAAGCCTAAAAAGTTTCAATGCTTTCGGAAGAAACCAGCCTTCCGTAGACAACCATTCTATAAGGACACAGGTAGACCTAGCAGGGGAACATATAAGGGTTCCTATAATCAAAATAGAGGAAACAGGAGCTCTTTGTTTGGATCTTCCTCAAAACCCAGAAAACAATGACGCCAGGCACATAGGGGGCCGACTTTTGTTCTCGGCAGAGAACTGGGAAAAGGTCACCAAAAACGAGTGGGTCCTACAAACTATAAAGGAAGGTTACAGAATAGAACTGGTATCCTATCCGCCCCAGAGATACATTACTCCCACTGTAGTTCAGAGAAATCTAGGAATGTTTCAAGACATCCAAAACTTAATCTTTTCAAAAGTAATTGTGCCGGTTGTTGGGTCAGAGGAAAAGTCGGGTCACTATTCCTCTCTCTTTCCAATAATAAAATCATCAGGAGAGTCAAGAACAATTCTGAATCTAAAACCGTTGAACAAGTATGTTCGCTACAAAAGATTCAGAATGGAGTCTATAAAGCAGGGTGGATTGATTTAAATCACGCCGATTTAAATCAACGATTTAAATCATGATTTAAATCAAATGATTTTTTTCTATTTAAATCAGATCGATTTAAATCGTGATTTTAATCATGATTTAAATCACTGATTTAAATCAAAAGATTTTTTTAATATAAATCACGATTAAAATCTAAAACTTTCAATCATTGTTCAATTAACTCCACACTTCTAGCTTGGTTTCACTTTCTGTAGCTTGGTTTCAGTTTCTTTTTCCATTCAGTTGACATGCCCAAACTTGTTGGATAGTCAGTCAGCAGTACTTGGCTGTAGTAACAATCAAACTTCAGAAGTGATCTGCGTGAGCCATGGCAGGTCGTAAGAGAGACCCTATTTGGGTTCATTTTGTTGAGATGCCAGCAGAGCTTGGAAAGAAAGGTGGGAGAGCAAAGTGCAAATACTGTCAAAAGGATATCCAAGGACTTGTTTGCCGTTTGAAATCACATTATGAAAACTGCAACCAGAAGGGAAATGAAGATGTTGATAGTGATACAATTAATGTCAATGAACCAAGGACCAAGCTAAGGACCAAGCATTAAAAGAAGAACACTATTTAGCCAATATCTTGCATCCCATCTACAGAGGGAAAAAACTATCTGAGGCGGAAATCAACTCTGCAATGGAGTGTCTCGCCAATACTAACCATGACATTGTGGCAACTGTGCTGAAATTGAAGTGTGAATCTGCACCATTTCAAAAATACATGTTTGCAGATAACGTCGTTAATGAACTAAAACCACTGGACTGGTGGAAGTCGCAATCACTTGTTCTTCCAGCGAAGATAATAAATGTAGCTACTCAGCTACTGACTGCATCGGCTTCATCGGCAGGAGTAGAGAGATTGTTTTCTTCATTTGGTTTTGTGCACACAACAGTCCGAAACCGCTTAGGAACTGCTAAAGCAGGACAACTAGTTTTCCTATTAAAAGTCCTAAATAAACAGTAGGCTTAAAGGACTGATGTATTCACTGAAGATGTTTGCTTACTTCAAACGTTAGAGATAGGCTATTGTTAAAAAGTACTTACTCTCTGTAGTTCAATTCTGATTGTTTAATAGTGCAAATAAAAATTATTAGGTTTCATAATCATCAACTGTTTTAATATTTTATTTGTGTAAAATAATTTGATTTGCAAAAAGACAAAGTTTTGCTTGTGTACAACTTGATTAAAAAATCCTATTTAAATCAAAAAAATCCTATTTAAATCAAAAAAATCCGATTTAAATCAAAAAAATCCGATTTAAATCAAAAAAATCCGATTTTTTGATTTTTTTAAAAAAATCATGATTTTTATCCACCCTGCTATAAAGTCAACAATTCCTTTAATAGACAAAAACTCGGTAATGTGTACCCTAGACTTAAAAAACGCCTACTATCAGGTGCCCATCCATCCAGCCTCGCAGGAACTTCTAAGATTTGCTGTAAGCCTACGGGAATCCACCTGCCACTTCCAGTTTCAGGGTCTGCCATTCGGACTAGCTTCGGCTCCCAGAGTTTTTACGAAGCTAATATCAGAGGTCGTAGCCTATCTAAGGAATCAAGGAATTATAGTAATACCTTACTTGGACGACTTTCTGTTAGTCGCTCGCTCAGCAGAAATTCTAAATTACCATACAGAGCGAACAATGGCGGTACTAGAATTTCTCGGTTGGGTGATAAATCGAGAAAAATCTCACCTAACTCCCAGTACAATGAGAATATTTTTAGGAGTACTCCTCGATTCAAGAGCCAGAACAGCTTTCCTGCCAGAGGTCAAGCAAAGATCTTTGATAAGGAAGGTGTTAAAGTTGTTAAAAAACCGAGTTACCATTCGAAGAGCTATGCAAATTCTGGGAGTAATGACATCATGTATACCATGCGTCAGGTGGGCTCAAGCTCATTCAAGACTCCTTCAAAGAGAGGTGCTATCGTGGTGGGATCGTCATCAGTCATCCCTAGACAAAAGGATCCATCTCTCGCCAAGAGCAAAGAGGTCGTTAGTTTGGTGGACACAAAGCAAGAACCTCAGAAGAGGAGTTCTTTGGGTGCCATTCCCATATGTAGTAATAACTACAGATGCAAGCGCATGGGGTGGGGAGCCCATCTAGAAGGAAAGTTTTTGCAAGGCAAATGGCCAGAGAAAATCAGACGAATGTCATCAAATTACCGAGAATTGTATGCGATCTGGGAATCCTTAAGACGGAATCAGGACCGTTTAAGAAACCAGCACGTCAAGATTCTATCGGACAACATGACAGCAGTAGCCTTCATCAAACATCAAGGAGGCTCTCGTTACAGAACACTGCAGGATCTTGCAGAGAAGATATTTGTCTGGGCAGAACGAACAATTCTGTCAATAACGGCGGTTCATCTGGAGGGTTCACAAAACCTAGTGGCAGATTATTTGAGCAGACAGAAGATCTACCCGACAGAGTGGGAGTTGAACCAGAAGGTTTTCCGGTTATTATGTCAACGTTGGGGAACACCTCAAGTGGATCTTTTTGCTACAAGAAAAAACGCAAAACTACCAAGGTTTTTTTCACTGAGCCCAGCAGACAATCCGGAAGGAGTAGATGCTTTGAGTCAGAGGTGGAACGAACCTCTATATTATGCTTTCCCGCCAATAGCATTGATACCAGCAGTTCTGAGAAAGATAAGGGAAGACGGTGCGTCAGTAGTACTAATAGTTCCATTTTGGCCAAGGAGGAGCTGGTTTCCTCTACTGGGGGCCATGACCAGACCGGATCCAATCGAGCTTCCTCAGTGGAAGGACATAGTGCACCAGGGACCAGTCCTACACCAGGACCCAGAAAGATTGCACCTGTCAGCTTGGATCCTGAACGGGACATCCTGAAAGCTCGTGGTCTCTCAGATCAAGTAATAACAACGATTCAAGCCAGCAGAAAGCCTGTAACTTCAGCAATATATTATAAGATTTGGAAGAGGTTCTGTCTGGAAGGTGGCAGGTCTGATGTTGTAGCCAGAGTCCCGGATGTTCCGCGAGTACTGGATTTTCTTCAATCAGGGTTTAATATGGGTCTTAGACCTAGTACACTTAAAGTACAGATCTCAGCTTTAAGTACTTACATGGATTACCCTTTAGCCTCACACCCTTATATGCAGATCAGAGAGGATCATGTGGTATTAAAACTAGACCCTGCTTTCATGCCCAAAGTAGCCTCTTTGCAAAATCGAAATCAGGAAATAATACTTCCTTCCTTTTGTGAAAAACCTTCAAATGTTAAAGAACAAGCCTTGCACTCCTTGGATGTTAGACAGGCAGTAATTGATTACCTGGAGGCCACTGGGGGCTGGAGAAAAGACCCTAATTTGTTTATTTTATATGGAGGTAAAAATAAGGGTAAAAAAGCTTCTAAGCCTTCCATCGCAAGATGGATTACCACCTTAATCATAAAAGCTTACGCATCTGAAGGGATAGATTGTCCCATAAAAATAAAAGCCCATTCTACCAGAGCATTGTCAGCCTCATGGACAGAAAGAGCAGGAGCATCTTTAGAACAAATTTGTAAAGCAGCCTCTTGGGCTTCGATAAATACCTTTTGTAGGCACTACAAACTAGATGTGTTAGCAGGACAACATACGGCATATGGTAGAAAAGTATTACAGGCCGTAGTCCCACCCTAGGAGGGTTTCTTTGGTACTCTCCATAGTGCTGTCAGGGGGACGTCCTGGAAAATGGGTATTATACCTACCGATAATTCGGTTTCCAGGAGTCCATCCTGACAGCACGGTTAGTTCCCTCCCTTGTCTATGTTCATGTATATGCTAATTCATATGATGTAATATGTTTAAGTAAATTAAAGTGTTATCACTGGCATTAATCCATGGTATGGTACTTGTCAAATCACTGAGGTATTGGGGGAGGAGTGGGACCTTTTAACCTCTCGTGTGCTTCCTGTCCCTGTAAGGAGGAGGAGGACGTCCTCCATAGTGCTGTCAGGATGGACTCCTGGAAACCGAATTATCGGTAGGTATAATACCCATTTTTTATCAAAACAACATTAAAAGCCCAGAAGGAGACATTGCTGGAATCAGGGTCTCTATTTCTACATTATGCTGCTCTCGGATTACGTGGCAAAAACCTGGTGACAGATTCCCTTTAACAAAGCTGAACAAAAAGCAAATGACTAAATATTGAAGAATTTTCGTAATTCTTTTCTCTTCATTAGCTCCTCTGAACATGCTCTTCCTCTAATCTGCTATGTGCAGAAACATGGAGACACCTCAGTATATGAGTGGCGAACTGGAGAAGTCCCAGTAACTGTAGAACGGACAGACGTCAAGGAGGTTGAGGAGGTTTCCCTTTGTACAGAAGAAGGAGAGGTATGAGTAGCCTATATTCCATAGAAGTATATGGTCACCGTCACTGTAATCCTCATATTTCACATTTTTGTCAGATCGACTGGGGAAATTTGGGATTAACTACAGAGACTCCAGCGCTGCAGACATCAGAGGAAATAGATTGGGGCATTGTCTCAGGAACAGAGGTAAGATGCCTATATGGGGGTAACGTTGCAAGGGGAGTCCTTATGTCCTTAGGTGACCACTTCTTTGTTTCTCTTATCCTTGCAGTCACTTGGGGGTTGTTTAGCATGGGCTGTACCTAAGAACAGCAGGATTCCTCAACCATGAGCTGATTACAGAGGGTCCCACTTCTGAGCCCTCTAGGAATCAACTAATCTCATTGTGTAATGTGGTAGAAGATATGCCGTGATTCAGGGCGTCTACCAGAGGCCACTTATAAAACCTATTGTGCCAGGTTATGGCTAGTACAAAGTCTGAGGGAGCAGTACATGACTCAGATTGAAATAAAACTAAAGCTATACGTCATACAGCACTCGTCAGACCATGTACTAGGTGCAGGAGACATTATTCGAATTTGCTGGGGTGTTAAAGAAGCCCTCCTCCTCCCATCAAAATTTGTATCCTCTTAATATATATTGCATTCATTATATTATAGCACTGTGTACTTACAATTGCTCATTTTACCTTTTTACCCAGCTGATTCTTCCCTCTTCCATTAGGTCTATTCTGATTAAAAACTGACTCTCTGAATCCAGCTAAGCTCTATGTAGAAACAGGAGGTCAATTTTCTCTGCACAAGTCATGAGTCGCTGCAAAAGTTTATGGCAAGAGGGGATTGTTTCCCACCTTTCCCCTCTCCCCTCTCCCACCCCTTCCTATTTTTCCTACCCCCAGTTCCCTAAAAATTTGTACCCCTTAGAGAAAATGAATATTGAATTTTCTTGGCAATTTTGCTGTTATAATGCTTGTACCAACATTCTTAAATAAAGAATTAAAAAAAGAAAAAAGTTTATGGCAGCGGGGAGGAGCGGAGCAGCAGGGTCAGAAGTTAGAGGGGATGTCATACAGGTACAGGAAACTTCCTGTTTTTACATACCGCAGAGAAGAGAAGAATTAGCTGGGTAGAAAGGTAAAATGAGCAATTGTAAGTACACAGTGCTGTATAATATGATTGCAATGTATTAAGAGGATAAAAACTTTGATGGAATTGCTTCCTTAAATATCTACTTACAGATTTTAACCCCTTCCCGGCATGCGCCCTACTAGTACTGCTCTGTGGGAGATGCGTTCCTGTAAACAGCAGTACTAGTACGGTACACCGATCGCGTGGCCTCATGTTGAGCGCCGCGACGATCGGGTGCGGGTGTCAGCTGTATGTGACAGCTGACACCCCGCAGAAATGCCCACGATCGGTGCTAGCACTCAAAAACCCTCACTCAAAAGTCCCCACTGTAGTCGTTTTCCGTCATATAGGGGGCTTCCATGTTACTGGTAGCACAAAAACTCTGGACAAGCTAACTGGCTTCACGCTTCCCAATAAAAATTCAGCAAATTCTGTGCTCCAAAATCTAATTGCCCCCCCTCCCTTCTAAGCCCCAGTGTGCCTAAATAACATTTAGCGCCCACATGCTTGACATTTCTGAAGTGATTTGAGCCCTCCTAATTTACAGTTGCGTGTCTCCAGAAGCATGAGCTGGACATAATGTATAACCTCATAAAGTGACAGTGGTCAGAATTGTAAAAATTGTCCTAGTCAGAAGGTGAAAACAGTACCATATTGGGGCACATTTATGAAAGTTGCCTGACTTTTAGGCTATGTGCACACGTAGCGTTTTTTAAGCGTTTTTACGCGGTGTAATCGCATTAAAAACCGGGTACAAAACACATCCCATGCAATCCTATGGGATTACGCATTGCTGTAAACATGCTGCGTATTTTTTGCAGAGCGTAATCGGTTTGTGTAAAAATAAGCAGCATGTCTATTCTTTTTTGCGTAATCGCCGTGATTACGCCGCCATAGGAATGCATTGAAACGCTGACTTTACACATGTGGCTAAGCCCACCATGCATGAAGTAAGCGCTTCATGTGCGCTTGGTACCCAGGATCTGGAGGAGAGGAGACTCTCCTCCAGGCCCTGGGTACCATATCCCTGTAAAAGATAGAATTAAAATAAAAAAATATTGATACACTCGCCCTCTGTCGGCCCCCGGAGTCTTCCTGCTCCTCAGCGACGCTGCCAGCATTTTCCGTTCCCAGGGATGCATTGCGAGAATCACGCCAGATGACTTAGTGGTTGAGTGACCGCGACGTCGCAAAGGTCATTCTCGCAATGCATCCCTGGGAACGGAACTTGTCGGCAGCGTCGCTGAGGAGCAGGAAGACTCCGGGGGCCACCGGAATGTGAGAATATCAATATTTTTTTATTTTTACATTTCTCTTTACTAAAAAGATGGTCACACTTGTCAGCGCTATGCGTAACAAGTGTGACCAACCTGTCAATCAGTTTTTAAAGCGATGCTACAGATCGCTTGGAAAACGCTAGCATTCTGCAAGCTAAAAACGCTGGCAAAATGCTTGTTTTGCGGGAAAACACATACTAATTACGTATGCGTTTTCCCCACGGCAGGGAGTTGCGCAAATGCTCCGCAAAATTATGGAGCATTGCGCAACGTGTGTACATAGCCTTAGGCAGTACAAACTTAGACTAGACAATCTAAAAATGGACCAGATTGATCTCAGTGGCTGAATTGGATGACAAATTTGGTTAAATTTTAGACTGTCAGGTGGTGTAAAGCCAGACTAATTAGTTACCTTAGTTTGTGCTGGGCTTTTGCCCCAAAATTTTGGTGCATTTTTTGGAACACTGAATCCAATCTAGGCCACAACCATTTTATGCAAATTCTCGCCCCTTGGTCAGATGATGAACCTCAGAAAATATCTAGAGCACATGATAAAAAAAAGATACGGTTTTGTGGTGAAAATTGCAGCAGCATTCGGCATATATCATGGGAAGTCTCCCCCACTGGTTTAGATTTGCTTATCTGGAAGAGAAAAAAATTGCGTTTAGTCACAAAAAAATCTTAATGAAACAAGCTTTTTTTATCATTTATTGTGCTTTGTGATTTTTTTTTTGTAGTTTGCAGATGCTATAGTCTGGGACACTGAGGAAGCTGTGCCCGGTGAGATCATCACTGTGCTGGAAGATGGACATAATGGTGAGGCCTAAAACCAACATGCATCATTGCTGGATCTATCAGTATTAGTTCCAGTATTATTCCTGCATCAGGCATCTCATGATTTGTGGGTGAAAGTCCCTTATACTTTGAGTCTTAGGCCGGGGTCACAAAGTGTGAATTTCAAACATGCGCCACAGATCAGTTTACACAGCATGAAAAAGCACAGTGGGCATGAGATTTCGATTAATTCCATCCACTTTCCCTGAACTGTAAGCCCGGGGTCACACTTGTGAGTGTGATGTGAGAAACTCGCGCGAGTCTCTCGCATCAATACCCGGCACTGCCGCCGGCACTCGGACTGGAGCGTTCAGCTGCTGCCGGGTATTGATGCGAGAGACTCACTCGAGTTTCTCACATCACACTCGCAAGTGTGACCCCGGCCTTATAGGAATATTTCATAGGATTATTCATATTTTGCTGCCTTTCTGGATGATTCATTGTACTAGTTCATGCTTCCATCTCTCTTCTGTTAAGAACGTACATGGGTTCTGTCTTGTTGTGCATTGAAGGTTATAAAAATTAAAGGTCTGTTTCACCTTCTATTTTTTTTTTTTACTCAACAAGTATGTTCTGTTAAATGACAAATTCAGCCTTACTTACCCCCTGCTACTGCAGCGATTCCTCTATACTATTGCCGCTGGTCTTAGCTGACATGGCTGCAGGGGTGACATCACGACTATAGCTTGTGACCTCTAAGACCAGTAATAGGCTGCAGAGGTTTTGTGTTGTAGTTGTGCTGTCAGCGCTGCAGCCATGCCAACAAAGACCAGGGAGCGGCATCGGAGACGCAGCAGTCAAGGGCAGGGGGTAAATGAACCTGCACGACAATACATTTAAAAAAATAATTGAAATGGACAAATTCTATTATTCCTTCAGGATAATTGGATTGTCTCCTTCCTCTCAGTTCTTCACTTTGTGATAAGGAAAAAATGATTAGGCATGTTGGATTTTGACATGCCCAACCACTTATTACCACAGTAGATAAGACACTGTCAGACTGGTCTGGCAGTGACTTTGTTCCCTCGCCCATTGACATAAGCATGCACATTCACACTGGGATTGGGAGAAACGGCTGTCAGATGAACAAGTGCTTATATGTATTGCAGTCTTTAATGAGCAACTAAAGCAATTATTATTATTTTATTTTATTTTTTTTATTTAAATTTTCCAATGTAGTTTTTAAATGCACATAATACGTTATTGAATTAGAAAAACCGATATAGGAAGAGAAAGGGATGGAAGCAAAGAAAAGGGGTTAGAACAACATACACAGTGGTCACTTTACTGATAAAGCCTAACGAAGAAACATCTTTCTTTGGGTGTCTTTATAATGTATACAAACTTATTACACCTGAAATATGCATAGAGCCAATACCTAAAACTAAAGTAATTTTGATACTTTACAGTTCTGGTAAATGTAACCATTGTAAGCTGTGCTCTTCTGACTTGTCTTTTTCTCCTAGTGCCTCCAGGTGTAGCTCGAGGATCCGATCCCCTCACCCTGCTCGAGAACACAGAGACTCGCAACCAGTTTGTTGATGAATTAATGGAGGTGAATGTCTGATCTATTAATGTTCCTAGCCTTCTTCATAGTCGCACTCTTCTTCCTCTTTTATTTTGTCTCTTCCTCTCTTCTTACAGCCTTTCTTTTCTTTTTTCTCGGCTTTGTCCCTGTGTTTCTCTCCTCTCTCTTATTCTGTCTTTTCCTTATTGTTCTTTTATGTGTTCCACCATTGAGCTTTCATTTTTCTTATTTTCTTGCCTTGACCTCTGTCTTAGACATTAATCTTTTTTTTTTACATCCTCTTTCATGTTCGCTCATGCTTTCTTTCTGCATATAATTTTGTGTCACGCTCTTGCCCCGCATTTTTTTTCCATGCTTCCTCCCCACCATCATCCTCTTTCTTGTCTTCTCCTTTAACTTGATTCCAGTTTATGAACTGATGACGTATTTGTTCTTTTTCTGTCTCCAACTCTTGGTTTTTGATTTACACGGGTAGATTTCTGGCCCCAATAAACAGCAATCATCAGTAACGAAACAATCGACGCTCAGTTGAAGGGAATCTGTCAGCAGGTTTTTGCTATGTAATCTGAAGACAGCAGGAGATAGGAGCTGAAAAACAGATTTCAGCGATGTCACTTATCAAGCAGTGTGCTGTTGTTTACTTGTAATGAATGGTTTATCACTAGATTATCATTGCCAGGTCTGATGCTCAGGCGACTGCTAGATTTACTCCACCCTCTCCTGTGATAAGCCACTCAGAGTCTATAGGCAATGTACATAAAGAGACTGGTGTGGGCGGGGCTAGCTTTCTCGGCTCTGCTGCAAATGCTAAAACTAAAAACTGTGATTGTGTCAGGACTGCTGCACCCAGAGAACTAAGTGATACATCGTTGGATTTAGGGTCTCATTGCCTACATCATGCTGCTCTCAGATGAGGTAGCATAAACCAAGAGGAAGATTCCCTTTAAGACCATTTTACACGGATCGAAGCTAACTGTTTGGGCATGAAGGATCCTTAATATAACAGTTCTGCCCACATATATTTAGCATATTATCAGCAGCACATCTATCTACATGAACATTCTTTTGCACATTCACTGGCTGATTGCATCCATTCAATCATCAAGCTTCCATGTTTTCTCACACCTATCGGCCCATTTAAAAGTGCCTTTATACCCTACGCTCATTCTTTTTCTTCTGTTAAACCTTTTTATTTCTCCCTGCTAGTTGGAGCTCTTCCTCTCTCAGTGGCTTCAGGGTATTGATGGCGACACTGACGTTGTCACCGTCACACAGTTCCAGACGGCCCACCTATTCTGCAGGGACAGACCAAGAATAAAGTTGAAGCCATGTTATTCCATGTTAAAGATTTAATTGGACGTTTAACGGATGTCAAAATGCGCCATCTTTTCCTCATTCTAGCCTCTCCACGGTTAGTGTGATCTGATTTTCTTCTATTGTTCCTACTTTCTAGATACATTGACAGATATGACGCTCTGTGTTTCAGAGATCCCCCGATCTAATTCAGGGGGTCCACTTTTTGGGCAGGTGATATCATGATTTTTGTTATAGGTATGTTGATCGCGTAACAGACCTACTACGACAGCGGCTGAAGCAAGCAGAGCTCTTAGAGAGGAAAAGAGAGGCATGGCTGGAGAGAGGAAAATCTGTGCAGGAGGAGAGGGAGAGCCTGGAGCCTAAGCTTGTACTTTTGCAAGAGCGGAGTCGTGAACTTCAGAAGCAGGTGAGCGCTGGGAGCTAGTGATAGCGGTAGGTGTAGCTGGATGGGTATATGTAGAAATGGCGGGTGGCTTTCTTATGGAGCAAGAAGCTACTGCCAATGGGCGATTTCACTTTTTGTAATATGGCAGCAGTTCCCAGCCCGACTGTGGGATTTGTGACCTGATTTGTAACAGCACCATACATGACTATATTTCTGACAGTTTAAAGTTTATTGAAAATAAGTATTGACCAATCCACAGGATAATGATAACTTGCTGATTAGTGGGTGTCTCTCTGCTCGGGCCCGGCCAGATCTGCAGAATGGGGAACTTTTATCTATGTGACAAGATGGGTTGAGCACAGCTGCCGGCTTTTCTGGGGCTGCTGGAAAAAGTCGACCACGGCTTTTGTCAGCCCCATGGGGAATGGAGCACTGCCACTGTCATTCTAACCGATAAATAAAGGTTCCCTGTTTTACCGGTTGGTGTGGGTCTTGGCGGTCAGTTTCCCGACAAGTTATCACCTATCCAGTGTGCAGTAATAATTGCAATTAGCAGTATAAGAAAGATTGGTTGCTTTGTGGACTGTGCCTATGATTTGCTGGGACAAGTAAGCTAACCCTATATAAGTTCCTGTATAATTATCAGGACAGAGCAGTCCCGATGTGTGTTTCACCAGTTTTAGAGACTTCTTATTGGGGAGCCTAGAGCTACTAGAAGTGTTTGTAATGAGACTAAACTTCTGCAACACTTCTATTCCCTCCCACACTGACTGCCAGAAATGAAAGCTGTCAGTTAATCACACTCGGATCTGCTGTACTCCAGCAAATGCCATCACTGCAGTGAAATTGGCAAGATCTATCTACCTTAGCCTGCCCGAAGCTATTGTGGGGGCGTGTTCTTTCTCCAGTGTGTTGCTGCTTGCTTATGATTGGTCAGCATCAGAAAGAGGAAGAAGTACACACCCCCTGTGAAATCTCTCTGGTGGTGCGCACTTAATATATATATTTTTTAAAGTCTAATGCTTTAGTTCCCAAATACGTTGATTGCTATTATCTCTTCAATGGAGAGGCAAAAAAAAGTTTTATTCTGCTCTGCAGCGCCTGCTACATCGTGTGTCCAGTTCAACGTGAAAAATTTAGTGAAAAGTCCTCTTAAAGGGAGTCTGTCACCCAGTCTTTCGAGTATAAGGCCTCTTTCACACATCAGTTTTTTGCCGTCAGGCGCAATCCGGCATTTTTGTAAAAAAACGGATCCGTTTTTTTGTCATTGACATGCATTAGAGCCGGATTGCGCCGCATGTCATTGCTTTTAGTCCGTTCTCTGCCTGATCCATCCTAGATTTTAATTCCGTCGGCAGGACAGAACGCATCATGTAAGGTTTTTTTTTTTTTTCTGGCGGAAACGCCTGAAAGTGCCTGAAGCGGAGCATCAGGCGGCCAGAAACAATAGAACTCTATGGGACCGGATTAGTCTTTTGTGCAATCCGGCAAAAGACTGATCCGGATTCTGGAAATCAAGTACTACTACTAGTACAACTACTAGTACTACTACTACTCTCACCCAGGGGCTGTCCGGTCCGTTGGGTGTCGCGGTCCGGCGCCTCCCATCTTGCAGCGAACACGTCCTCTTCTTTGCTTCCCGTCGTGGCTCCTGCGCAGGCGTCGGACCTCGCTGACCGTTCCCGGCGCCTGCGCACTGCAGTACTCTGCTCTGCCCTCAATACGGCAGAGCAATGCGCCTGCACAGGAGCCACGACGGGAAGCAAAGAAAAGGATGTCTTCGCTGCAATATGGGAGGTGCCGGACCGGACTGCCCCTGGGTGAGTATAATATAACTCGTTTTTCTTCTCTTTCAGGTGACATCGGGAGCTTATCTACAGCATTACAGAATGTTATAGATAAGCCCCTGATGGCGGTGGCCGCATCTTATACTCGAAAAATGGGGTGACAGACTCCCTTTAAGTCATGAGACTTGCAGTCAGGCAGAAAGTTAATACGGAATACAATACAATCTCATGAGCCTTTCTGATAAACCAGATTTTTGGGCCTGTTCCTAGTGGGCCAACTAATGGCGCAGTTGCCAAACGAAGGACAACTTATCTCTTTATTTTTCTTGCAGATCGAAGCAGATATATCTCGGCGATATAATAACCGCCCTGTGAAACTCATCGGCACTGGACTTTGAAAGTCATCACTTGACCTCCGACTCCAGTTTATACATTAAAACATCATCTTTATAAAGTTTTATAACGGCGTCCTGTCCTTTCACGTAATATTTGGCAATGACAATGACACACTTCACCTTATCTCTAACCTGTCTGCTTCCTGACCATTCTGCGGATGACACATTCCATCTCCCTCCTTGCTTCTCTCTCTCAGTACCACACTGCTCCATGCGAGCCTTTCTCCTCTTTCTGGCTCCCTAATTACATCCCATCAGAATGACGAGTGACCTGTCACTGCTCATTATTCTGGCTGCTCGTTATCTCGGTTCCTGGGGGGGGAGCTGCACCCTCCAGCTGGACACTGAGTGATGGCATCTATTAATCAGCAGGCTCACGGAGCCATACCTGTAAGCACATCGTGCGCCTCTGCCAGTGGGCTGGAGCCATGGTTTGTCGGGTTCTTACTGGATGGGTTTACCAATGATGCTGCGGGATTTGGCTGTGAAGGAGTTATGGGAGCTTGGACTTGGATCTCTGGATTAAACGTGGTCCATGAGTAGACTGCCTTGTAGGTTATGCCATTTTAACAATATGTTTACACACGGCAGGTCTCTTGCAGAAACTTCTGTACAAAAAAAAACACATATATCTAAGGTTTGTAAAAATCAGATGCCCTTGTTTCCAAAAACAATTTCAGTTAGATGGAAAGAACAGATTTTAAGCAGGAATTTTGAATTTTGACAACAAATCTATGTGTGAACATACAGTATTTTGGAGAAGGGGATCATGTCTGTGTGATATGCTGCAAATACATATAAACGTTTTTTTTTTTTTTTTTTTTGCATGGACACTCAGTCCATGTGAAAAAAACCATGTCATTTGAACATCCCTATTGAATTACATTGGTCGGTGTTCTGTCCCATTTTTACTCGTCAGCCGCTTCTGTATAATACACTCGTCTTAACAAGCCCTGATGGTGAAAGGGTTGACTGGTCTAAAGTCGATGCCATAAAAGAAAGAAATTTAAGCTGATCCTTATATTACTGGAGATTGCCCTGTATTATTTTCTTACACTTCCCCAGATGAACATCCACGGTACATTGGAAAACACACGTATTGTATTTTGCTTAATATATTTCTTTAGCTAACTATGTATAGAGTTGTATAGAGTCTATAATTATTAATACTGGGTTTATATAAGGACTCGTGTCTGTTGCGGATCTTGGAGTTTCAGCAGTAAGAATCCATCGTGTTAGTCACTTTATAGAAGTGGCGACCATGAAAACTAAAAATAATAATTGTATTCCCATTTCCAAATTTCCCAAAAATATGCTACAGAGTAGATTTAGTGCTGACTAGTGATGAGCGGACGTGCTCAGATAAGGTGTTATCCAAGCATGCTCAGGGGCTAACAGCTAACAGAGTCTTCAGGGGTGCTCGAATAATATGTTCAAGTCCCCACAGCTGTTTGACAGCCCAACACATGCAGGGAGTGCCTAACAAACAGGAAATCCCTGCTTGTGTTGTGAGTTTCGAACAGTCGCGGGGACTCAAGCACCCCGAAGACTCTGTTCGCACCCGAGCATGCTTGGATAACACCTTACCCGAGCACGTACGCTCGTCACTAGTGCTGACATCAGAGTAAATTACAGTCTGAAGACATAGATCTATGGCAATTGAATAAATTGTATAATTTGTAATCCCCATCTTCCTATTTGTAATGCCAGGAAATATTCCCAACATTCCTGATAATGGTGTTCCCAAGGTTTCCAGCTTGCTTTGTAAATGACCCCTAACCTATCTAGGATCCACAAATGTAGTAATAGGGTCCCTTGTGGGCACGTCATACTTGCAGAATATGACTACATACATGCACATATCTAATGGCAGTCTTAGCACCGGAGTGGAGATGTATCCGCATCTTAATAAGTCCTAGGATCTCAAATTCTGTAAGTGGTCCATATAGAGAAGCCCAATTAAATAGTGCCCTCTGTAGCCGTGACCTCCACGATCAGCGTCATGGGAATATTAACAGCGAGCATATCAGAAATAAAAACATGGCCATATTTTGTGCATATTCTGCTTTTCTTTTATTTGTTACCCCTGTCTTGTAAAGAATCAGATAGTTGGGGTCTAGGAGATTAAATGCCGACATCTCCATACATTATTCCCAATACGTGGCCAAGAGCTGCAGTCTAATTGGCGTTAGACAGGCGGATGGTGGTCGCTGTCTTCATTTTTAGATATCTGAGGCTTTCTGCTGCCATAGAAAATGATGACGTCATGGGCTCTCAGCTGGTGTGCACAGTGACTACTAATAGCCATCATTACGTACACTGTCCTAAAGAGATGATTTCAGACTTTAGTATGCACGCTCGCTGGTGTACTGTAAATCACCGGCCTTTTTTTCTTTTTCGCACATTAGTCTCCCAGGGTAATTGTTGTCTTTACTCTTTTTGATCCCACTCTGGGTGTCTTCCCTGCTTTGCATTGTACACCATCCCCCACAGACAGGCTCTCTTCCCTGTGACTGCTGTGTACCCAGCATCCCTGTTTCCTGGACTTTGTCACCTGTCAGTGGTGACAGTCTGTGTCCCCTCTGCACAGGCTGCAGTGCCTTCTCAGCTGGCACGCACAAGATAATTACCAATTAGGGCTCAGTCCATCTGCTCCTGTGTGACACTGGGTTTCCCTTTAATTAAACGTCTGCTGTACTGCTCAATCAATTAGCGGAACAGCAGCGCGCGCGCACACAAGAGACCCCCAGCCTGTGTGTATGTCTTTATGGGCTGCGTACATCGTCTTTGTGCTGATATGCGTCATGTCCTCCTGTCGTCACGTTGCTAATACTGTATATTCTTGCCCCTTTTTTCCTACTTTTCATGCCCTTTATGGATGAGCGTATTGGCACAAACCTCTTACTGAATCCAGGTTTATTATTCTGTCCCATCGTCACAGATGTATAATATCCAGCCCCTCACTATGCAGTCTGCCAACATTTTTGAAAGAATGGGTGGTTCTACAGAGCTCACGGATACCAGCGTGGTCCTGTAATAATGTCATCGTAATATCAGCTCATGAAATGTCTTCCCTCCTAAATAGTCCACCTTCCCTGGTGAGTGATAGCATTGAAATGTAGACGCTTCTAGAAATCACCGCAACTCAGCCGCAAAGTGCTGATCATGTTAAGTTACAGAGCGGGGCCCCCACGTGCTGAGGAGCATCATGCATAAAAGTCACTAACGATCTGCTGACTTAATAACTGCAGAATCGGAAACCTTCTCTGGCAATAACGTCAACACAAAAGCTGTGTAACGGGGTATCATGGCATGGATTTCAATGTCTGAGCATTTGCATCCAAGCCTTATATCACCAAGCACAACATCAGGTTTCAGATGGAGTGGTCTAAAGCACGTGGCCACCTGACTGGGCTCCTTTCAGTAAAGCATGACCGTGCACAAAGCAAGGTCCGCAACAGCTTGGGTGGGTGAGCTTGATGTGGAAGACACATGATGGCTGCACAGAGCCCCAACATTGTTGACTGACCCTACAAATGCTTATCTGGATGAATGCAAAAGCTCCCACAGACCTACTCCAAAATCTTATAGTATTATTATTAGTCTTAACTGACGAAGGAAAGCTGTAGTTGCAAATGCCG
>JARQOD010000003.1:156801663-156821720 GCA_033576555.1 Oophaga sylvatica
GCCTATGTATTGTGATGTTGGCAGATCCCTCTCTCCCTGCGCAGAGCCTGTGTGTGTGTCCACCTCAGCCGAAGAGACTGGACCACAGGTGTGCCCGGTGGTTGTAAATGACTGCCCAGCACAGGCCCTCTTGGACTCAGAGAGTCCAGTGACTTCCGTATGTGACAGCCTGATTGATAGGGACTTCATCCTGATAAGCACCTGAGTATGGTGTGCATCCATGGAGACACCAAAGTCTACCCAGAGACTGCCCTGGACTTGGTCCCCAAACTCGGGAGGTTTCATATGAAGTGGGGGTAGTGAAGAACCTGGTGCACCCCGTCATATTGGGTAATGACTTTCCCCGGTCTAAGGATCTCTGGGGGAAAAATGTTTCTGATGGACAGTGTGATGAAGCTCCTATTGAGGGTGCGCAGTCCCGAGGGGCGGAACACAATGCTAGTGGGACGTTAAACTTATGTGATAATGATGATGATGATGATGATGATCATGATAATGATGATGACCATGATAATGATGCTGATGCTGATAATGATAATGATGATGATCATGATAGTGATGATGATACTGATCATAATCATGATAATGATATTGATAATAATGATGACTGTGATAGTGATGAAATTCCTTCGCAGGTGATGTTGGGAGACGAGGATGGTGGTTCTCGGGAGCCAAGTGTCCCTGACTTGCCTGTGTCCTGTGACAATTTTGAGAGTGAGCAGTGGCGAGACCCCACTCTTAGGACGGCACAGGAAAATATGACTGTTCTAAATGAGGTTTCCCAGGAGCCTGGCTCTGAGGAGAGGTTTCCTCATGCTGCCATAGACAATAGCCTGTTGTATAGGGACACTGAAGTCCAGGGAGAGGTCGTGAGTCAGCTCCTAGTACCTGAGCTATATGGAAGCATAGTGCTGGGGTTGTCACATAGTCACATACTTGAGGGACCAGATGGTGAAGTTAATGTTGTGGATGACATGTTAACTAAGGTTCCAGATCAAGATGTGAATGAAAATGAATTGTATAACCCTGACAGTGAGCAGGATATGAATGAAAATGAATTGTATAACCCTGACAGTGAGCAGGATGTGAATGAAAATGAAGGGTATAGCCCTGACAGTGAGCCAGATGTGACTGAAGAAGTAGAGTGTAGGATGGACGGTAGGGCTTCTGGGCATGTACTGCCAGAAGAGCCTGAAGGTGGGGAACTGGAGAAAAGTGAAAAACCCCCTATACCTTCTGTGATAGTTGGTGACACATGGTCAGTGCACCAGGGACAGGAGGTACGTGAGTTTCTGAGGAAGAGTCAGCAGAAGTGTTCTGATGTGCCGGGTCGTACTTCTCTGGCCAGGCACTATATCAAAACTGAGCCCGGCCCTAAGGTCAAGATGAAACCGTGCAGGATACCCGAGGCCCGCAGAGAGTATAGGCCTGGGAGGGTACAGGGTAGTGCGGATGCTTCAGATGAAGAGAAAGCTGATGTTGGCTATGACTCAGGTGACGATACAAATGACAGTGGTGAAGATGAAGCTGATGAGGGCCATGACTGGTCCAGAGTTCACTGTCTCTGTTGGATTGTTGACCAGCCCTCCGGTCTGGATGACCAGCCCTCCGGTCTGGAGAAGAGGGAGGGGATATGTGAGACAGTGAAGGAATATGTGTTGAATGGGGTGTACATTTCACCTAGGTACTGTGTTGTATGGTATAAGGGAAATGTGTGGCTTTGTAAACCTAGTGGTAGAGAAAGGTCACTACACCTCACATTCAGCACACACTTGCAGCTCAGGCCTGAAACCATTCAGCTGTTAATTAGGAGACCAGAAGTAGGTGTCTGCAAACACAATCAGAGAGCTGGCTTAGTCTGGACACAGGAAGGTGTCCCGGCACAAGAAGCAGTCTCCAGGAGTGGGAGCTGGCTTAGTCTGGACACAGGAAGGTGTCCCGGCACAAGAAGCAGTCTCCAGGAGTGGGAGCACGCTCAGTCTGGACACAGGAAGGTGTCCCGGCACAAGAAGCGTCTCCAGGAGTGTGAGCTATCTCAGTCTGGGTGCAGGAAGTACCCCGGACACAGGAGTAGTCTCAGTGAGAATCCGTGCGAATAGCGGCTGAATAGGAGTGGAGCTCTCTCAAGTCTGGACATTGGATGTGCCTTCAGACACAAGGAGGAGTATCTGTGAAACTCCATACTGGTAACATATATCATATGTGTTGTTTTGGGCCAGGCTAGTAGAGCCGGGACCCGGATAGACAGGGCAATCTATCTAAGTGTAATTAGTGGCTAGACAAGCCCAGGTTTTCTGTTTATGATTTGTTTTTATCTGTTTGCTGTGGACTTTAATAAAACTGGTTGCGGCCAGTTTTACACCAGAACTGCTGTCTGAATGAACTGTTTTCGTGCCATTCTGTCTACCCAGACAGCGATCCTAGAGCTATATCCCCTGGAAATGTTACACTACCAAGATGAAGAAGTCAGTGAGTAAGGCACGTGGTCGTGGCCGTGGAGTTTCAGCAGGGAGAGGACGTGGGGATTCTGTGGCTGCTGCGCCCTCAGTAACACAGCATCCACCACTTTTCCCCGTGAGCGTTCCTTTATGCGCACTTTGGTAGGAGCTCGGCGTGCCCCCTGCTGCGGGAAGAACAAATTGAAGCCGTTGTTGGTTGGATGGCAGCCAATGCATCGACTTCAATTCCTTCCACCCTCCTCTCAGGAACACAACACTGTTGAGCAACCATCTGTCTGTTCACCGCCTGTCAAATTGCCCAGGCAGTCAGAGAGTTCTGTACAGGAGCCAGCTGAGTCTCTGCTTCTGTTCTCAGAATCTGTTGGCTCGCAAACACGGGCACAGGCAAGCAGCATTCTGCAATTTGAAGAAGAGGGAGTATGCAGTGATGCGCAACAGCTGTGTCTGTAAGGTTCTATGTATATATTCCTGAAACTCAGTTTGTTCGTCAGCCATTTTACTTTCTGTCTTTCTGTAGCTATCTTGCCCTCAGTCAAAATGGAGTTTCCAGCTTGCATGTTCCCGCCCTGATTCTCTCCTTTGCTTCTTAAGCAGCCACAGCTGAGCAATCAGTGCTTCAGAATCTAGCCTGCAGTGAACCTGTGACTTGACTCCTGAAGCCTTGGACCTTGTACTCCAGCTATTCCTACTGAGGAACTCTGAAGCACTTGTGGACTCTGAACCCTGCTCTTTGAAAGACCCACGTTTGCATGGACTTACGGTAACAGAGAAGAAGATCCTGAATCTGTGTTGGAGAGTGATTTGCTGAGCTTAGTTTACTCTGGCCTGCTGTGTCTCCTGCTTCTGTGTCTGCAAACTGTGTGACTATTTCTGCCAACTTGTATGAAGTAATACAGGACTTTTCTATATCAAACCTGTGTCTCATGTATGTTCATCGCACCCAAGCACAAGACGCTATATGAACTGTACTACATACATTACAAGATTCTGAAGCCAAAACGTTAGTGTCTGCTGGGTCTGGAAGGCTGTGTCTGCTGTAACTGTGGATATCAGACGTCCGGTTGTACTTTCTGTGATGACAGTGGTTGTGACTTCTCACAACCATTCCAGGTGAGCAATTCCCTTAAGTTTTTTCTTTCTGCAGTGTTATCACAGGTAAACACTATTGTTTTTTTTTTCTTTTCTCTTTTTTGTCTGCTGTAACTCTGGATATCAGATGTCTGGTTGAAACTTTCTGTGATGATAGTGGTTGTGACTTCTCACAACCATTCCAGGTGAGCAGTTCCCTTAATTTTTTTTTCTCTCTGCAGTGTTGCCACAGGTGAACACTATTGTTTTTTTTTTCTCCTCTCCTCTTCTTCCAGTAATCCTGTCTTAAAAGATCTGGAAAATGGAGGCCCGCATAAAGGAACTATGCGGAGTGACTGATAATATCCTTGCAGATTTGCAGAATATAAAGACCCGTTTTACAAATCTACAGGACCTCAATAATCACAATTTGCAAGTGGTTGGACAGACTACCCAGGATTTGCGAGCCAGGATTGAGGTTCTAGAGGGGCGAGTCCAGGCTCCTGCCGTAGCCCGAGTGCTGGGATTCCCAAGTTGCCCCCTTTTCGTTTTGGCGGTGAACGTGAGAAATTCAGGGGATTTATTAATCAATGCAATCTTTTTTTTTCTGCACATGCTTCACAATTTCCCACTGAACGATCTAAGGTGCTTACTATAATTATGTTGCTTACCAACAAGGCTTTGATGTGGGCAAACCCTCTGATTGAGACTGAGGATGATTGTTTGAATCACCTTGATGATTTTATTTCAGCCATGGGGCAGGTGTTTGATGACCCCAATCGAGGTGCAACAGCTGAAGCAGCCATGTTAGCTTTGCGCCAAGGTAAGCACTCGGTAGCTGAATATGCCTTGGATTTCAGGAGATGGGCCCTTGATACCACCTGGGACAGTTCCGCCAAAAAATCTATTTTTCGAAAGGGGTTATCTCCACTGATTAAGGATGAACTTGCTCGTGCCGACCCTCCACTGCGTTAGGTGACTTTATTAACTACTGCATCCGTATTGATACTCGTCTGACTGAATGCAGGCAAGAGAGATGGTTCGAAAGCAATCGTACTAACCTTTTCCTACCTTCCTCTCCAGCTAAGGAACCTTTGAGTAGGATTACACGGGAACCTGAACCCATGCAAGTAGACTCTTTACAACGACGGGCTAGTGATGCACGCAAGGAACATCGTTTTAAGGAGAATCTATGTTTCTATTGTGGTAAGTCAGGGCACTTCATTATAAACTGCCCCAGCCGTTCTCGTAAGACTACTGCAGCACTCATTCATTGTGAGTGTTGCGAGAGGGGATCTGTCAGGTCCGAGCCTCAGGCTCCAGAGAGATCTGCAGCAACAGATCTTGATTTCTCGGACTTAAACTCCGTTACCTCTGAGGACGTTGACTGTGTAAACGCTGCCATTTTTCAAGTTTCCTCAGCGGTGTCCCAGCTGAGTTGTAAGAAAAACAATTCTCATTGCTTTCTTTCCATCAAACTCTGGGTTGACTCAGCTTGGGTGTCTAGCTCTGCTATGATCGACTCAGGGGCAAGTGGAAATTTTATGGATGTCTCCTTTGCTCTGAAACAGGGAATACGTTCAGTGAAGAAGGCTACTCCAGTACAGATGGAAACTGTGGATGGCTCCCTGCTGACCTCTGGACCAGTGGATCAGGAAACAGAGCCCTTGAAGGTTCTTATGGGTAAAGATCATCAAGAGAAACTATCCTTTATGCTTATCTCTTCTCCCCACTTTCCCATTATTCTAGGGCTACCATGGCTGCAGGCTCAGAATCCTACCATTAACTGGGAGACCAAGGAATTACACTTTCCAGAGAAACAGATGAGTCCAAAAGTTTCAGCTTGCTCTGTTCCTAAAGGAATCATGTCAGTCCCTGAATTACCAGCTGTATACCAGGACTATGTGGATTTATGTGACAAGAAGAACGCTGACCAGCTTCCTCCTCACCGTCCATATGATTGTCCAATTGAATTATTGCCTGGAGCAGAGATACCTTTTGGTAAGATCTACCCCTGGCGGGGCCCGAGCTACAGGCTTTAAAGGATTACATAGACGAAAATCTAGCCAAGGGCTTTATACGCCCCTCTTCATCTCCTGCAGGTGCACCCATCTTCTTTGTAAAGAAGAAAGATGGATCTCTGAGACCATGCGTAGACTATAGGGAACTCAATAAGGTTACTATTAGAAACCGTTATCCATTGCCTTTAATCCCTGAGTTATTGGAGAGAGTGTGACATGCCAAAATTTTTTCTAAACTAGATCTTCGTGGGGCCTATAACTTAGTCCGTATTAGACCTGGGGATGAATGGAAGACTGCATTCAGGTCACGCTATGGACACTTTGAATATTTAGTTATGCCTTTTGGTCTGAGTACCGCCCCAGCCACTTTCCAACACTTGGTGAATGACATCTTCAGGGATCTCCTAGATACATTCGTGGTAATTTATTTGGATGATATTCTAATTTTTTCTAACTCCACAGAGGAACATCATGGACATGTGAGAATGGTCTTGGAACGTCTAAGACAAAATCATCTTTACATCAAACTTGAAAAGTGTGAATTCCATAGGACCGAAATTCAATTTCTGGGGTATGTACTGTCTACACAAGGAATTAGTATGGATGGAAGCAAAACCCAAGCCATCAAGGATTGGCCAAGTCCTAGAAATGTGAAGGAGGTACAGCGCTTCATCGGGTTTGCCAACTTCTATAGACGTTTCATTAGAAATTTCTCTGAGGTAGTGTCACCTATCACTCAACTTACCCGGAAAGAGTCTAGGTTCTCCTGGACTCCCCAAGCCCAGGAAGCATTTTCCCGTCTAAAAGATAAATTTACCACTGCACCTATCCTAGTACATCCCAACCCCGAGCTTGCCTTCATAATAGAGGTGGATGCTTCAGACTGTGCCGTTGGAGCTATACTCTCTCAGAGAACAGGTGAGAAGAATGTCTTGCATCCCTGTGCCCTCTTTTCCCAGCAGTTGTCTTCGGCTGAGAGGAACTACGATGTGGGCAATAGAGAGTTGTTGGCCATTATTGCCGCCTTCAAAGAATGGAGACACCTTCTTCAGGGAGCTGCACAGCAAATAGTCGTCCTGACAGACCATCGTAATCTTGAGTTTATCAGGTCGGCTAAGTGTCTGACTCCTCGTCAGGCTCGCTGGAATCTTTTCTTAAACCAATTTAATTTTATCATTTCTTATAGACCAGGATCGCGCAATGGAAAGGCTGATGCACTCTCTAGGATTTACTCAGCAGAGACACGTCCAATTACTCCTCCTAAGACTATTCTTCCTGACTCTAGATTCCTAGGAGTAATTCATAATCAAGACCTACTTAAGGACATCAAGGAAGCATACCATGCGGATTCCTTTTTGGCACAACCCCAAGGGACGTAAGTCTTGTCTTTAAGAATGGTGTGTGGATTCAGGGACAACGCCTGTATATTCCTGAAACAGTCAGATTGAGAGTATTGCAACTCATTCACAATTCCAAGATAGCTGGGCATAGAGGAATTCTAAAGACACAGGAATTTCTTTCTCGTTTCTTTTGGTGGCCCACTTGCAGGAAGGATGTTTTGAATTATGTCACTTCATGTGAGGTCTGTGCAAGATGCAAAACACCTCGCTCCTCACCAACTGGTCTGTTACAGCCTCTTCCCACCCCGTCCCGCCCGTGGGGATCCATTTCTATGGACTTCATTGTGGAGTTACCAACCTCTCAGGGAAAGAACACCATTTTAGTGGTGGTTGACCGTCTAACAAAGGCAGCTCATTTTATCCCTTGTGTCGGCTTACCCACTGCAAAACAGACATCAGATTTGATGATTAAAGATGTGTTTCGCTTACATGGAGTACCGGATGAGGTTATTTCGGATCGAGGGGTGCAATTCACTTCTAGGTTTTGGCAAAATTTCTGTGCAGCATTGGACATTAAAGTAAACCTTTCTTCTGCTTTTCATCCCCAGACTAATGGACAGACCGAACGAACCAATCAAACCCTGGAGCAGTATCTCCGCTGCTTTATCTGCCACCTACAGGATGATTGGGTGGATCTACTTCCATTAGCTGAGTTCTCGTATAACAACTCTCAGAGTTCCTCCACTAAACAGTCTCCTTTTTACTCTAATCTAGGTTATCATCCTAACATTCTACCACGATTTCCCATAGAAACGCCTTTACCAGCAGTGGCTGAAAGAATCACGTCTTTACAGAAGAATATGGATCTTCTAAAGGAAAATCTGGAATCGGCTCAAGAAAGGTACAAGAAAGCAGCAGATAAATTTCGTAAACCTGCACCAGCTTTCAAGGTAGGAGACTTGGTCTGGCTGTCAACCAGAAATCTTAAGTTAAGGATTCCATCGTCTAAGTTGGGACATAAGTACATTGGACCCTATAAAATCAGTAAAATTATAAGTGCCGTTGCTTGTCGTCTTCAACTGCCCAGAACTATGAGAATCCACCCTGTCTTTCATGTATCCCTACTAAAGGCTGCAACACCCAATACGTTTCCTGGACGTTCTTCTCCTTGCCCTGACCCAGTGCTAGTCGATGGTCAGGAAGAATTTGTGGTGGAAAGGATTTTAGATTCCAGGTTGTATAGAAATCAGTTACAATATCTGATTAAATGGCAGGGCTACCCAGTGGAAGACAACTCATGGGAACCAGTCAATAACGTTAATGCTCCTCGCTTGCTCCGTCAGTTTCATCAGAGGTACCCACACAAGCCTGGTCTGAGGTCATCCGGAGGTTGTCCTTAAGGGAGGAGTAATGTAAGGTTCTATGTATATATTCCTGAAACTCAGTTTGTTCGTCAGCCATTTTACTTTCTGTCTTTCTGTAGCTATCTTGCCCTCAGTCAAAATGGAGTTTCCAGCTTGCATGTTCCCGCCCTGATTCTCTCCTTTGCTTCTTAAGCAGCCACAGCTGAGCAATCAGTGCTTCAGAATCTAGCCTGCAGTGAACCTGTGACTTGACTCCTGAAGCCTTGGACCTTGTACTCCAGCTATTCCTACTGAGGAACTCTGAAGCACTTGTGGACTCTGAACCCTGCTCTTTGAAAGACCCACGTTTGCATGGACTTACGGTAACAGAGAAGAAGATCCTGAATCTGTGTTGGAGAGTGATTTGCTGAGCTTAGTTTACTCTGGCCTGCTGTGTCTCCTGCTTCTGTGTCTGCAAACTGTGTGACTATTTCTGCCAACTTGTATGAAGTAATACAGGACTTTTCTATATCAAACCTGTGTCTCATGTATGTTCATCGCACCCAAGCACAAGACGCTATATGAACTGTACTACATACATTACAGTGTCTCTCTCAATCTGAAGAGGCGGGTGAGCCAGTGCCGATGGACAGCACACCGCAGAACGCATCTCATGATGATGATGAGACTCAGGTGCCAGGTTTTGTGGAGCATGGTGCTGCCCAGACCATCCAACAGCAGCAGGTGTTGGAAGAGGGTAGTGGAGATGATGAAGTCCGAGACCCAACATGGCGTGAGCAACAGGAAGGTGGTGGGAGCAGCTCTGAGGAAGAGATTGGCCCAACGGTACAAAGAGGAGGGAGAGGTAGGCTGCAGACTCGCTTGCCTGTAGCCTCCAGTTTGGCACCTGTTGGGAGCAGTTCTCTTACAAATGTCAAAATTGGCGCTCCCATGACTTGCACTGCGTGGTCCTTTTTTGACAGACTTGTAGATGATATTTGCTATGTTAAATGCAAGCTGTGTAAGCAAAAAGTTAAAAGAGGTAAAAATATCAGTAACCTGAATACCACAAATATGTGGAAACATGTACGGACAAAGCACGTAGCTGAGTTACAAAGACACACTGGAGATGTAGGCCAACCTACAGCAGCACCTACATCTTCAGGTCGTGTTGGAGCCTCTACCTCCAGCTCACACACACCTGGTTCGGCTTCCTCACAGGATCTCAATGGAAGAACCTCGGTCACTGTTGTCCATAGACAAACTGTTATTCCACCCACAGCAGCAAGTTCACAGTCATCGTCACACTCCCAGGCCACAAAACAGCCATCGGTACCACAGGCATGGGATAAAAGACGGCCATACTCGGCAAACCATCCACGAGCACAGGCTCTGAATGCTGGCATTGCAAAACTCCTGTCCCTTGAAATGCTGTCATTCAGGCTGGTGGAGACTGACAGTTTCAGGAACTTAATGGCATTGGCAGTCCCACAATATAATGTGCCAAGCCGATTTTATTTCAGCAGGCAAGCCGTCCCTGCTCTGCAAAAACATGTCGAGGGAAACATTAAGCATGCGCTACTAAACGCCGTCAGTAGCAGGGTCCACCTGACCACCGATGCGTGGACCAGTACCCATGGCCAGGGACGATACCTTTCCCTCACTGCCCATTGGGTCAATGTTGTGGAGCCGGGTACAGATCTTGCCAGTGGCGCTGTACGTGTTCTGCCAACTCCAAGGATTGCAGGAATCCAGTCTGTACACATTGATTCCTCCTCCTACTCCAGTTCCTCAGAATCATCGCTGCACGAGCCGTCACGGTATACCTCCACATGGACCCGTGAACGCTTACCTGTTGCGACCGATATGAGCACAGCCGTGGCCAAACGTCAACAGGCCGTCCTGAAAATGATTTCAATGGGGAATCTAAGCCACACAGCGCAGGAGGTCTGGAATGCCATCAAGCAGGAGAGCGACGTGTGGTTTTTGCCTGCGAATCTCCAGCCAGGCTTGGTAGTGTGTGACAATGGCCGAAATCTGGTGGCAGCTCTGGGCCTTGGCAACCTTACTCACATACCATGTCTGGCACATGTGCTCAACTTGGTCGTGCAGAGTTTTTTGAGGGACTATCCGGATCTTGCTGGACTGCTGCAGAAGGTCTGCCTAGAGTGCGCTCACTTGCGACGTTCCAGCATAGCCAGATCGCGCATTGCTGCTCTGCAACGCCGATTTCGCCTTCCTGAACATCGCATCATATGTGACGTACCCACCAGGTGGAATTCCACGTTACATATGTTGGAGCGGTTGTGTGAGCAGCAGACAGCAGTAATGGAGTATCAGCTGCATCAGGCGCAATCAAGTCGCTCTTTGCGCCGTCCACACTTCACCACTACTGAGTGGGCCTCTATGAAGGACATCTGCGACGTTTTGCGTGCGTTTGATGTCTCAACGCGGATGGCGAGTGCAGATGATGCACTAGTCAGCATGACTGTCCCCCTTATCTGCCTGCTTCAGAAATCACTGAAAGCACTAAAGGAAGAGGTTTTGGAAGAGGTGGAGGATGAGGAGTCACAAATTCAATTACCTTCAGGACAGTCAGCGCAACGTGGTTCCTCACAAAGGGCTGGGCAGGGCTCACTTTGTGAGGAGGATGAGGAGGAGGAGTCAATGGAGGAGGAAAAAATCCCTACAGAGGGAGGTACACAACGCTCTAGTCAGTATGTAGAGCGAGGGTGGGGTGATGCAGAGGAGGCAGAGATGACGCCTCTTCCAGAGGACAGCTTTTGTTGGCCAGTTGGGAGTCTGCAGCACATGGTTGATTTCATGCTTCAGTGCCTGAGAAACGACCGCCGCATCGCCCACATTCTCACCACGTCAGATTATTGGGTGTACACCCTCCTAGACCCTCGCTACCGGGACAACTTACAAACCCTCATCACACCGATGAACCGGGACCGTAAAATGCGGGAGTACCAAGACACACTGGTGCAATCCATACTGTTGTACATTCCAGCCGAGAGAGCTGCTGCTGCTACTGCTTTACAAAGCAGCTCTGTGCGTCGAGGCAGTGTAGACACCTCTACAACAAGAGGGAGCACAAGCAGCGCCTCTGCACAGGGCAAGAGCTGTATGTTACAAATGTGGCGAAGTTTTGTGACAGCGCCAGCAAGGTCTACACCATCCGAGACGGCTCCAGTCACCAGGAAGCAACGTTTCCGTAAGATGGTGACAGACTACTTGTCTTTCCCTCTAAGTGTACTCCCAGATGCCTCTTCCCCTTTCAAATTTTGGGTCTCTAAGTTGGATACATGGCCAGAGCTTAGCCAGTATGCATTGGAGGTGCTGGCTTGCCCTGCTGCCAGTTTATTATCTGAGCGCGTCTTTAGTGCTGCAGGTGGTGTACTAACAGACCGTCGCATGCGACTATCCTCAGAGAATGTAGACCGGCTTACTTTTCTGAAAATGAACAAGGCATGGATCTCACCTGAATTTGCCTGTCCGTTTTCAGATTAAATAACTGTTTGGCAACGTTTTCCATGTCTCCTGTTATGTTCATCTTTCTACCACCTGAACTCTACTCCCTGGGCTACAACACCGCCATTTGTTGCTCGTAAGTAATTGGCAGGGGTACTGACTCCTGGCCAGCCTGGTTACAGCACGACAGCTGTTTCCTGGCAGTGTGAACGTCAATTATCCTCCAATAAGTTGTGCTGTCGTGTTGCATTCGGGTTAGCTGACTCTATGGTGCCTGCAGTTTAGGTGATTCCTATGTGTGCTGTGGGATATGTAAATAAAGGCTGTTTCCATTGTGACAATAGGACAAGCACCCACTGTAGGACTGTGTGATTCGGTAACTGCGGACGGCTTGCGTCCTGTCAACTTACATTTTCATGGGTGCGTTCTGCTACCCGTCCGGGGTCCAGTACCGTCAACTGGTTCTCCCCAGTGCCTTTGGCCTAGGTGCCTCCATCTCCGTATACGAGTTCCAGCAACGTCTGCTGGTCCTTGGTAGTGCTTTGGAGCACAGGTACCTCCTGCTTAGTAACCGTGTCACAGTAACGTCAGCTGGTACTCGGTTGTGACATTGCCTCTTTTCCTTCTGCTACCCGTCCGGGGTCCAGTACCGTCAACTGGTTCTCCCCAGTGCCTTTGGCCTAGGTGCCTCCATCTCCGTATACGAGTTCCAGCAACGTCTGCTGGTCCTTGGTAGTGCTTTGGAGCACAGGTACCTCCTGCTTAGTAACCGTGTCACAGTAACGTCAGCTGGTACTCGGTTGTGACATTGCCTCTTTTCCTTCTGCTGCCCCTCCGGGTTCCAGCACAGTCAGCTGGTCCTCGTTACTTCCATTGTCTCTTGTTCCATCTGATACCCGTCCGGGTTCCAGTAACGTCAGCTGGTTCTCGGAAATTAGACGACCTTAAAGACCACCCAGAAGAAGATGACGACAACAAGGACGACGAGCATGAAGCCAACCAGCCTGAACACCATCACAAAGAAAAAATAAAAGATTACCCAGAAGAAGATCACCAACAGGACAAAGAAGGTTAAGACAAACTACAAGATACAGAACAAGAGACAGAAGAACAATAAGCAGAAGATCAAAAAGCAGAAGAACATGAAGTATAAGACCAAAATGAAGAGCAAAATATATGCTCTAAATTCTAAGCAGAAGAAGACTAAGCAGTGTATGGGGGTGAGTCCGTTCCTCCTCGTGGTGCCCCTGGAAAATGCCTGCTGCTGCAGGCTAAACTGAACACGGACAAATACTGTTGTAATTTAAATCTTTTGTGACAGCAAGAACGGAAGGATGAAAAATTCATACTTTTACAGATTACAAGTACAGGAATCTCTGTCACAAATAAGAATATGATGAAGAAGATGAAGAGGAAGAAGATGAAGAATTTGAATATGAAGAAGATTAATAGTTTAATAATAACAATATGAGTAATGTAAACAAAAACATGAATAGCAAGAAGTTTAAGAAGAAGATTAAGAAGGTGAAGATGAAGAATAATTTGATGAGAAAGATGATGCTGCTGAAGATTATGAAGGAGAAAGTGTGGCACTGGCAAAAGTTAAAAAGGTGAAGAGCATGGAAGTTGTGAAACATACATATTTGCCAAAATAGAAAAAAGGTTAACAACATTGTCAATTTGTTCGTCAATCCAAACGTATTTCCAAAAAAAAATATATTAATGCTATTCCAATGCATTGGGTTAAACATGTATGCCTTTATTGTCTCCTCAACCTCCCCCAATACATTCTACATTACTCTTTGTTGTTTTCCTTCATGTACAATTAACCAACAAGGCAAGAATGGTTTTTTTTTAATGTCGATATTTGGTTCCCATAGACTTACATTGGACTTCCGGTATCGGTATCGGGTATCGCCGATATTTTAGTGATATCGGCGATACCATTCCGATCCGATATTTTTAGATATCGAGCAGTATCGCTCAACACTACTCAGTACCAGTGTGCCCTCAGTACCAGCCAGTGTGATCACCAGTGCTAAATGGGTGTGGTCGGGGCGTGGACATGGGTGTGACTAGTTGTGAAATGGGTGTGGTCGGGGGCGTGGCCTTCAATTTGAAGGTCGGGGGCGTGGCCTACAATTTGTAGGTCGGGGGCGTGGCCTACAATTTGCCGCGGCGCGCTGCGCGCGCCGCAACCTTTGTCCCTCTTTCCCATCTTCAAAAGTTGGGAGGTATGGATAAGAGCAGGTTCACACTGAGCACATGTGACAGACATGACAGAGTCTGGAGATGCTGTGGAGAACGTTCTGCATTAAACATCCTCCAGCATGACCGATTTGGCAGTGGGTCAGTAATGGTGTGGGGAGGCATTTCTTTGGAGGGACGCACAGCCGGGCATCAGATCCTCAGACCCATTGTGAGACCATATACAGGTGCACTGAACCCTAGGTTCCTTCGGATGCATGACAATTCTAGGCTTCATGAGGCTGAAGTGTGTCAGCAGCTCCTGCATGATAAACCACACAGAAAACTAGTTGTAGTCAAAAGGTCAATATAAAATGTAATATTTATTAAAGAATATTAAAATCCAGGGATAGGGCAAGAATGGGGATGTAAATTCACACTAAACACATGGTAAGCAGGGCCATGTGGTCAAACAAACACCCACACATGGGTTAATAGATATAGTAACATCTCTGATACAATAGATGACAAAGCAAAAGCGAGTTGGAGAACATCATATGCATATGCAAGTAAACCGTTATAGGAAATGTATCCAAAACATCGCTGAGAGTCCACACTAAATCATAACAAGAGTGAAAGTAATTACCCATAGGTGAGGGATTAGTGACCACAGGGCCGCCCGACGCGCGTTTCGGAGTTTGGACAAACTCCTTCCTCAGGGGGCGCTTACTAGAGTCCCAAAATTGGGGCTCTATATAGGCTGTCAGGTGGCGCGCAGCTGCCGCTGCAATGTCATTACCACCCGGAAGTCTCCTCCGCATGCCAGAGCCGGAAGCACGCGGAGCTCCTGCATGATGAAGGTATTGATGCTATGGACTGGCCTGCCCGCTCCCCAGACCTGAATCCAATCGAGCACATCTGGGACATCATTTCTTGTTCCATCCACCAAAGCCACATTGCATCAAAGACTGTCCAGGAACTGACTGATGCTTTAATCCAGGTCTGGGAGGAGATCCCTCATGAGAACATCCACCGCCTCGTTAGGAGCATGCACAGGTGTTGTAGGGAGGTCATACAGGCACGTGAAGGCCACACACGCTACTGACCATCATTTGATTTTCCACTTTTATTTTGAGTATCATTCCAAATGCAGAACTCCATAGGAATTAATTTTGATTTACATTGATCATTTTTTTTCTGTTTTATTGTTCTCAATGCATTCCACTACGTAATAAATAAAGATTTGCAACTGGAATATTTCATTCAATGATATCTAGGATGTGGTATTTAGTGTTCCCTTATTTTTTTGAGCAGTGTAAATAGTACATGTAAGTAACGTAGGGTACTTAGTTAACACTGTTTTAATCAAAAGTCATTTCATTGGTACAAGGTGTACTCAATCAGGATGGTCCTGAACTATTGTAGTTCGTTCTCGCTACATGCCAGCAGGCCTCAAAATACACAGGGGCAGAGCAGGACCCAGACCTGACTGTTTAACCCTTTTCCCACCTTAGACGTATAGTTACGTCTAAGATGGGCTCCCCCTGTTTGCTGCAGGCTTTGGTGATGAGCCCTCAACTTTTCCGGCACATCTCAGCTGATTTGAACAGCTGACATGTGCACATAACAGCTGCAAGTGGAATCGTGATTCACCCGTGGCTGTTAACATGTTAAATGCCGCTGTCAATCTCTGAGAGCGGCATTTAACATGCTTGCGCCGGAAGCACGTCACTAATCCCATCCATCGGTGCCCGTGTCACATGAGCAGGGTTGAAGCCCTGCTCTGTGTAGCACAAGCAATCGGATGATCGCAGCTTCTAGACTCCCATGGAGACTACTGAAGCAAGTAAAAAGTAAAAAAAAATGTTTTTAAAAAAATAAAAAAATATAAAAGTTCAAATCACCCCCCATTTGCCCCATTCAAAAGAAAACAATAAAAAAAAAAAAGAATACACATATTTGGTGTCGCCGCATTCAGAATCGCTTGATCTATCAATGTAAAAAAAGAATTAACCCGATCAGTAAATGACATAACGGGAAAAAAAGTCAAAACACCAGAATTACTTTTATTGGACACTGTAACATTGCATTAAAATGCAATAACCAGCGATCAAAAGATCCTATCTAAGAATCTACACCAAAATAGTATCAATACAAACGTCAACTCCTCACACAAAAAATAAGCCCTCACCCAGCCTCAGATCATGAAAAATGGAGACACTACGGGTCTTGGAAAATGTTGACTTTTTTTTTTTTAAACATTGGATTTTTTTTTCCACCACTTAAATAATAAAGACCCTAGACATGTTTGGTGTCTATGAACTCATAATGACCTGGAGAATCAAAATGGCAGGTCAGTTTTAGCATTTAGTGAACATGGTAAAAAAAAAAAAAAAACTGTGGGATTGTACTTTTTTTTGCAATTTCACCGCACCTTGATTTTTTTTCCCCGTTTTCCCGTATATTATATGGCAAAACCAATGATGTTCAAAAGTACAAATCATCCTGCAAAACACAAACCCTCACATAGCTATATTGACGAAAAAATAAAAAAGTTATGTCTCTGGGAAGAAGGGGAGCGAAAGACGGAAACACAAAAACGGAAAAACCCAGGGTGGTGAAAGGGTTAAACACCTGCCCATGGAAACACATTGCACTTACACCAACATGTATTACAGCTCACTTCTTTGGTTTTGCTTTAGCTTTTGATACTTTGTACATATAGCGGCATAGCTCCCCTTTTTGGGCTGTGCATTTTGTCTATATAGCTTTCCACAGCCAGGTGTGTCAGGTCTGGGTCCTGCTCTGCCCACGTCTATGGACACCTGCTGGCAGGTAGCGAGAACTACAAGAGTTAGGGACCATCCTGATAGGGTGCACCTTGTTGCGGTGGGATGGTTTTTATGGTTTTTATGATCTTTTCATTAAAATATTCTCAACTAAGTTCTGCATGTTATTTACATGTACTACTACGATTTAGTTATGTATTTACTTACTGCAGGGTGCAAATGCTCATTTTATTCTTATTCTAAGTTCTCACTGTTAATTCACAGTGTGAATGTGCCCCTATACATTGCACTTGTATCAATATGTGTTCCAGCTAATTTCTTTGGTTTTACAGACATAACACAGAATAACATTTATTGGTAATAAAATAATATCTACAGATTCTCTCTATAAAGTAGACAGCAATTATAATGAGAATCTTCTGGAGCCATCAATAAATGGAGACATTTCACATGCAAATCTATGCCGATGGGAAGGGTGATATCTCCTCAGGCTCAGCAGGCTCCCATTAGCCTGTCCCCATTGCAGTTAGCCTCTCCAGTGTAAAATTCCTTATAACATGTAATATACAATTATTGCCTGCAATATTCTAAACATGACATGTCCAGTTTTTCGATAAGTCACAAATCAAAATTACCCATACCAGTCTATGGGTCCATGAGAATCACATACTGCACACATATGTTGTCAGTGTGCTGTCCATGATCATACTAGTCACAGTCTGCTTTTCCTAGCAGAATTACCATTCAGGCATGGGGTCTTCAGGAGACCCCTGGCTGTCATGGAAACCCATTAGTACCACGAGACTGCATCACGGGAGGACTGCGATGGCATGTGGTAAATCAGGCCCCTAACCCGATCCATGCCGCTATCAGAGTTTGACTGCGCCATGCATGCTCCATTCTGAGCTTCCATCAAAGACTGGGACCCGACATATGACAGAAGAGTATGTCATATGTTGAGAAGGGGTTAATGGTGTCCTCAATGCTGAGAAATGCAGGCAGATACTTAGCTATCATGCAATATCGTCAGGGAGGCGTCTGATCGGCTCCAAAATTATTCTGCAGCAGGACAATGACCAGAAACATACAGCCAATGTCATTAAGGCCGGGATCACACATGCGAGTAAATCGGCCGACACTCGCATGTGAAATCCCAGCTCTGGCGCTGGCACTCGGGAGTGGAGCGAGCGGCTGCATGTATTTATATGCAGCCGCGCGCTCCACTCCTAAGTGCCAGCGCCAGAGCTGGGATTTCACATGCGAGTGTCGGCCGATTTACTCGCATGTGTGATCCCGGCCTAAGACCTACCTTCATTGTAAAGAAGAACAAGCAGTCCTAGAAGTGATGAAATGGCTCATACCTAGCCCTGATCTCAACATCACCGAGTATCTCTGGGATTACGTGAAGAAACAGATGGATGTGCGCAGGACTGCAGACACAGAAGATCTGTGGTTACTTCTCCCAGATGTTTGGCACAACCTGCCTGCTGAATTGCTTCAAAACTGAATGTGGAAGAACTGATGTTTTGTTGCTGCTTAGAGGGCAATGGATGATCATACCAAACATTGACTTGATTTAGATTTCTCTTTGATTCATTCATTTTCCACCTTATTTAACAATAATAAACTAGTAATACGTCTATGTCAAAAGCTTAAAAAACACTATTTTCCCTCATTTTTTGATGTGCTCACTCCAGTTGCTTTTTGTATTTGGATGGTTTGGTCCTTACCAGGGAGGCTTGGTGACCATAACCATTGTCACTGTAATCTAGGGTCTGGAACATCTATTTTTCAGTAGAAGGTAGACAAGACAAGCTGGTTAAAACTGAATCATAAAAAAATAAAAGCAGAAAAAATATGTGAAAGGGTTAATACATTGTGTACACATTGTGCTCTTTTCTTTAAAAAAAATGTGTCAAAACGTACCTGAGCTGTCTGATAAATATGGTGGAAGTGAGAACCAGCTCAGGCCAGAGAATTTGTATATACCCAGTAAATATATACTGGTGAGTGACATGGCTGGGCGCTGCAAGATGCACAGTCTCACCCCCATCATTACATCACCAGCCTAGGAGCAGTGTGTCAGACCAGCCCAGTCTCTGACCTGTACACAAGCTACAGCCAATCACATATCAGCTTTATGACATCACTGACCAATCAGCTGAGGCCACTGTGTGTACTACCAATCAGGATGCAGCAATGATCCTGGTCATGTAGAAGTGGAAAGTCAGGTTCAGATCATAGTGAGATGTCACTGCACAGAGAAGAGATCAGCAGAGCCAAGACAGACAGTAATAACCAAGGGAAGTGTTCACTACAGTGATGTCATGTAATAAACCGGCAATATCATCATGGCATAGGAGATTGTTTTTTTCTTTTTTCTACTATTTTGTTTATTTTTTTGTTACACTTACAATGCAATGTATAGTCTTAATCACGAGTGAGTTTAGGGCCAAGTTCACACATTCACAATTTGGTCAGTAGTTTACATCAGTATCAGGAGTGGAACAATAGAAACACGGCACCACTTCTGTATATTTCACCCACTCCTGGTTTTGGCTTACAAATACTGATGTAATATACTGAATGTGTGAACCTAGCCTAACACAGACCTATTCGGGGAACAATGGCATACCATGGCGCTAGTTTATGACAGAAAATCTACTGGAACCCTCTATGTGCACACGTTGCTGATTTTTTGTGCGGATCCACAACATTCTTTCCACCAAATCCGCAAAGGGTAGCTCAAGCAATGTTAATCAATGGGAATCCAGAATTGTTGTGCACATGCTGCGGAAAATGCCGCACTAATTCGCAGCGTTTTATTTTCTGCAGCATGTCAATGCTTTTTGCAGATCTACAGCGTTTCTGCACCCATTGACTAACATTGAGTCAGTCAAATCCGCAGCAAAACCGCAGGCAGGTGTAAAAAGGTTTGTGGATTTGCTGCGGATATGCTGGCAAAAACGCTGCAAAGAAGGAAATTATGTCAGAAGGAGGAAGAGTGTGTGGGAGGAGAATATGTGTGTGGGTGGAGCATATGTGTGAGCGGAGAATATGTGTGTGTCTGTCTACGGGTGTCTGTGTGTGTCTGCGTGTGTGTGCAAGTGTCTGCATGTGTGTGCGGCTGTGTGCGGTAACGCTACCGCTGGTACTGTCGGTCAAAGCGCTGCGGGATCATGCTGGTAGATGTCAGCGTGATTCCGCAGCTGACTGTGATCCGCAGCGGTGACTTGCGGTAAAAAAACAGGCGTGGGCTGATGAGACTACTGCTCCCATAGGGCTATGTCTGCTGTCATTGATAACAGTGACAGCAGGTGCTGCTGATGGGAGAGTAGTATCATCTGCCAGCGTCTGTGCTCACAGTTAAAAAAAA
>JARQOD010000003.1:156821820-156861148 GCA_033576555.1 Oophaga sylvatica
TTATCATCCTATATTCTTCCTCGATTTCCCATAGAAACGCCTTTGCCAGCAGTGGCTGAAAGAAATCACCTCTTTTACAAAAGAATAAGGATCTTCTAAAGGAAATCTGGAATTGGCTCAGGAAAGGTACAAGAAAGCCGCAGATAAATTTTGTAAACCTGCACCAGCTTTCAAGGTAGGAGACCTGGTTTGGCTGTCAACCAGAAATCTTAAGTTAAGAATTCCATCATCTAAGTTGGGACATAAATACATTGGGACCTTAAAAATCAGTAAAATTATAAGTGCTGTCGCTTGTCGTCTTCAACTGCCCAGAACTATGAGAATCCCCCTGTCTTTCATGTATCCCTACTAAGGTTTGCGACACCCAATACGTTTGCTGGACGTTCTTCTCCTTGCCCTGACCCAGTGCTAGTCGATGGTCAGGAAGAATTTGTGGTGGAAAAGATTCTAGATTCCAGGTTGTATAGAAATCAGTTACAATATCTGATTAAATGAGGGCTACCCAGTGGAGGACAACTCATGGGAACCAGTCAATAACTTTTAATGCTCCTCGCTTGCTCCGTCAGTTTCATCAGGGGTACCCAAAACAAGCCTGGTCTGAGTCATCCGGAGGTTGTCCCTAAGGGGGGAGTAATGTAAGGTTCTGTGTACATGTTCCTGAAACTCAGTTTTTCTGTCAGCCATTTTACTTTCTGTCTTGCTGCAGCTATCTTGCCCTCAGTCAATATGAGTTTCCACTTGCATGTTCCCGCCCTGATTCTCTCCTCTTGCTTCTTAAGCAGCCACAGCTGAGCAATCAGTGCTTCAGAATCAAGCCTGCAGTGAACTGTGACCTACTCTGGAAGCCTTGGACTTTGTACTCCAGTTATTTCCTATTGTGGAACTTTGGAACACTCGTGGACTTTGGAACCTTGCTATTTGATAAATCCACGTTTGCATGGACTTACGGTAACAGAGAAGAGATCCTGAACCTGTTGTGGAGAGTGATTGCTGAGCTTAAGTTACTCTGGCCTGCTGTGTCTCCTGCTTTTGTATCTGCAAACTGTGTGACTACTATTGCCACTTGTATGAAGTAATACAAGACTTCTATATCAAACCTGTGACTCCTGTGTTTTCATCGCAACCAAGCACAAGACACTATATGAACTGTACTCCTTACATTACACACTGCTTCCACCAGCAAGTCTTTTTTGTAGGACAGCCTATAATGCCATCAACCCCAGGTAAGTAATGCACACGCACACACCAGGCCACCATTAGTGATGTAAAAGAAAATGTGAATCATCAGACCAGACTCCTTTCTATTGCTCCATGGTCCTTTCGCAGATGCTCATTGTAGACAAGGCATCGTGTGTGGTTCGCAACTCCAAACACCGTAAGCTGCAGTGCATTGAGTGTTCTGACGCTTTTCTATAAGAGACAGCATTACTTTATCACCAGTTTGTGATAGTCACTTATTTCGAATTAGTTCAGACAAGCTACCTTTTATTCTCCATGTGCAATCAGTGAGCTTGGGGTTCATGAACAGGCGTGTACATAGAAATCATGGGGTCCCATACCAAATTGCTAATATTGTCTCCTCCAAAAAATAAATAAAAATATATGATAATATATAGTAGTCAGATTTACGGCCCCACAGGTGCAGTCACAGATGGGCATATCTTCCAACTTTTAAAGACGGAGAACACATATCGTTAAGCCTGATATTTTTTCACAGATACTCACATATCCATCATAATCTATGGTGCTAGTCACATGTCCATATTTTTTCTATGGGTCCATGAAAAATACGTACAGCACATGGATGGCATGTCTGTTTTTAACATTACAAAGTATAGGAGAATTCTTTATTCATCTGTGAAAAACACTGATCACACCTGATGGTAAAACGGACACATGGACTGTACACAGATGACACACTGACCCCAAAATACTGATGACACTGGTTCCTGTTTCAGCACAATGTAACTCCAAGTCAATCACTGTTAAATCAACCTGTCCAGTTCACTGATTGTGAATCAATTTCTCCTGCTGTTGTGCAAATGGAACAGACATCAGGTAGAAAGGATAGCCAATTAGCAAGACAACCCCTATAAAGGAGTGGTTCTCCAGGGGTTGACCACAGACCATTTCTCTGTTCTCATCCTTTTTGGCTGTTGTTTTGGTTACTTTTGCATTTTGTCATTGCTCTCATCCCTTATGGTACTGTACTCAGGGGCGCAGCTATAATGAGGCAAGTTGAGCCTGTTGTCTCAGGCGGCAGGAAGCTGCTGTGCAGAGAGGGCGGCATATCACTCTGCTACTCGCAGCACCTACAATTTAGCCACAGTCACTGCTTGCTACTCGCAGCATGTACAATTTAGCCACTGCAACGGTACTCCATGTCACTCTGTAGAGCTGAAGTGGAGCAGGAGAGCCCAGTGCCTGCAGCCATGACATAAGAAACATAGACCTGCTGGAAAGGTGGAGAGCAGCAAAGACCTGGAGAGGCAGCTTCCTCTCAGGGTGTGTGTTCTCAGGGAACTTCTCAAGACTGAGAGGGACTATGTGGGGACCTTGGAGTTTCTTGTCTTGGTGAGTTGTGTGATGGGGAAGGGGGAAGGGATGTCTTCTATCACTGCTCAGTCAGCCTGAGTAACATGATTATTAGAAAACCCCATAGAAACCTCAACAATAGACATAGACTGGGCAGAATAATTGTCTCCAATACAGGCAGGGATCATTAGATTATGGATGTGATGCAGAACTAAAACAAAGGTTAACAATACATATCTAAAAAAAAGGAAGAATGCAGTACAAGATCTACATATAATCAAAAAGCAAATTGGGGTAATCCTAAACTGAATAGTAGCAACAAAAATGGAAGCAGCACTTCAAAAAAAGTGCAAATTATAAGACTTTAATGGCCCATGTGGCGACGTTTTGGTTCATAGAGTGAAATTTTCTCCGAGAAAGTTCACGCTATGAACCAAAATTTGCACTACTTTTGAGTTTTATATGTATATCAGCGGCGCTAAAGGATTAGTAGTTAAATAGTGCTGCAAACAAGGCACTACCACTACAGATTGCCAATGAATAATAAATGTTTAAGAATAAAAATAGTTTGCGCACATAAAAACTACGAGACAACACGGGGATGTGAGAAAGGATATAAATGTGTATGTATCAATTAGGAAACAGAACATAAAACCAGACAAACTGAAAAAACCATTAGATATATACAAGTACTAGATGATGTAATAGATAAATAATCGTTGCACTGAAACACGTGCAAATAAGGAGAAGTCCTCTTGTCCCAGTGGAGCAGAAATCCTAAAAAAGGCCTGGTGTGCAAAAAGGTCAGAAAAGAGTCTATAAAGATTCAAAAAGTATTACTGAACTGTCCCGGCCGGTGACAGCTCAAACAGTTAATGGAAAATATACCTGTTTGCACAGGTTTTACCTGACAACCCCGATGGGTGACTTGCGGTGGAAAATCCGATTTTCAGCCTCCTCTGGCCCCTGACAACCCCGATGGGTCACCAGTGTAAAAAATTCGCTTTCAGCCTCCTATGGGCCCCCTGGTGAATAGACGTCCGTTGGTAAATGCCGGTAATTTTGAGGCCTCCGGGCCAGGTTGAGAACGCCGGCAGATAATGTTGAATCCCACTGGAAAGAGGAATGTGAGCAAGGACCTGCCGTGACGAGCCAGGTCACATGCCCTCGAAGATGCTGCACCGATACAGAAATCTTCTCTCCTGGTGTCCACAGAAGGAGTAAGTCCTCTGATGGGCCTCCTATGGCCTGAAAAAGTCCGATACACACGGTAGTCACTGTTCGTCACGATTCTAAAGGTCTTGTGGTGTGACTGGATGACAGGACCTGCCGTGAGGTAGATGATCACGTGACCGCACATAATGTTTCTGAATGAGAGGGTACGGATCACAGAAAGGACCACAATACTTCCAACGCGTTTCGGTGCAGCATCTTCGAGGGCACGTGACCTGGCTCTCACGGCAGGTCCTTGCTCACATTCCTCTTTCCAGTGAGGATTCAACATTATCTGCCGGCGTTCTCAACCTGGCCACGGAGGCCTCATATTACCGCATTTCCCAACGGACGTCTTTTTCCCACCAGCGGCCATAGGAGGCTGAAAGCGACTTTCTTACACTGGTGACCCATCGGGTTGTCAGCGGGCCAAGGAGGCTGAAATCGGATTTTCCACCGCAAATCACCCATCGGGGTTGTCAGGAAAAACCTGTCAAACAGTAATATTTCCATTAACTGTTTGAGCTGTCACCGGCCGGGACAGTCTCAGTAATACTTTTTTGAATCTTAATGACTCTTTCTGACCTTTTTGCACACCAGGCCTTTTTAGGATTTCTGCTCCACTGGGACAAAGACTTCTCCCTTATTTGCACGTGTTTTCAGTGCAACGATTATTTTCTATTAAAATCATCTAGTACTTGTATATATCTAATGGTTTATCAGTTTGTCCTGGTTTTATGTTCTGTTTCCTAATTGATACATACACATTTATATCCTTCTCACATCCCGTGTGTCTCGTAGTTTTTATGTGAGCAAACTATTTTTATTCTTAAACTTTTGGAGTTTTTGCTTCCATTTTTTTACTTGAAATCGGTCTGTCTATAATCCCTCTCTCTCTCTCCACTAATTATCTACAGTATCTCATGTTGTAGGTGCCTAGTCCATCTAATTATCTAAAGTATCTCACGTTTTAGGTAGACTAGCTAAAATAAACATTTTAAAAAAGTTTGCTGAACTGGCACAAAGTAATATCCCATATACCAACAAAATAAATACCAGGTGGCCCAAAAGTAGGTATACAGGTAAAATCAGTTAAATTTTTCACAAGCGATGTGCAAACATACTGACTGACCTACAACAAAAGAAGTATATTGCATTTTAACACATTGTTTATTACATTTACATTTGTTTCACATTGTTTAATCTCGTATCATCATGTATCAAACCACTGTGCACTATAGGACCTCATGTATCATCACTGCATTATAAGGCCTCATTGATCATCACTGCATTATAAGGCCTCATGTATCATCACTGTATTATAGGGCCTCATGTAATCATCACTGTGCACTATAGGGCCTCATGTATCATCACTGTGCATTATAAGGCCTCATGTATCATCACTGCATTATAGGGCCTCAGTATCATCACTGTGCACATAGCCCTCATGTATCATCACTGTGCACTATAGGGCCTCATGTATCATCACGGTGCATTATAGGGCCTTATGTATCATCACTGTACAGCGTGTGTGTGTGCAGTGTGTGTTAGCACAGTGCTTGCAACATGCCTTTATTTTTATGAATTATAATCTTATACAGCGCTAACACATATCACAGCACTTACTAATTCAGAAAAGACATGCAAAAACCGCCACATATCAGAAAGTAATACAGGTTAAGACTACAACCGAGGAGCAGGGACTCTGTTCACAAGAGCTTACAATCTGAGGAAGCAGCAATGCTAAAAAAAACTGCTTTTATTGCTTCACTACAGTCATGGCCAAAAGTTTTGAGAATGACACAAAATTAATTTTTACAAAGTCTACTGCTTCACTTTTTCTAATGGCAATTTGCAAAATACTCCAGAATGTTATAAAGAATGATCAGCTTAACAGCAATTACTTTCAAAGCAATATTTGGGTAGAAAATTAACTTTATCCCCCCAAAACACATTTCAACATATTGCAAACCCTGCCTTAAAGGACCACTAACCTCTTTTCAGTGATTGCTCCCTTAACACAGGTGTGGGTGTTGATGAGGACATGGCTGGAGATCAATCTGTCATGATTAAGTAAGAATGACACCACTGGAAAACATTAAAAGTAGGCTGGTGCTTGGCATCATGTTTCTCTTCTGTTAACCATGGTTTATCTCTAAAGAAACACGTGCAGTCATCATTGCAATGCACAAAAATGGCCTAACAGGGAAGAGTATCCAGCTAGAAAGATTGCACCTCAGTCAACAATCTATCGCATCATCAAGAACTTCAAGGAGAGAGTTCCATTGTTGCCAAAAAGGCTTTTAGGGCGCCCAAGAAAGACCAACAAGCGCCAGGACCGTCTCTTACAAGTGTTTCAGCTGCGGGATCGGGTTACCACAGTGCAGACTTGCTCAGGAATGGCAGCAGGCAGGTGTGAGTGCATCTGCACGCACTGTGAGGCGGAGACTCTTGGAGCAAGGCCTGGTCTCAAGGAGGGCAGCAAAGAAGCCACTTCTCTCCAGAAAAAACATCATGGACAGACTGATATTCTGCAAAAGGACAGCAGTGGAGTGCTGAGGACTGGGGTAAAGTTATTTTCTCTGATGAATCCCCTTTTCGATTGTTTGGGACATCAGGAAAACGCCTCATTCGGAGAAGACCAAGGTGAGCCTACCACCAGTCCTTTCTCATGCCAACTGTTTAAGCATCCTGAAACCATTCATGTGTGGGGTTGCTTCTCAGCCAAGGGAATCGGCTCTCTCACAGTCTTACCTAAAAACACAGCCATGAAATAAAGAATGGTACCAGAATGTCCTCCAAGAGCAACTTCTCCCAACCCTCCAAGAGCATTTGGCGATCAACAATGCCTTTTCCAGCATGATGGAGCACCTTGCCATAAAGCAAAGGTGAAAACTAAATGGCTCAGGAACAAAACATAGAGATTTTGGGTCCATGGCCTGGAAACTCCCCAGATCTTAATCCCATTGAGAACTTGTGGTCAATCATCAAGAACGGGTGGACAAACAAAAACCTAAAAATTCTGACAAAATGAAAGCATTGATTGTGCAAGAATGGACTGCCATCAGTCAGGATTTGGTCCAGAAGTTGATTGAGAGCATGCCAGGGAGAATTGCAGAGGTCCTGAAGAAGAAGGGTCAACACTGCAAATATTGACTTGCTGCATTAACTAATTCTAACTGTCAATATAAGCTTTTGTTACTCATATGTTTGCAAGATTATATTCTGTCTGTGATAAAAACATCTGTCAAACACACATAAAAACCAGAGGGCAGCAGATCCATGTGAAAATTAATATTTGTGTCATTCACAAAACTTTTGGCCATGACTGTAGATACTTATACAGGTGTATAATGAGGCTCTCACTTTAACAGGCAAAGACCTGGTACAAGGACTGTGGAAAACGTATTTCTAAAAAAAAAAAAGCCGTTTTTTTGAGCTTAAAGAGCCGAAAAGGCTATGCAGACTGCTGCGGGCTGATATTCATAGCCTAGAGAGGGTCCATGGATATTAGACCCCCCTAGCTACAAATACCAGCACCCATGCCCCAGAAATGGCGCATCACTAAGAGGCACCATATCTGGCGCTTAGCCTCTCTCTTCCCATGCCATGTAGAGGTGGCATATGGGGTTTATAATGAGTTAATGTCACCTTGGATTGTAAGGTGTATTAAGTGAATCATGAAATTCCCTCCTTAAAACTAAATTTTATTGATAATCATAAAAAAACACCAACCCAGTGAAAAAAAGGTATATAGAAATACCTCAAGATAAAAAATCTACCTATTTGCTTGGCCTATACTGATCCTGGATATTCCTACCTGACCGTGGAGGTTGGCACCACTAGAAATTCGACTTGGCGCCCCACTCAGCGTAGGCTAGCCCTCACTGCCCTTTATACCCTACAATATAGGCGGGAAAACAATAATTCAGATAGGCAGGAATGAAGAGAGTCTTTTAAACTAGGCACACACAAATAAAAAAGATACCAATAGTATCCCTCAATGACTCAGAATGGCTGAAAAAAACCAAGATATATATTTGGGATATAATCATGATACATTAGGCAGAGCAAAAAGTAATATACCCCTTATAGTCCCCATATCATCTCATAGATTAGTAGATTGTTTTGACATTCGTTCAGAGATGCTAATAGACAAAAATAATTAGAGTATCAGCATAGATTGTGCTAGTATTCAAATGAACAACCCATAAGACATAACATATTGTTGTCATTTTGCCCTATGTGCTTGCTCCCCACAAGGGTAAATTATCGTATCTTCTGTACACCCCGACACGTTTCCCCGTTAATCTGAACGGTTCATCAGGAGGTCATGGGAAAGATGCGGACCGGCTGCCATAGTGGATGATGGTGCAAACCCCCGCATCGTCTCTGGTGGATTTAAATAACCGCCCATTGTTAGTGCCAGAATTGGTCCACCCACATAATAATGAGCCATGTACCGGGTTATCCTATAGGCCACATTCCGCTTAGCTCATATAACGTCAGACGCCATCGCTGCTCACGCTGTCCCAGCGTGGTGTGTGGATATTACAGATACTTCCGGGAGCGATCTGCGTCTCAGCTCTTGGAGCGCAAGCATCACTTCCGCCCAGGCCAGTCTCAGAGCGCCGACGTCACTTCCGCCCCGTCCAGCAACATGCTGCGTTCCACTGACTGGAACGCAAAACTGCCGTCCGTTAGTGTGGCGTTCATTGTGAATAGACAAATTGCAGCAGACTTAATATTATGAATCGCAGGACAGTAATCAAATACATGGGTAAAGCTGTGGGCCAAGGTATAATGACAATTAGTAAAGATATAAATACCCTAAATGGGATGATATCGATATCAATAACCATCATAGGTTTTGACATATAACATGTCAATAGTATGGGTGTAAACAACATCTCAACCATTAAGAAATATATATATAGATCATAAGATGCCAATCAAGTAGGTTATTTTCCTTTTATATTATATAAGCATGTGTACGATATATATTCATTTAGACCTTTGGGGATAAGGCAGCAGCCTAAAAGTCCACTCAGCCTCGCGTTTTAGGATCATTTTATCATGATCTCCCCCCCTTGTTTTGGGTTTTAATCAGTTCTATCATTGTAAAGGTGATTTTTGATAAGCAGCCCGAATGTACACTAATTCATATGGGCGGGATACGGTGTATCTCTTTTGTTCTTAATATCATTGCAATGCTTTACCTACTCTTGTTCTTAGTTCCCTTTTAGTTTTCCAACATAATCCAGGGGGCAAGTACAGGTGGCTTATAAACCACCCCCTGGATCTGCAGTTACCAAAATCCCGAATGATAAATCTCTTCCCTTGGCTGAACTACAGAATATTTTAGTTTGATTCATCATATTACATCTTGAGCAATTGCCGCATTTAAAGAAGCCCAAAGGTCTTCTATCCAGCCAAGTGTTTGTTCTCAAAGGCCTTTGATACAGGCTGTGGACCAACCGGTCCCCCTATTGAGCGACCTCTCCTGTATGTGACACTCGGTTTGGAGGGTAAAAATTTACTCACATTGGGGTCTGCTGTAAGAATTCCCCAGTGCTTTTTCAAAATCTGATACACCCTTTCAGATTGTTCATCAAATGTCTAATCAATCTTACATATTGTTCAACCTCGCCCTCCCTCCTTGTGCTATTAAGAAGCACCTCCCTATTGGACGCAAGGGCATAATTAAGATGTCCATCCAGGACATTTTCAGGGTATCCTCTCCTCCTAAACCTATCATACAATTCCCTGGATTGCCCCTTCGGTATACCTCTTTTTAGAGGGACAGGGTGATGAGTGTCACTCTCGCAGTATAAATTTCCTGGATTTAACCATCACAAAAAATGATGATGGCAAAATATGTACTAGTACCTTCAGAAAACCAACGGCGACCAACAGTCTGTTGAGGTGGAATAGCCATCACTCTGTCCCTCTAAAAAGAGTATACCGAAGGGGCAGTTTCTCCGTATTTGTAGAAACTGCTCGGATGTGGGGACTTTTAAAAGACAATCCAGGGAATTGTATGATAGGTTTAGGAGGAGAGATACCCTGAAAATGTCCTGGATGACCTCTTAATTATGCCCTTGCGTCCAATAGGGAGGTGCTTCTTAATAGCACAAGGAGGGAGGGCGAGGTTGAACAATAGTAAGATTGATCGGGACATTTGATGAACAATCTGAAAGGGTGTACCAGATTTTGAAAAAGCACTGGGGAATTCTTACAGCAGACCCCAATGTGAGTAAATTTTTACCCTCCAAACCGAGTGTCACATACAGGAGAGGTCGCTCAATAGGGGACCGGTTGGTCCACAGCCTGTATCAAAGGCCTTGAGGACAAACACTTGGCTGGATAGAAGACCTTTGGGCTTCTTTAAATGCGGCAATTGCTCAAGATGTAATATGATGAATCAAACTAAAATATTCTGTAGTTCAGCCAATGGAAAGAGATTTATCATTCGGGATTTTGGTAACTGCAGATCCATGGGGGTGGTTTATAAAGCCACCTGTACTTGCCCCCTGGATTATGTTGGGAAAACTAAAAGGGAACTAAGAACAAGAGTAGGTGAGCATTGCAATGATATAAGAACAAAAGAGATACACCGATATCCCGCCATATGAATAGTGTACATCGGGCTGCTTATCAGAAATCACCTTTACAATGATAGAACTGATTAAACCCAAACAAGAGGGGGAGATCATGATAAAATGATCCTAAAACGCGAGGCTGAGTGGACTTTTAGGCTGCAGTCCTTATCTCCAAAGGTCTAAATGAATATATATCGTACACATGCTTTATATAATATAAAAGGAAAATAACCTACTTGATTGGCATCTTATGATCTATATATATATTTCTTAATGGTTGAGATATCTGTTTACACCCATACTATTGACATGTTATATGTCAAAACCTATGATGGTTATTGATATCGATATCATCCCATTTAGGGTATTTTATATCTTTACTAATTGTCATTATACCTTGGCCACAGCTTTACCCATGTATTTGATCTACTGTCCTGCGATTCATATTATTAAGTTTGCCTGCAATTTGTCTATTCATAATGAACGCCACACTAACGGACGGCAGTTCTGCGTTCCAGTAGTGGAACGCAGCATGTTGCTGGACGGGGCGGAAGTGACGTCGGCGCTCTGAGACTGGCCTGGGCGGAAGTGATGCGTGCGCTCCAAGAGCTGAGACGCAGATCGCTCCTGGAAGTATCTGTAATATCCACACACCACGCTGGGACAGCGTGAGCAGCGATGGCGTCTGACGTATATGAGCTAAGCGGAATGTGGCCTATAGGATAACCCGGTACATGCGCTCATTATTACGTGGGTGGACCAATTCTGGCACTAACAATGGGCGGTTATTTAAATCCACCAGAGACGATGCGGCGGTGCACCATCATCCACTATGGCAGCCAGTCCGCATCATTCCATGACCTCCTGATGAACCGTTCAGATTAACGGGGAAACGTGTCGGGGTGTACAGAAGATACGATAAGTTACCCTCTGTGGGAGCAAGCACATAGGGCAAAATGACAACAATATGTTATGTCTTATGGGTTGTTCATTTGAATACTAGCACAATCCTATGCTGATACTCTAATTATTTTTGTCTATTAGCCATCTCTGAACCGAATGTCAAAACAATCTACTAATCTATGAGATGATATGGGGACAATAAGGGGTATTATTACTTTTTGCTCTGCCTAATGTATCATGATTATATCCCAAATATATATCTTGGGTTTTTCAGCCATTCTGAGTCATTGAGGGATACTATTGGTATCTTTTTTATTTGTGTGTGCCTAGTTTAAAGACTCTCTTCATTCCTGCCTATCTGAATTATTGTTTTCCAGCCTATATTGTAGGGTATAACAGGGCAGTGAGGGCTAGCCTACGCTGAGTGGGGGCGCCAAGTCGAATTTCTAGTGGTGCCAACCTCCACGGTCAGGTAGGAATATCCAGGATCAGTATAGGCCACGCAAATAGGTTAGATTTTTTATCTTGAGGTATTTCTATATACCTTTTTTCACTGGGTTGGTGTTTTTTATGATTATCAATAAAATTTAGTTTTAGAGGGAATTCATGTTTCACAAAATTTGATTTCATTCCCATATGTATATATGATTTTTGTTCTACTTCTAAGGTGATATTAAGCCCGGTTAATAATGGAGAGGTGTCAATAAGACACCTCCATTATTAATCCTAAAGTTTGTAAAATCCTTTATTTGAAATAAATGACACAGACACACTTTATTATTCTTAATTAAACCATACTTACAATCAACGCCTAATTCGAAGCGAAGCCCTCGATCTCCTGTAAGAAAGGAAAAATAAAAAAGCAACAATATACCATACCTGTCCGCTGTACAGTCAAGTCCCTCGCTGCAATCCATCTTAAGGGGTTAAAACAGTTTACAACAGGGAGCGGTGCTAATGCGACCGCGCCCCACCCCCCACTGTAAACCATTAGGGAATGAATGAACCTGATGCTGGCGTGCAGAGTAAACCATATTTATTTGTACTGATTTTACAAGGGGGGGGCACTGTTTTGCACAGAAAGGCTAGGTTCACCCCTGACTGTACTGTACTGAAGCATGAGGCGGTGCCTACAACCCACAGAAGTTGCTCAGGTAGTGCAGATCATTCAAGATGGCAAATCAATGCAAGCTGTGGCAAGAAGGGTAGCTGTGTCTGTCAGCACAGTGTCCAGAGAGAGCATGGAGCAGATACCAGGAGACAGACCAGTATACCAGGAGACGTGGAGGGGGCCAGAGGAGGGCAACAACTCATCAGCAGGACTGCTATCTCCCCCATTGTGTAAGGAGGAACAGGAGGAGCAGTGACAGAGCTCTGCAAAATGACCTCCAGCAGGCTACTAACATATATGTGTCTGCTCAAACTGTCAGAAACAGACTCCATGAGGGTGGTATGAGAGTCCGACGGCCACAAGTGGGTGTTGTGCTTACAGCCCAAAACCGTGCAGGGCGATTGGCATTTGCCAGAGAAAACCAAGATTGACAGATTTGACATTGACACCCTGTGCTCTTCACAGATAAGACATACCTCCCAACCGTCCCGGTTTGAGCGGGACAGTCCCGATTTTGACCCCCCCGTACCGCTGAGGACAATATGTGTCCCGCAGTGAGACGAGCCGCCACGCCCCCATGCACCCCTTGCTGCCCTCCTTGTCTCTACAGTTCAGCGGCTCACAGCTAGCAGTGACGCTGCTATGATGTTCTCTCTGTGCCCACAGGACCTGTGATGAGGTCACAGGAGGGGAGGAGTCAGGGTCACATGATCAGTGTCCTCTTGTGTGCAGGAATCTGCGCTGTGTTGGTTGTCATGGTGCTGGATGAGGGTAAGTTTGTGTGGGGTGGGGACTGTGGATGTAGCAGTGCTGTAGTGTGTACAAGTTGGAGTCGTGTGTGTATGAGGTGTACGGAGCGGAGACGTGTGTGTATGAGGTGTACGGAGCGGAGCCGTGTGTGTAAGAGGTGTACGGAGCGGAGACGTGTGTGTACGAGGTGTACGGAGCGGAGCCGTGTGTGTACCAGGTGTACGGAGCGGAGACGTGTGTGTACGAGGTATACGGAGCGGAGACGTGTGTGTACGAGGTGTACGGAGCGGAGACGTGTGTGTACGAGGTGTACGAGGTGTACGGAGCGGAGACGTGTGTGTACGAGGTGTACGGAGCGGAGCCGTGTGTGTACGAGGTGTACGGAGCGGAGCCGTGTGTGTACGAGGTGTACGGAGCGGAGACGTGTGTGTACGAGGTGTACGGAGCGGAGCCGTGTGTGTACGAGGTGTTCGGAGCGGAGCCATGTGTGTACGAGGTGTACGGAGCGGAGCCGTGTGTGTACGAGGTGTACGGAGCGGAGCCGTGTGTGTACGAGGTGTACGGAGCGGAGCCGTGTGTGTACGAGGTGTACGGAGCGGAGCCGTGTGTGTACGAGGTGTACGGAGCGGAGCCGTGTGTGTACGAGGTGTACGGAGCTGAGCCGTGTGTGTACGAGGTGTACGGAGCGGAGCCGTGTGTACGAGGTGTTCGGAGCGGAGCCGTGTGTGTACGAGGTGTACGGAGCGGAGCCGTGTGTGTACGATGTGCACAGAGCGGAGCCGTGTGTGTACGAGGTGCACGGAGCGGAGCCGTGTGTGTACGAGGTGCACGGAGCGGAGCCGTGTGTGTACGAGGTGTACGGAGCGGAGCCGTGTGTGTACGAGGTGTAAGGAGCCGAGCCGTGTGTGTACGAGCTAAGCTGCACATATACAAGGTGAGCGGAGCTGCGCGTGTACGAGGTGCATGGAGCGGAGCCGTGTGTACGAGGTGGATGTAGCAGTGCTGTGTGTGTACGAAACGGAGCCCTGTGTGTGAATTGTACGGAGCTGAGTCGCTCAGCTCCATACACACAGGGCTCCGTGCTTGAGCCGTGTGTGTATGGATGGAGGCGCGTGTGTATGTAGCGGAGCCGCGTGTGTACGGAGCAGAACCGCTTGTGTATGAGGTGTATGCTGCAAAGCCGCATGTGTACAAGGTTTACGGAGTGGAGTCGTGTGTGTACAAGGTGTACAAAGCGTGGCTGCGTGTGTACAAGGTGTACGGAGTGGAGCCTTGTGTGTGCGAGGTGGACGGAGCGGAGCCGTGTGTGTACGAGGCATACAAAGCGGAACCGTGTGTGTGTGAGGTGTGCAGAGCTGTGCATGTACAAGGAGTGTGGTGGGGAGCATTCATACCTCCCAACCGTCCTGAATTCAGCGGGACACTCCCGATTTTGAGAGTCTGCCCCGCTGTCCCGGCCGGGAGCTTTTCCCGTGGACACAGGAGTACATGCCGGAGCCCCGAAGAGCACTTTAAAACTCGCACGTGATGTTCCACCAGAAGTGACATGCTGGAAGATGACCGGAAATTAGGTAATTTCGGGAGGAGATTGTGACGGAACCATGGAGGCACTTCAGGGAATGCTTCAGATCCATCACCATGTCCTCGCCTTGGAATCGGGGATGTCGGCCGTGTGAGCGGATCATGATACAGTCAGGGCCAGAAATATTTGGACAGTGACGCAATTTTCGCGAGTTGGGCTCTGCATGCCACCACATTGGATTTGAAATGAAACCTCTACAACAGAATTCAAGTGCAGATTGTAACGTTTAATTTGAAGGGTTGAACAAAAATATGTGTTAGAAAATGTAGGAATTGTACACATTTCTTTACAAACACTCCACATTTTAGGAGGTCAAAAGTAATTGGACAAATAAACATAACCCAAACAAAATATTTTTATTTTCAATATTTTGTGGCAAATCCTTTGGAGGCAATCACTGCCTTAAGTCTGGAACCCATGGACATCACCAAACGCTGGGTTTCCTCCTTCTTAATGCTTTGCCAGGCCTTTACAGCCGCAGCCTTCAGGTCTTGCTTGTTTGTGGGTCTTTCCCTCTTAAGTCTGGATTTCAGCAAGTGAAATGCATGCTCAATTGGGTTAAGATCTGGTGATTGACTTGGCCATTGAAGAATGTTCCACTTTTTTGCACTCATGAACTCCTGTGTAGCTTTGGCTGTATGCTTGGGGTCATTATCCATCTGTACTATGAAGCGCCGTCCAATCAAGTTTGCAGCATTTGGCTGAATCTGGGCTGAAAGTATATCCCGGTACACTTCAGAATTCATCCGGCTACTCTTGTCTGCTGTTATGTCATCAATAAACACAAGTGACCCAGTGCCATTGAAAGCCATGCATGCCCATGCCATCACGTTGCCTCCACCATGTTTTACAGAGGATGTGGTGTGCCTTGGATCATGTGCCGTTCCCTTTCTTCTCCAAACTTTTGGCTTCCCATCATTCTGGTACAGGTTGATCTTTGTCTCATCTGTCCATAGAATACTTTTCCAGAACTGAGCTGGCTTCTGGAGGTGTTTTTCAGCAAATTTAACTCTGGCCTGTCTATTTTTGGAATTGATGAATGGTTTGCATCTAGATGTGAACCCTTTGTATTTACTTTCATGGAGTCTTCTCTTTACTGTTGACTTAGAGACAGATACACCTACTTCACTGAGAGTGTTCTGGACTTCAGTTGATGTTGTGAACGGGTTCTTCTTCACCAAAGAAAGTATGCGGCGATCATCCACCACTGTTGTCTTCCGTGGGCTCCCAGGTCTTTTTGGATTGATGAGTTCACCAGTGCTTTCTTTCTTTCTCAGGATGTACCAAATTGCAGATTTTGCCGCTTCTAATGTTGTAGCAATTTCTTGGATGGGTTTTTTTCTGTTCTTGCAGCTTAAGGATGGCTTGTTTCACCTGCATGGAGAGCTCCTGTGACCGCATGTTTCCTTCACAGCAAAACTTTCCAAATGCAAACACCACACCTCAAATCAACTCCGGCCCTTTCATCTGCTTAATTGAGAATGACATAACAAAGGGATTGCCCACACCTGTCCATGAAATAGCCTTGGAGTCATTTGTCCAATTACTTTTGGTCCCTTTAAAAACAGGGTTGCACATGTTAAGGAGCTGAAACTCCTAAACCCTTCATCCAATTTTAATGTGGATACCTCAAATGAAAGCTGAAAGTCTGGACTTCAACTGCATCTGAATTGTTTTGTTTCAAATTCATTGTGGTAATGTCTAGAACCAAAATTAGATAAATGTTGTCTCTGTCCAAATATATATGGACCTAACTGTATGTCCTGCACCGGGAGGCTTTTGTGGGCACTACAATGGGAGCTGGGCTGTTATAGTATCTTTATAGAATCTTTATTTCTTTCTCTCTCTCTGTTCTTTCTTTCTCTTTCTTTTTCTCTCTCTCTGTTCTTTCTTTCTCTTTCTTTATCTCTCTCTGTTCTTTCTTTCCCATCTTTCTTTCTCTCTATCTCTCTGTTCTTTCTCTCTTTGTTCTTTCTTTCCCTTCTTTCTCTCTCTCCCTCTGTTGTTTCTTTCTTAACCCTCTTTCTTTTTTTCTCTCTGTTCTTTTTTTCTGTCCCCTCTTTCTTTCGCTCTCTGTTTCTTTCTTTCTCTCTCTCTGTTCTTTCCCCTCTTTCTTTTTTTCTTTCTCTCTGTTCTTTTTTCTTTCTCTCTCTGTTCTTTCTTTCCCCTCTTTCTCTTTCTTTCTCTCTGTGCTTGCTTTCCCCTCTTTCTTTCTCTCTCTATTCTTTCTTTCTTTCTTTTTCTCTCTGTTCTTTCTTTCCCCCTCTGTCTTTCTCTGTTCTTTATTTCCCCTCTTTCTTTCTTTCTCTCTCCCTCTCTGTTCTTTCTTTCCCCTCTTTATTTTTCTCTCTCTGTTCTTTCCCCTCTTTTTCTTTCTTTCTTTCTTTCTCTTCTTTCTTTCTTTCTTTCTTTCTTTCTTTCTCTCTGTTCTTTCTTTCTTTCTCTCTCTGTTCTTCCTTTCCCCTTTCTTTCTTTCTCTCTCTGTTCTCTGTCCCCTCTTTCTTTCTCTCTATATTCTTTCTTTCTTTTTCTGTCTGTTCTTTCTTTCCCCCCACTGTCTTTCTTTCTCTGTTCTTTCTTTCCCCTCGTTCTCTCTCCCTCTCTGTTCTTTCTTTCTCTCTCCCTCTCTGTCTTTCTTTCTCTCTCTGTTCTTTCTTTCCTCTCTTTCTTTCTTTCTTTTCTTTCTTTTTCTTTCTTTCTTTCTTTCTTTCTTTCCCTCTGTCTTCTCTTCTGTCTTTCTACCCTCTTTCTTTCTCTCTCCCACTGTTATTTCTTTCCCCTCTTTCTTTCTCTCTCCCTCTCTGTTCTTTCTTTCCCCTCTTTCTTTTTTTATCTCTGTTCTTTTTTTCTGTCCCTTCTTTCTTTCGCTCTCTGTTTCTTTCTTTCTTTCTTTCTCTCTCTCTGTTCTTTCCCCTCTTTCTTTCTTTCTTTCTTTCTTTCTCTCTGTTCTTTTTTCTTTCTCTCTCTCTGTTCTTTCTTTCTCCTCTTTCTCTTTCTTTCTTTCTCTCTGTTCTTGCTTTCCCCTCTTTCTTTCTCTATTCTTTCTTTCTTTTTCTCTCTGTTCTTTCTTTCCTCCCTCTGTCTTTCTCTGTTCTTTATTTCCCCTCTTTCTTTCTCTCTCCCTCTCTGTTCTTTCTTTCTCTCTCTGTTCTTTCTTTCCCCTCTTTATTTTTCTCTCTCTGTTCTTTCCCCTCTTTCTTTCTTTCTCTCTCTCTGTTCTTCCTTTCCCCTTTCTTTCTTTCTCTCTCTGTTCTCTGTCCCCTCTTTCTTTCTCTCTCTATTCTTTCTTTTTCTGTCTGTTCTTTCCTTCCCCCTCTGTCTTTCTTTCTCTGTTCTTTCTTTCCCCTCGTTCTCTCTCCCTCTCTGTTCTTTCTTTCTCTCTCCCTCTCTGTTCTTTCTTTCTCTCTCTGTTCTTTCTTTCCTCTCTTTCTTTCTTTGTTCTTTCTTTCCCCTCTGTCTCTCTCTCTGGTCTTTCTTACCCCTCTTTCTTTCTCTCTCCCTCTGTTCTTTCTTTCCCTCTTTCTTTCTCTCTCCCTCTCTGTTCTTTCTTTCCCCTCTTTCTTTTTTTCTCTCTGTTCTTTTTTTCTGTCCCCTCTTTCTTTTGCTCTCTGTTTCTTTCTTTCTTTCTTTCTTTCTTTCTCTCTCTCTGTTCTTTCCCCTCTTTCTTTCTTTCTTTCTCTCTGTTCTTTTTTCTTTCTCTCTCTGTGTTCTTTCTTTCTCCTCTTTCTCTTTCTTTATTTCTCTCTGTTCTTGCTTTCCCCTCTTTCTTTCTTTCTCTCTCTATTCTTTCTTTCTTTTTCTCTCTGTTCTTTCTTTCCCCCTCTGTCTTTCTCTGTTCTTTATTTCCCCTTTTTCTTCCTCTCTCCCTCTCTGTTCTTTCTTTCTCTCTCTGTTCTTTCTTTCCCCTCTTTCTTTTTCTCTCTGTTCTTTCCCCTCTTTCTTTCTTTCTTTCTTTCTTTCTTTCTTTCTTTCTTTCTCTCTCTCTGTTCTTTCTTTCTTTCCCCTCTTTCTTTCTTTCTTTCTTTCTCTCTCTCTGTTCTTCCTTTCCCCTTTCTTTCTTTCTTTCTTTCTTTCTCTCTCTGTTCTTTGTCCCCTCTTTCTTTCTCTCTCTATTCTTTCTTTCTTTTTCTGTCTGTTCTTTCTTTCCCTCTTTCTCTCTCCCTCTCTGTTCTTTCTTTCTCTCTCTCCCTCTTGTTCTTTCTTTCTCTCTCTGTTCTTTCTTTCCTCTCTTTCTTTCTTTCTTTCTTTCTTTCTTTCTTTCTTTCCTTCTTTCTTTCTTTATTTCTTTCTCTGTTCTTTCTTTCCCTCTGTCTTTCTCTCTCTATTCTTTCTTACCCCTCTTTCTTTCTCTCCCCCTCTGTTCTTTCTTTCCCCTCTTTCTTTCTCTCTCCCTCTCTGTTCTTTCTTTCTCCTCTTTCTTTGTTTTCTCTGTTCTTTTTTTCTGTCCCCTTTCTTTCTTTCTTTCTTTCTTTCTCTGTTCTTTCTTTCTTTCTCTCTCTGTTCTTTCTTTCCCCTCTTTCTTTCTTTCTCTCTCTGTTCTTTCTTTCCCCTCTTTCATTCTTTCTCTCTCTGTTCTTTCTTTCCCTCTTTCTTTCTTTCTTTCTTTCTTTCTTTCTTTCTTTCTTTCTTTCTTTCTTTCTTTCCCCTCTTTGTTTTTTTTCTCTGTTCTTTCTCTTCCCTTTCTTTATTTCTTCTCTCTCTACTTTCTCTCTGTTCTTTGTTGCTTTCCCCTCTTTCTTTCTCTATCTCCTTTCTTTCTGTTTTTTTTCTCTCTCTGTTCTTTCTTTTACTCAGTACTAGTGTTGAGCGATACGATACCGCAAGTATCGGGTATCGGCCGATATTAGCTGTATCGGACTTTCGATACTTAGTTCCGATATTTTCCATATATCGTATACCGGAATCGGAAGTTCCCATAATTCTTTGAGAGGCAATGTGATTTTAGTCAGCCAATGAGGAATCCTAAGAAGTGTGGGCACATCCTGTACTGCTGCGGTCATGTTAACTAATGGCATGGCTGTGATTGGATGCTGAAATGATGTCAGAATGCACTATAAAAGGCGCCGCCGCCATTTTAGCGTCACTGTGCTGTGAATTCAGTAAGGGACAGAACGCTGCTGTGCTGACTCTGAGGGACAGTTAGAGATTGCGATTTAGTGTACTGTGCTTTAGGCAGGCTAGCACCAACCGCTGTGTAAAGCTTCCTTTTGCCTGCAGTGTTTTAACAGCTCTGCAAGGTGTGTGTGTGAGAGTGCAGGTGACGCTGCAGTTTGCTCTGCATGCAACGCTGTCTGTAGGCATCTGCACGTGTCACTCACAGACTCTTTTTTTTTCTTCAGTGTAATTCTTGCTGCTCCATGCAATTTAAATTTTAGTGTGACGCGCTTCCATCCGTATCCAATACATTGGTTGCAAACACTATAGAAGTAGACAAAGGATTATATACAAAGCGAACAAACGAGCATTAAAACCCAAAATTATTAAAAAAGTACAAATTTATTAGAATAACAATATCATTTAGATCATTTATATCAATAATAAAATGCAGAATTTACAAAAAATGTGAAGGTCACAAACAGCAATTGAGATCTGACCAATTGAACATAACACTGGATCGGGCTCTAGAGAATATTAATATCCCACATCTATAATGATTGTATAGGAATTATATATAGTAAAGAAACATCATATCAATGTCATATCAATCATTTGTCTTAAAAATAATCTCACCCAAATATATCCAGACAAGCGGTCAGATCGTGCTACCCCGACGCGCGTTTCGCGTGGGCTTTCTCAAGGGGCAGTGCTGTTTGTGACCTTCACATTTTTTGTAAATTCTGCATTTTATTATTGATATAAATGATCTAAATGATATTGTTATTCTAATAAATTTGTACTTTTTTAATAATTTGGGTTTTAATGCTCGTTTGTTCGCTTTGTATATAATCTTATTTGAGTATACCCTTATTGAGGTGTTTTTGTGATAACCCTTTATTCTGGTAATTTTTCTAAGTAGACAAAGGAGTAGCCTTTCACAGATTGTGAACAGTTGTGTTTCAGTGTTCACTTCAGTCTGTGTTTTTTATTTTTTGAGTGCACATCACGCTCCAGTTACTTGTTCAAGCACTGCTGCTTGTACTCTGCTGAGCGTGTCTCAGTGCCTCATCCTTGTCATTTCTCTCCAATTGCTTCTGCTCCATTCCATTTAAAATAAATATAATCTATTAGTGTGACGCGCTTCCATCCGTATACAATACATTGGTTGAAAACACTATAGAAGTAGACAAAGGAGTAGCCTTTCACAGATTGTGAACAGTTGTGTTTCAGTGTTCACTTCAGTCTCTGCGTAATAACCACACTTAGGCCTTATAACTTTTCTGACTTTCTTTATCAATCTACCAAGATGAAGAAGTCAGTGAGTAAGGCACGTGGTCGTGGCCGTGGAGTTTCAGCAGGGAGAGGACGTGGGGATTCTGTGGCTGCTGCCGCCCTCAGTGACACAGCATCCACCACTTTTCCCCGTGAGCGTTCCTTTATGCGCACTTTGGTAGGAGCTCGGCGTGCCCCCCTGCTGCGGGAAGAACAAATTGAAGCCGTTGTTGGTTGGATGGCAGCCAATGCATCGACTTCAATTCCTTCCACCTCCTCTCAGGAACACAACACTGTTGAGCAACCATCTGTCTGTTCACCGCCTGTCAAATTGCCCAGGCAGTCAGAGAGTTCTGTACAGGAGCCAGCTGAGTCTCTGCTTCTGTTCTCAGAATCTGTTGGCTCGCAAACACGGGCACAGGCAAGCAGCATTCTGCAATTTGAAGAAGAGGGAGTATGCAGTGATGCGCAACAGCTGTGTCTCTCTCAATCTGAAGAGGCGGGTGAGCCAGTGCCGATGGACAGCACACCACAGAACGCATCTCATGATGATGATGAGACTCAGGTGCCAGGTTTTGTGGAGCATGGTGCTGCCCAGACCATCCAACAGCAGCAGGTGTTGGAAGAGGGTAGTGGAGATGATGAAGTCCGAGACCCAACATGGCGTGAGCAACAGGAAGGTGGTGGGAGCAGCTCTGAGGAAGAGATTGGCCCAACGGTACAAAGAGGAGGGAGAGGTAGGCTGCAGACTCGCTTGCCTGTAGCCTCCAGTTTGGCACCTGTTGGGAGCAGTTCTCTTACAAATGTCAAAATTGGCGCTCCCATGACTTGCACTGCGTGGTCCTTTTTTGACAGACTTGTAGATGATATTTGCTATGTTAAATGCAAGCTGTGTAAGCAAAAAGTTAAAAGAGGTAAAAATATCAGTAACCTGAATACCACAAATATGTGGAAACATGTACGGACAAAGCACGTAGCTGAGTTACAAAGACACACTGGAGATGTAGGCCAACCTACAGCAGCACCTACATCTTCAGGTCGTGTTGGAGCCTCTACCTCCAGCTCACACACACCTGGTTCGGCTTCCTCACAGGATCTCCATGGAAGAACCTCGGTCACTGTTGTCCATAGACAAACTGTTATTCCACCCACAGCAGCAAGTTCACAGTCATCGTCACACTCCCAGGCCACAAAACAGCCATCGGTACCACAGGCATGGGATAAAAGACGGCCATACTCGGCAAACCATCCACGAGCACAGGCTCTGAATGCTGGCATTGCAAAACTCCTGTCCCTTGAAATGCTGTCATTCAGGCTGGTGGAGACTGACAGTTTCAGGAACTTAATGGCATTGGCAGTCCCACAATATAATGTGCCAAGCCGATTTTATTTCAGCAGGCAAGCCGCCCCTGCTCTGCAAAAACATGTCGAGGGAAACATTAAACATGCGCTACTAAACGCCGTCAGTAGCAGGGTCCACCTGACCACCGATGCGTGGACCAGTACCCATGGCCAGGGACGATACCTTTCCCTCACTGCCCATTGGGTCAATGTTGTGGAGCCGGGTACAGATCTTGCCAGTGGCGCTGTACGTGTTCTGCCAACTCCAAGGATTGCAGGAATCCAGTCTGTACACATTGATTCCTCCTCCTACTCCAGTTCCTCAGAATCATCGCTGCACGAGCCGTCACGGTATACCTACACATGGACCCGTGAACGCTTACCTGATGCGACCAATATGAGCACAGCCGTGGCCAAACGTCAACAGGCCGTCCTGAAAATGATTTCAATGGGGAATCTAAGCCACACAGCGCAGGAGGTCTGGAATGCCATCAAGCAGGAGAGCGACGTGTGGTTTTTGCCTGCGAATCTCCAGCCAGGCTTGGTAGTGTGTGACAATGGCCGAAATCTGGTGGCAGCTCTGGGCCTTGGCAACCTTACTCACATACCATGTCTGGCACATGTGCTCAACTTGGTCGTGCAGAGTTTTTTGAGGGACTATCCGGATCTTGCTGGACTGCTGCAGAAGGTCCGCCTAGAGTGCGCTCACTTGCGACATTCCAGCATAGCCAGATCGCGCATTGCTGCTCTGCAACGCCTATTTCGCCTTCCTGAACATCGCATCATATGTGACGTACCCACCAGGTGGAATTCCACGTTACATATGTTGGAGCGGTTGTGTGAGCAGCAGACAGCAGTAATGGAGTATCAGCTGCATCAGGCGCAATCAAGTCGCTCTTTGCGCCGTCCACACTTCACCACTACTGAGTGGGCCTCTATGAAGGACATCTGCGACGTTTTGCGTGCGTTTGATGTCTCAACACGGATGGCGAGTGCAGATGATGCACTAGTCAGCATGACTGTCCCCCTTATCTGCCTGCTTCAGAAATCACTGAAAGCACTAAAGGAAGAGGTTTGGAAGAGGTGGAGGATGAGGAGTCACAAATTCAATTACCTTCAGGACAGTCAGCGCAACGTGGTTCCTCACAAAGGGCTGGGCAGGGCTCACTTTGTGAGGAGGATGAGGAGGAGGAGGAGTCAATGAGGAGGAAGAAATCCCTACAGAGGGAGGTACACAACGCTCTAGTCAGTATGTAGAACGAGGGTGGGGTGATGCAGAGGAGGCAGAGATGACGCCTCTTCCAGAGGACAGCTTTTGTTGGCCAGTTGGGAGTCTGCAGCACATGGTTGATTTCATGCTTCAGTGCCTGAGAAACGACCGCCGCATCGCCCACATTCTCACCACGTCAGATTATTGGGTGTACTGTTGTGAATGGGTTTGAGATGAGTTCTGAGCAGAGACTCCCTCTGGTGGTTACAAGCGGTACTGGTCTGTTCAGTGAAGATTGTGAGGACTGGGAATCAGGTGTTACTGACTGGTCTTATATAAGGGAGTCACCTTCCCATCAGGGTTGCCGGTGATCAATTGTTCTGGTCTGAATCCTTCATTCCTGTTTCCCTTGTAGCCTGCTGTGTCGTGTCTGCATCTCCTGCTAACAGATAAGACATTTTCTTCTTTTTGTTTTTGTACTATATTTTTGCATTTTGTCCTGCACTTCTTTGGGGGCCTTCTGGTCCCCTTCGGGGGCTTTTGCCCTCTCAGTTTAGTTCAGCCACTGATGTTTGCTTTTTCCAGTTTTTTCAGTGGCTGCTGTTTTGATTTTGTTACACCAGAGAACTAATTTAGGTGGTAGAGGTCGTGTGATCTCAGGTGATTTTGAAATTAGTAGAGTTGGTGCTTTTCAGGGTTTTCTGGGATTGCAGTAAGTACCCTTCCTATCCTTTTCTATTAGTTAGTTTGGGCCCCAGCGTTTGCTCATACTATTTTCTTTCTGTGTCAGTATTTCTTCTTGTCTAACCGCCATTACTTGTTTGGGGGCTTTCTATTATCTTTGGGGTTCTGCTCCGGGGCAGATAGCTTTCCTATTTCTATCTTTAGGTGTAGTTAGTTTCTCAGGCTGTGACGAGGCGTCTAGGACCAACGTAGGAACGCTCCACGGCTGCCTCTAGTTGTGGTGGTTAGTCAGGGTACTGCAATCTCATAGATTCCAACTGCTCTGGTGTATTGCCTTTTTTACCTGCACTCCTCAGCTACCGAAACATAACAGTATCACCGGCCTAAAAATTGAAAATTGTATGGTACTCACAGAAGGGAAAAAATATTGTGAAAGAAAAAAGGTTGTCAGAGTTGTCAGAGATATTTTTCTATTTGTTGCATTTTTTTTTTCCCTCTGTATCTCTGGGTGCTGGGGAGGATCTTTTCTCTCAATGGAGTTTGCACGGTTGTCTGGCCGTGTGGATCAGCTTGCCACTGAGGTTCAGAGTATTGCTGCATATCTTGCTAGGTTGCCTGTTGTGGAACCTAGGATCCCCATGCCAGATTTGTTTTTGGGGGATCGAGCTAAGTTTCAGAATTTCAAAAATAATTGTAAATTGTTTTTTGCCTTAAAATCTAAGTCCTCAGGGAACGCAGCGCAGCAGGTTCAAATTATCATCTCTCTCCTGCGCGGCGATCCTCAGGATTGGGCTTTTTCCCTGACACCTGGGGATCCTGTTTTGAGTGATGTTGATGCATTTTTTCAGGCTTTGGGGTTATTGTACGATGAGCCTAATGTCACTGATCAAGCTGAAAAAGCCTTGTTGGCATTAAATCAGGGGCCTTATGACGCTGAGTTATACTGTCAGGGATTCCGTAGGTGGGCAGTCCTGACCAAATGGAATGACGACGCTTTGGCAGCCCTTTTCCGGAAGGGTCTGTCAGATAATGTAAAGGATGTTATGGTGGGATTCCCTGTCCCCTCTGGTCTCAATGATTCTATGTCATTAGCGATTCAAATTGACAGACGTTTGCGTGAGCGGAGAAGTATGCGTGGAATGGTGTTGCCTTGTGAACCAGCTTCTGAACCCATGCAGTGTGATAGAGTGGTGTCTGGGGCACAGCATCATGAGTTTCGAAAGCGCAATGGGTTATGTTTCTACTGTGGTGATGCCCCTCATGCTATTTCAGTCTGCCCTAAGCGGGGAAGACGTTTTGCACGCTCAGTTGTCTTGGGTAGTGTTCAGACTAAGTTTTTATTAACTGTCACTCTGATATGCTCTCTGTCCTCATTTTCTGCTCAGGCTTTCGTTGATTCTGGAGCAGCTATTAACCTGATGGATTATGATTTTGCTAAACGTTGTGGGTTTCCCTTGATACCCCTACAGAAGTCTATTCCCCTACTGGGGATCGATTCTACCCCTTTGGCTGAGAATAAACCCCAGTTTTCTACTCAGGTGATAATGAGGGTTGAACCTGATCACCAGGAGTGCTGCAAATTTTTGGTTCTGTATAATCTGCATGACATTATCGTGCTGGGTTTCCCTTGGTTACAGTCTCATAATCCTGTTTTGGATTGGAAATCTGTGTCTGTAACCAGTTGGGGCTACCAATGTGTTAATACCAACACTCCTGTTTTTTCTGCCTCCCCCAGGCTCAGGATGTTCCTGACTTTTTGATTGATTTTTCTGATGTGTTTAGCGAAAGTAAATCTGCATCCTTGCCTCCCATAGGAGCTATGACTGCGCTATTGAATTAGTGCGGGTAGTAAATTCCCTAAAGGTCGCCTTTTTAACTTGTCTGTACCTGAACATGACGCTATGCGGTCTTATATCAAGGAATCATTGGAGAAGGGTCATATCAGACCATCCTCTTCACCCTTAGGTGCCAGTTTTTTCTTTGTGGCCAAAAAAGATGGTTCATTAAGGCCGTGTATTGATTATCGTCTCTTGAACAATATTACTGTGAAATATCAATACCCGTTATCCTTGATTTCTGACCTTTTTTCCAGGGTGAAAGACGCTACTTGGTTTACCAAGCTTGACCTCAGGGGGGCGTATAACCTTATTCGCATTAAGCACGGGGATGAATGGAAGACGGCATTCAATACCCCTGAAGGGCATTTTGAGCACCTAGTGATGCCCTTTGGGCTCACTAATGCTCCTTCCGTCTTCAAGTCCTTCATGAATGACATTTTCAGGGATTTTGTGGACAAATTTCTGATTGTTTATTTGGATATCTTGATTTTTTCTAATGACTGGGACTCTCATGTGAAACATGTTCGAACTGTGTTCCAGATTTTGAGAGAGAATGCTCTGTATGTGAAGGGATCAAAGTGTCTTTTTGGCGTACAGAGGATCTCATTTCTGGGATTCATTTTGTCCCCATCTGTTATTGAAATGGACCCGGTCAAGGTTCAGGCCATCTGTGATTGGGTCCAACCTACTTCATTAAAGGCTCTTCAGAGATTTTTGGGTTTTGCCAATTTTTATCGTAAATTTATTGGTAATTTCTCGGTTATTGTTAAACCATTAACTGATTTGACCAGAAAGGGTTCTGATGTGGTGAATTGGCCTCCTGAGGCAGTCTCTGCGTTTCAGGAACTTAAGCAGAGATTCACTTCTGCTCCTGTTCTACGGCAGCCTGATGTTTCTCTGCCATTTCAGGTGGAGGTTGATGCCTCTGAAATTGGGGCAGGTGCCGTTTTGTCCCAAAAAGATCCAGAGACCTCTAAAAGTAACCTTGTGCCTTTTTCTCTCGAAAATTTTCTCCTACTGAACGTAATTATGACGTAGGTAATCGGGAGTTATTGGCCATGAAGTGGGCTTTTGAAGAGTGGAGACATTGGCTGGAGGGAGCCAAACATCAGGTGGTGGTCCTTACGGACCATAAGAATCTGGTCTATCTGGAATCTGCCAAGCGACTCAATCCTAGACAGGCAGGTGGGCCTTGTTTTTCACACGTTTTAATTTTGTGGTTTCCTTTCTTCCTGGCACTAAGAATGTTAAGGCGGATGCCCTCTCGAGGAGTTTCCTTGCGGACTCTCCTGAGTTATCTGATCCTTCTGTTATTTTGAAAGAGGGTGTAGTTCTTTCCGCCATCTCGCCCAATTTGAGACTTGCTTGGAGGGGTGTCAGGAGGATAGGCCCGAGTGCTGCCCTGTTGGAAAATTGTTTGTCCCGGACCAGTGGAAAAAGAGTGTGATGTCTGAGATTCATTGTTCCGCATTGGCTGGGCATCCCGGAATTTTTGGTACCAGAGATTTGGGTTAGTCGGTCCTTTTGGTGGCCTACCTTGTCTCGTGATGTCAGGGAATTTGTGCAGTCCTGCGGGACTTGCTCTCGCTCCAAGCCTTGCTCTCGCTCTAGTGGTTTGTTGATGCCATTGCCTGTGCCCAAGAGACCATGGACCCATATCTCTATGGATTTCATTTCCGACCTTCCTGTTTCTCAGAGAATGACCACCATCTGGGTAATTTGTGATAGGTTTTCCAAAATGATACATCTTGTGCCATTACCTAAGTTGCCTTCCTCCTCTGAATTGGTGCCGTTGTTCCTTCAGCACGTGGTTCGTTTACACGGCATTCCTGAGAACATTGTGTCTGACAGAGGAGTCCAGTTTGTTTCCAGATTTTGGAGGACTTTTTGTTCTAAACTGGGTGTTCAATTGTCTTTCTCCTCGGCATTTCATCCTCAGACCAATGGTCAAACTGAGAGAACAAACCAGACATTGGAGACTTATCTTAGATGCTTTGTGTCTGCTGATCAGGATGACTGGGTCTCTTTTTACCTTTGGCTGAGTTTGCTCTTAATAATAGGGCTAGCTCTGCCACTTTGATGTCTCCGTTTTTCTGTAATTCTGGGTTTCACCCTCGATTTTCTTCAGGACAGACGGAGGCTTCTGTCTGTCCAGGTGTTGACTCTGTTGTTGAGCGTATGCAGCAGATTTGGGACCAGGTAGTGGAGAGGTTGTCCCTCTCTCAGGAGAAGGCCCAGCGGTTTGCTAACCGGCATAGGACTGATGGTCCTCGTTTAAAGTGGGGGACTTGGTCTGGTTGTCCTCAAAGAATATTCCATGAGAGTAGCATCTCCTAAATTTAAGCCTAGGTTCATTGGACCTTATAAGATCATTGAGATTCTTAATCCTGTTTCTTTTCGTTTGCTTCTTCAGGGACATTTAAGATCCATAACGTGTTCCACAAGTCCTTATTGATGAGGTTTGTTGAGCCAGTGGTTCCTGCTGCTGTGCCTCCTGACCCTGTTTTGGTTGAGGGCAATCTGGAGTATGTGGTTGAGAAAATATTAGATTCTCGTTTTTCTAGACGGAAACTCCAGTATTTGGTTAAGTGGAGAGGTTATGGTCAGGAAGACAATTCTTGGGTGTTTGCTTCGGACATCCATGCTAGGGGACTCATCCGTGCGTATCATAGAACTCATCCTGACGACCTGGTTGCTCAAATGAGGGTTCGGTGACCCCTCCTCAAGGGGGGGGGTACTGTTGTGAATGGGTTTGAGATGAGTTCTGAGCAGAGACTCCCTCTGGTGGTTACAAGCGGTACTGGTCTGTTCAGTGAAGATTGTGAGGACTGGGAATCAGGTGTTACTGACTGGTCTTATATAAGGGAGTCACCTTCCCATCAGGGTTGCCGGTGATCAATTGTTCTGGTCTGAATCCTTCATTCCTGTTTCCCTTGTAGCCTGCTGTGTCGTTGTCTGCATCTCCTGCTAACAGATAAGACATTTTCTTCTTTTTGTTTTTGTACTATATTTTTGCATTTTGGGCCTGCACTTCTTTGGGGCCTTCTGGGTCCCCTTCGGGGGCTTTTGCCCTCTCAGTTTAGTTCAGCCACTGATGTTTGTACTTTTGCTTTTTCCAGTTTTTTTCAGTGGCTGCTGTTTTGATTTTGTTACACCAGAGAAATAATTTAGGTGGTAGAGGTCTGTGATTCAGGTGATTTGAAATTAGTAGAGTGGTGCTTTTTTAGGGTTTTCTGGATTGCAGTAAGTACCCTTCCTATCCTTTTCTATTTAGTTAGTTTGGGCCCCAGCGTTTGCTCATACTATTTTCTTTCTGTGTCAGTATTTCTTCTTGTTAACCGCCATTACTTGTTTGGGGGCTTTCTATTATCTTTGGGGTTCGCTCCGGGGCAGATAGCTTTCTATTTCTATCTTTAGGTGTAGTTAGTTTCTCAGGCTGTGACGAGGTCTAGGACCAAGTAGGAACGCTCCACGGCTGCCTCTATGGGGTGGTTAGTCAGGGTACTGCAATCTCATAGATTCCAACTGCTCTGGTGTATTGCTTTTTACCTGCATCCTCAGCTACCGAAACATAACAGTGTACACCCTCCTAGACCCTCGCTCCCCGGGACAACTTACAAACCCTCACACCGATGAACCGGGGAACCGTAAAATGCGGGAGTACCAAGACACACTGGTGCAACCATACTGTTGTACATTCAGCCGAGAGAGCTGCTGCTGCTACTGCTTTGCAAAGCAGCTCTGTGCGTCGAGGCAGTGTAGACACCTCTACAACAAGGGGGGAGCACAAGCAGCGCCTCTGCAAGGGCAAGAGCTGTATGTTACAAATGTGGCGAAGTTTTGTGACAGCGCCAGCAAGGTCTACACCATCCGAGACGGCTCCAGTCACCAGAAGCAACGTTTCCGTAAGATGGTGACAGACTACTTGTCTTTCCCTCTAAGTGTACTCCCAGATGCCTCTTCCCCTTTAAATTTTGGGTCTCTAAGTTGGATACATGGCCAGAGCTTACCAGTATGCATTGGAGGTGCTGGCTTGCCCTGCTGCCAGTGTATTATCTGAGCGCGTCTTAGTGCTGCAGGTGGTGTACTAACAGACCGTCGCATGCGACTACCCTCAGAGAATTAGACCGGCTTACTTTTCTGAAAATGAACAAGGCAGGGATCCACCTGAATTTGCCTTTTCCGTTTTCAGATTAAATAACGTTTGGAAACGTTTTCCATGTCTCCTGTTATGTTCATCTTTCTACCACCTGAAACTCTACTCCTGGGCTACAACACCGCCATTTGTTGTCGTAAGTAATTGGCAGGGGTACTGACTCCTGGCCAGCCGGTTACAGCACGACAGCTGTTTCCTGGCAGTGTGAACGTCAATTATCCTCCAATAAGTTGTGCTGTCGTGTTGCATTCGGGTTAGCCGACTCTATGGTGCCTGCAGTTTAGGTGATTCCTATGTGTGCTGTGGGATATGTAAATAAAGGCTGTTTCCATTGTGACAAAGGACAAGCACCCACTGTAGAATGTGTGATTCGGTAACTGCGGACGGCTTGCGTCCTGTCAACTTACATTTTCATGGGTGCGTTCTGCTACCCGTCCGGGGTCCAGTACCGTCAACTGGGTTCTCCCAGTGCCTTTGGCTAGGTGCCCCCCATCTCCGTATACGAGTTCCAGCAACGTCTGCTGGTCCTTGGTAGTGCTTTGGAGCACAGGTACCTCCTGCTTAGTAACCGTGTCACAGTAACGTCAGCTGGTACTCGGTTGTGACATTGCCTCTTTTCTTCTGCTACCCGTCCGGGGTCCAGTACCGTCAACTGGTTCTCCCCAGTGCCTTTGGCCTAGGTGTCCTCTCTCCTATACGAGTTCCAGCAATGTCTGCTGGTCCTTGGTAGTGCTTTGGAGCACAGGTACCTCCTGCTTAGTAACCGTGTCACAGTAACGTCAGCTGGTACTCGGTTGTGACATTGCCTCTTTTCCTTCTGCTACCGTCCGGGGTCCAGTACCGTCAACTGGTTCTCCCCAGGGCTTTGGCTAGGTGCCTCCATCTCGGTATACGAGTTCCAGCAACGTCTGCTGGTCCTTGGTAGGCTTTGGAGCACAGGTACCTCCTGCTTAGTAACCGTGTCACAGTAACTCAGCTGGTACTCGGTTGTGACATTGCCTCTTTTCCTTCTGCTGCCCCTCCGGGTTCCAGCACAGTCACTGGTCCTCGTTACTTCCATTGTTCTTGTTCCATCTGATATCCGTCCGGTTCCAGTAACGTCAGCTGGTTCTCGGAAATTAGATGACCTTAAAGACCACCCAGAAGAAGATGACGACAACAAGGATGACGAGCATGAAGCAAACAGCCTGAACACCATCACAAAGAAAAAATAAAAGATTACCCAGAGAAGATCACCAACAGGACAAAGAAGGTTAAGACAAATTACAAGATACAGAACAAAGAGACAGAAGAACAATAAGCAGAAGATCAAAAAGCAGAAGAACATGAAGTATAAGACCCAAATGAAGAGCAAAATATATGCTCTAAATTCTAGCACAAGAAGACTAAGCATGTATGGGGTGAGTCTGTTCCTCCCGTGGTGCCCCTGGAAAATGCCTGCTGCTGCAGGCTAAACTGAACACGGACAAAACTGTTGTAATTTAAATCTTTTGTGACAGCAAGAACGGAAGGATGAAAAATTCATACTTTTACAGATTACAAGTACAGGAATCTCTGTCACAAATAAGAAAATGATGAAGAAGATGAAGAGGAAGAAGATGAAGAATTTGAATATGAAGAAGATTAATAGTTTAATAATAACAATATGAGTAATGTAAACAAAAACTGAATACAAGAAGTTTAAGAAGAAGATTAAGAAGGTGAAGATGAAGAATAATTTGATGAGAAAGATGATGCTGCTGAAGATTATGAAGGAGAAAGTGTGGCACTGGCAAAAGTTAAAAAGGTGAAGAGCATGGAAGTTGTGAAACATACATATTTGCCAAAAAAAAAAAGGTTAACAACATTGTATTTGTTTGTCAATCCAAACTTATTTCCAAAAAAATATATATTAATGCTATTCCAATGCTGGGTTAAACAGTATGCCTTTATTGTCTCCTCAACCTCCCCCAATACATTTACATACTCTTGGTTGTTTTCTTCATGTACAATTAACCAACAAGGCAAGAATGTTTTTTTTTTAATGTCGATATTTGGTTCCCATAGACTTAATTGACTTCCGTATCGTATGGGTATCGCCGATATTTTAGTGATATCGGCGATACCATTCCGATCTGATATTTTTAGATATCGAGCAGTATCGCTCAACACACTCCAGTACCAGTTGCCCTCAGTACCAGCCAGTGTGATCACCAGTGCTAAATGGGTGTGGTCGGGGCGGGACAGGTTGGTGACTAGTTGTGAAATGGGTTGTGGTTGGGGGCGTGGCCTACAACTTGCCGCGGCGCGCTGTGCGCGCCGCAACCTTTCTCCCTCCTTTCCCTCATCATTCAAAGTGGGAGGTATGGATAAGAGCAGGTTCACACTGAGCACATGTGACAGACATGACAGAGTCTGGAGATGCTGTGGAGAACGTTCTGCATTAAACATCCTCCAGCATGACCAATTTGGCAGTGGGTCAGTAATGGTGTGGGGAGGCATTTCTTTGAGGGATGCACAGCCGGGCATCAGATCCTCAGACCCATTGTGAGACCATAACAGTGTACTGAACCCTAGGTTCCTTCGGATGCATGACAATTCTAAGCTTCATGAGGCTGAAGTGTGTCAGCAGCTCCTGCAGATGAAGGTATGAAGCTATGGACTGGCCTGCCCGCTCCCCAGACCTGAATCCAATCAAGCACATCTGGGAATCATTTCTTGTTCCATCCACCAACGCCACATTGCATCAAAAATGTCCAGGAACTGACTGTATGCTTTAATCCAGGTCTGGGAGGAGATCCCCATGAGAACATCCACCGCCTCGTTAGGAGCATCACAGGTGTTGTAGGGAGGTATACAGGCACGTGAAGGCACACACGCTACTGACCATCATTTGATTTTCCACTTTTATTTTGAGTATCTTCCAAATGCAGAAACTCCATAGAATTAATTTTGATTTACATTGATCATTTTTTTCTGTTTTATTGTTCTCAATGCATTCCACTAGTAATAAATAAAGATTGCAACTGGAATATTTCATTCAAGATATTAGGATGTGGTAATTAGTGTTCCCTTATTTTTTTGAGCAGTGTAAATAGTAATGTAAGTAAACGTAGGGTACTTAGTTAACACTGTTTTAATAAAAGTCATTTCATTGGTACAAGGTGTAACTCAATCAGGATGGTCCTGAACTATTGAAGTTCGTTCTCGCTACATGCCAGCAGGCCTCAAAATACACAGGGCAGAGCAGGACCCAGACCTGACTGTTTAAACCCTTTTCCCACCTTATACGTATAAGTTATGTCTAAGATGGGCTCTCCCTGTTTGCTGCGGGCTTTGGTGATGAGCCCTCAACTTTCCGGCACATCTCAGCTGATTTGAACAGCTGACATGTGCACTAACAGCTGCAAGTGGAATCGTGATCACCCGTGGCTGTTATAATGTTAAATCCGCTGTCAATCTCTGAGAGCGGCATTTAACATGCTTGCGCCGGAAGCACGTCACTAATCCCATCCATCGTGCCCGTGTCACATGAGCAGGGTTGAAGCCCTGCTCTGTGTAGCACAAGCAATCGGATGATCGAGCTTCTAGACTCCCATGGAGACTACTGAAGCAAGTAAAAAGTAAAAAAAATGTTTTTAAAAAATATAAAAGTTCAAATCACCCCCCATTTGCCCCATTCAAAAGAAAACAATAAAGAAAAAAAAAGAATACACATATTTGGTGTCGCCGCATTCAAATCGCTTGATCTATCAATGTAAAAAAAGAATTAACCCGATCAGTAAATGACATAACGGGAAAAAAAAGTCAAAACACCAGAATTACTTTTATTGGACAACTGTAACATTGCATTAAAAATGCAATAACCACGATCAAAAGATCCTATCTAAGAATCTACACCAAAAAGTATCAATACAAACTCAACTCCTCACACAAAAAATAAGCCCTCAACCCAGCCTCAGATCATGAAAAAAGGAGACATACGGGTCTGGAAAATGTTGATTTTTTTTTTTTAAACATTGGATTTTTTTTTCCACCACTTAAATAATAAAGACCCTAGACATGTTTGGTGTCTATGAACTCATAATGACCTGGAGAATCAAAATGGCAGGTCCAGTTTTAGCATTTAGTGAACATGGTAAAAAAAAAAAAAACTGTGGATTGTACTTTTTTTTGCAATTTCACCGCACCTTGATTTTTTTTTCCGTTTTCCCGTATATAATATGGACAAAACCAATGATGTTCAAAGGTACAAATCATCCTGCAAAACAAAACCCCACATAGCTATATGACGAAAAAATAAAAAATTAATGTCTCTGGGAAGAAGGGAGCGAAAGACGGAAACACAAAAACGGAAAAACCCAGGTGGTGAAAGGGTTAAACACTGCCCATGGAAACACATTGCACTTACACCAACATGTATTACAGCTCACTTCTTTTGTTTGCTTAGCTTTTGATACTTTGTACATAAGCGGCATAGCTCCCCTTTTGGGCTGTGCATTTGTTATATACTTTCACAGCCAGGTGTGTCAGGTCTGGGTCCTGCTCTGCCCACGTCTATGACACCTGCTGGCAGGTAGCGAGAACTACAAGAGTTGGGACCATCTGATAGGGTGCACCTTGTTGCGGTGGGATGGTTTTTATGGTTTTATGATCTTTTCATTAAAATATTTCAACTAAGTTTAATGTTATTTACAATGTACTACTACGATTAGTTATTATTTACTTACTGCAGGGTGCAAATGCTCATTTTATTTATCTAAGTTCTCACTGTTAATTCACAGTGTGAATGTGCCCCTATACATTGCACTAGTATCAATATGTGTTCCAGCTAATTTCTTTGGTTTTACAGACATAAACACAGAAAAACATTTATTGGTAATAAAATAATAAACTACAGATTCTCTCTATAAAGTAGACAGCAATTATAATGAGAATCTCTGGAGCCATCAATAAATGGAGACTTTTCACATGCAAATCTATTGCCGAGGGGGAAGGGTGATATCTCCTCAGGCTCAGCAGGCTCCCATTAGCCTGTCCCCATTGCAGTTAGCCTCTCCAGTGTAAAATTTCCTTATAACATGTAATAACAATTTTGCCTGCAATATTCTAAACATGACAGTCCATTTTTCGAAAGTCCCAAATCAAATTCCCATACCATCTATGGGTCCATGAGAATCACATACGCACACATAGTTGTCAGTGTCTGTCCGATCATTAGTCACAGTCTCTTTTCCTGCGAAATTTAAACCTTCAGGCAGGGGTCTTCAGGAGACCCTGGCTGTCAGGAAACCCATTAGACCACGGACTGCATCAGGGAGGACTGCGATGGCATGTGGTAAAAGGCCCCTAACCCGATCCATGCCGCTATCAGAGTTTGACTGCGCCATGCAGCCCATTTGAGCTTCCATCAAAGCTGGGACCCACTAGACAGAAGATATTCATATGTTGAGAAGGGGTTAATGGGGTCCTCAATGCTGAAAATGCAGCAATCTTATCTAATCAAATCGTCAGGGGGCGTCTGATCGGCCCAAAATTATTCTGCAGCAGGACAAGACCAAAACAACAGCCGTCATTAAGGCCGGGATCACACATGCGATAAATCGGCCGACACTCCAGTAATCCCGCTGGCCCGGCATGGGAGTGGAACGAGCAGTGCATGTATTTATATAGCCGCGGCTCCACTCCTAAGTCCGGCGCCAAGCTGGGATTTCCATGCGAGTGTGGGCCCCGATTTACCCAGTTGATCCCGGCCTAAACACCTTAATTGAAAGAAAACAAGCATCCGGAATGATGAAATGGTCATACCTAGCCCTGACTCAAATCACCGAGTATCCGGGATTACGTGAAAAACAGATGGATGGCCAGGACGCAGACACAGAAATCTGTGGTTATTCTCCCAGATGTTTGGCACAACCGTGCTGAATTGCTTCAAAACTGAATGTGAAGAATGATGTTTTGTTGGCTTAGAGGGCAATGGATGATCATCCAAACATTGACTTGATTTAGATTTCTCTTTGATTCATTCATTTTACCTTATTTAACAATAAAAACTAGTAATATCTAGTCAAAAGCTTAAAAAACACTATTTTCCCTCTTTTTTGATTCTCACCCATTGCTTTTTGTATTGGATGGTTTGGTCCTTACCAGGGAGGCTTGGTGCCATAACCATTGTCACTGAAATTAGGGCGGAACATCTATTTTCAGTAAAGGTAGACAAGACAAGCTGGTTAAAAAATCATAAAAAAAAAGCAAAAAAATATTTGAAAGGGTTAATACATTTGTACACTTGGCCTTTTCTTTAAAAAAAAATGTGTCAAAAAAGTATAGCGTCTGATAAAATGGTGGAAGTGAGAACCAGCTCGGCCAGAGAATTGTATATACCCAGTAAATAAAACTGGTGAGTGCTTGCTGGGCGCTGCAAGATGCACATCTCACCCCCCATCATTACATCACCGCCAGGAGCATGTGTCAGCCACCCAGTCTCTGACCTGTACACAAGTACAGCCAATCACTATCACTTTATGACATCACTGACCAATCACGAGGCCACGTTGTGTACTACCAATCAGGATGCAGCAATGATCCTGGTCTGAAAAGTGGAAAGTCAGGTTTTAGATTAGTGAATGTCACTGACAGAAAGGATCAGAGAGCCAAAAACAACAGTAATAACCAAGGAAGGTTCACTACAGTATTAGTAATAAACCGGCAAATTCACTGGCATAGGAGATTGTTTTTTTCTTTTTTTTACTATTTGTTTTTTTTTTTGTTACACTTACAATGCAATTAATATTTAATCACGAGTGGTTTTTGGGCCAAGTTCACACATTCACAATTTGGCAGTAGTTTACTCAGTTCAGGAGTGGAACAAAGAAACACGGCACCACTTCTGTATATTTCCACCCATCCTGGTTTTGGCTTACAAATACTGAAATAACTGAAAGGTGAACCTACCTAACACAGACCTATTCGGGGAACAATGGCATACCATGGCCTGTTTATGACAGAAAATCTCGGAACCCTTATGTTACACGTTGCGATTTTTTGTGCAATCCACAAATTCTTCCACCAAATCCGCAAAGGGTACCAAGCAATGTTAATCAATGGGAATCCAAATTGTTGGCCATGCGCGGAAAATGCCGCAAAAATTCGCAGCGTTTTAATTTTCTCCAAAGTCAATGTTTTTTGCGATCTACAGCGTTTCGCACCCATTGACTACCATTGATCAGTCAAATCCCAGCAAAAACCGCAGGCAGGTGTAAAAAGGTTTGTGGATTTGCTGCGGATATGCTGGCAAAAACGTGCAAGAAGGAAATTATCAGAAGGAGGAAAGAGTGTGTGGGGGAGATATGTGTGTGGGGGAGCATATGTGTGAGCGGAGAAATTTTGGGTCTGTCTACGGGTCTGTGTGGTCCAGGTGTGTGCAATGTCCCTGCTGTGTGTGCGGCTGGTGCGGAACGCTACCGGGTATGTCGGTCAAAGCGCTGCGGGCATGTGGAGAGTCAGCGTGATTCCGCAGCGAGTATCCGCGCGGTGACTTGCGGTAAAAAAAGCGGGGCTGATAGACAACTCTCCCATAGGGCATTCTGCTGTCATTGAAACATGACGCAGGTGCTGCTGATGGAATAGTTCATCTGCCACGTCTGTGCTCAATTTAAAAAAAAAAAGTAAAATTACATACACATTCCATAAAAAGAAAAAAAAAACATTATACCACCCACACCAAATCCCTGATGCCCCGTCTCCAAAAATGTAAAATAATAAACAAACAATCTCCTGCCCTGTAGTCCGGTTAATCCAGATTGTCCCACAGAGATTACGGTAGAAGTCACATCGGGAGATGTGGGCTCTACCCGGCCCCGGTGATCCCTGCAGGATCTAATCACTCTCATGTATCAGTGATCACTCTGGTACTTTCTTTATGGCACGCTCAAGAGAAAGTTCTCACACCGGTATGCCGTAAGTGAGAGAACCGGGTTCATGAACTCCGGTGAAAATCTCTCACAGCAGTGCATTTATACAAATGCGGGAGGGATTACCTCCTGGTTATGTATCAAGCAGGCTGGGTTAAAGCAGTCACATCTCCCCAAAAGTGGCTGTTCTACACGTGAATTAAAGGGAAAATCCGGTAAATGGACAAGGTCAGACAGGGAGTTTATATGTTGGGTTTTTTATTTTAAATTTTTTTTTACAGGAGAAAAGAGGCTTCCCCTGGAAATTTAGGGATTTAAAAAAAAAATTAAAACTGTGTTTATTTCCCTTTTTTCAAATAAAGGATTTATTTTTGGCTGTGTCTTTATTTACCAAAACTATAGGTTTAATTTGATAGGTATCTTAAGACCTGATCATTTTTAACCTGAGGGAATGATGTCCACCGGAAAAATACAAAGGTTCCCTCAACCCCACAAATTTAAAACCCCCACTTGGGCCCCCGCTACAGGGCAATTGGGGAAGAGCGAGGCTAAGTGCCCCGAAATTGGCGCATCATTAAAATGCGCCATTTCTGGGGTGGCTAGAGCTGATGTTTTAGCCCCGGGGGTGCCTATACATGGCCCCTTCCCAGGCTATTAATTCAGCCCGCAGTGTTGCCTACCTTTGCTGGTTCGATTTTAAGGGGGAACCCAGTCAATTTTTTTCAGGGGGCCCCGTAAACTAGCCAGTAAAGGAGGAACAAACATCTGTGGTGGTATTAATAGCCTGGGAACCTTTGGTATTGGCTCCTTCCAGAAATAAAATCCCGCCCTCAGCCAACGCTTTCCCCTCTGATGGTTAATGAAAATTATGCGGGGAAACCCACGCAAAATTTTTTTTTAAAATTTGTTTGAAAAATAAACGATATTGCATTTCACGCAGAATTTTGTGGGGTGTGTGTCTCTTTATTTAACTGCTGATCAATTTATTAATGAGGGTAACTGGCTGAACCTTTGTCCATTTTCTAAACCTCGGGCTTGGTTAATTTAAAAACAGTTTCCCGACCAAAAGTTTGGACCCACCTTTTCATTCAAAAATTTTCTGTATTTTATTAACTATGAAAATTGGTAGAAATCACACTAAGG
>JARQOD010000003.1:156861248-157049120 GCA_033576555.1 Oophaga sylvatica
TTTTTGGGTTTTGCCAATTTTTATCGTAAATTTATTGGTAATTTCTCCGGTATTGTTAAACCATTGACTGATTTGACCAAAAAGGGTTCTGATGTGGTGAATTGGCCTCCTGAGGAAGTCTCTGCCTTTCAGGAACTTAAGCAGAGATTCACTTCTGCTCCTGTTCTACGGCAGCCTGATGTTTCTCTACCATTTCAGGTGGAGGTTGATGCCTCTGAAATTGGGGCAGGTACCGTTTTGTCCCAAAGAGATCCAGAGACCTCTAAGAATAACCCTTGTGCCTTTTTCTCTCGAAAATTTTCTCCAACTGAACGTAATTATGACGTGGGTAATCAGGAGTTATTGGCCATGAAGTGGGCCTTTGAAGAGTGGAGACATTGGCTGGAAGGAGCCAAACATCAGGTGGTGGTCCTCACGGACCATAAGAATCTGGTTTATCTCGAATCAGCCAAGCGACTTAATCCTAGACAGGCCAGGTGGGCTTTGTTTTTCACACTTTTTAATTTTGTGGTTTCTTTTCTTCCTGGCACTAAGAATGTTAAGGCGGATGCCCTCTCGAGGAGTTTCTTTGTGGACTCTCCTGAGTTATCTGAACTTACTGTTATTTTGAAAGAGGGTGTAGTTCTTTCCGCCATCTCGCCCAATTTGAGACTGGCCTTGGAAGGGTGTCAGGAGGATAAACCTGAGTGCTGCCCTATTGGGAAATTGTCTGTCCCAGACCAGTGGAAGAAGAGTGTTATATCTGAGATTCATTGTTCCGCGTGGCTGGTCATCCCGGGATTTTTGGAACCAGAGACTTGGTGAGTCGGTCATTTTGGTGGCCTACTTTGTCTCGTGATGTCAGGGAATTTGTGCAGTCCTGTGGGACTTGCTCTCGCTCCAAGCCTTGCTCTCGCTCTAGTGGTTTGTTAATGCCATTACCTGTGCCCAAGAGGCCATGGACCCATATCTCTATGGATTTTATTTCCGACCTCCCTGTTTCTCAGAGAATGACCGCTATCTGGGTAATCTGTGATAGGTTTTCCAAGATGATACATCTTGTGCCATTACCTAAGTTACCTTCCTTTTCCGAATTGGTGCCTTTGTTCCTTCAGCACGTGGTTCGGTTACATGGCATTCCGGAGAACATTGTGTCTGACAGAGGAGTCCAGTTTGTTTCCAGATTTTGGAGGACTTTTTGTTCTAAACTTGGTGTTCAATTATCTTTCTCCTCTGCTTTTCATCCTCAGACCAATGGACAAACCGAGAGAACAAACCAGACCTTGGAGACTTATTTAAGATGTTTTGTGTCTGCTGATCAAGATGACTGGGTCTCTTTTTTGCCTTTGGCTGAGTTTGCTCTTAATAATAGGGCTAGCTCTGCCACCTTGATGTCTCCATTTTTCTGCAATTTTGGGTTTCACCCTCGATTTTCTTCAGGACAGGCGGAGGCTTCTGTCTGTCCGGGTGTTGACTCTGTTGTGGAGCGAATGCAGCAGATTTGGGACCAGGTAGTGGAGAGGTTGTCTCTCTCTCAGAAGGCCCAACGGTTTGCCAACCGGCATAGGACTGATGGTCCTCGGTTTAAAGTGGGGGACTTGGTTTGGTTGTCCTCAAGAAATATCCCTATGAGGGTTGCATCTCCAAAGTTTAAGCCCAGGTTCATTGGACCTTATAAGATCATGGAGATTCTTAATCCTGTTTCCTTCCGTTCGCTTCTTCCAGGGACATTTAAGATCCATAACGTGTTCCACAAGTCCTTATTGAAGAGGTTTGTCGAGCCAGTGGTTCCTATGGCTGCGCCTCCTGACCCTGTTTTGGTTGAGGGCAACCTGGAGTATGTGGTTGAGAAAATATTGGATTCTCGTTTTTCTAGACAGAAACTCCAGTATTTGGTTAAGTGGAGAGGTTAAGGTCAGGAGGACAATTCTTGGGTGTTTGCTTCGGATATCCATGCTAGGAGACTGATCCGTGCTATCACCGAGCTCATCCTGATCGGCCTGGTTGCACAAGTGAGGGTTCGGTGACCCCTCCTCAAGGGGGGGTACTGTTATGAATGTGCTAGAGATGGTTTCTGAGCAGAGGCTCCCTCTGGTGGTTACAGACAGTACTGAACCTTTCAGCGAAGAATGGCAAACTGGGTTCACTGACTGGTCTGATATAAGGGAGGTTCCCTCCCATGATGGTTGCCGGTGAACAATTGTTCTTGTATCAATTGTGGTTCCTGGTTCATTTGGAAGTTTGCTGGAGTCTTGCCTGCATCTCCTGCTTTCAGATAAGATATTTTTTGCTTTTCTTTTTGTGCTTGCTTTTTGCTTTGTTTTCTGCACTTTTGTGGAGGTCAGCCAGATCCCCTCCTGGGGCCTGAGCTCCTCACAGTTTATTTGCAGCCACTGTTATTTGCTCATTTGCTTTTTCCTGTTTTTTCAGCTGCTGCAGCTTGGTTTTGTTCACACTGAAATCTGATTTAGAGGGTGGCGAGATCGGTGATCTCAGTATTTTTGTAATCAGAATTGTTGGATTTTTGTAGGGTTTTCTGGGTTGCAGAAAGTAATCTCTCCTTTCCTATCCTATTTAGTCAGCTTGTGGCCCCAGCGTTTGCTCAATCTATTTTCTGCCTATGTTTGTGTTTTCATCTTGTCTAACCGCCATTATATGTTTGGGGGCTTCCTATTTTCTTTGGGATTCTGCTCTGGGGCAGATAGCTTTCATCTTTCTGCCTTTAGATGTAGTTATCTCTCAGGCTGTGACGAGGCGTCTAGGATCAACGTAGGAACGCTCCACGGCTACCTCTAGTTGTGTCGTTAGTTTAGGAATCTGCAACTCATCAGTTACCAACATCTCAGGTGTTCTGCTGCCCTGCTGTTGTTCCTGTCCTTCTCAGCTACCGCAACACAACAACACGCGGTATTAAGAAATGGGGTATGTAAACTTTTGATCAGAGTCATTTAGATGTTTTGGGTTGTCATTATGATTTAAAAAGAGATAACACAGTAGTTTGACAATAAATGGCTTCACCCAACCACTAACCATGAGTGGAGAAAAAGTTTTGGTGTTATCATTCATATTTTCTGAAAAAAGGCCAAGAAAGGAAAAATTCTGCCGGGGTATGTAAACTTTTAAGCACAACTGTATATGGGTGAATCTATAGACATACAGCATCTACCCATATATTATTTTTTATTGCTTATTACCATAGGTGAATAGGTAGACGAAGCCTGGTTGAATGGCCAAAATGGTCACCAGACCTTACCCAGATGGACTTTTTCTTTTGGGTAGCCATCAAAGATTAGGTATACTCAAGCAAAGCATCCAGTTGATAACTGTAGGAACACAGTTTGAATAATAGTTGACTTATAATCATCTCATCAACTGGATGATTTTCTTGAATATACTATATATAAACTCAAAATAAATGCAAACAATGGGGCAGCATTATAAAGTGAGATCATATTAATCAGTCCATGTGACATTTCGGCTCAATGTCAGGAGAACGTACTGCTATTCAGAGCTGAAACATCACATAAGCCTACTAAAATCCATTTTTTCATCATCCGTAGAATGCTGCTCCCATTTTTGAAGTATATACATAGATAAAATATATTGCGTCGTAATTAATATACCATAAAACTTATTGGATAAAATTACACATTGTAACTGAATATAATGCCAAAAAGAAAACTGAATATGCAGACTTACAAACTCCAAACCACACACTGTGCAGCCATAGCCAACAAAAGACTAAAGCCTGTAGAAGTTGCCGACAGCAGTCAGTCAGATTTTAATCCTATGGGTGATACTTCCACACTTGGTTTCCATGAGTTTCTATATATGAGACGCATAATTTTACAGGTTGCAGATGTGGAAGGTCACATGACTTTTCCCCACCATTGTTCTTGGGTCTATAACTTCGATCAATCACTCCAGCGCTTCTCTCTTCTGGCATTCTCTCTGCTCATTGCTGCCAGTGATGTAATCAAAGAGCACAAAGCCAAACGCTTGTTCTGACACAGTCTGCAATAAAGTGATCAATAATAATGTGACAGGTGGGAATGGTTGTGTTATACTATTATAACGTGAATGCAGGGTCTTACAGGTGCCAAGTATCTGTTCATCTCTAATGAGAAAAAAGATTTGCACTACCCTGGTCCGGAGTCCACTTCAGTACTCTGTGGCAGCCGGACCAAAGTAGTGCAAATTCTTCTGGTTTTAGTAATTATCAGCAGTTTTAGTTTTGCGTTTTTTTAAAGAGGAGCTATCATTTGCTCAAAAAAAATGAGTTAAATAACTTATAAAAATCCCTACATTCTGCAGCTTTTCAGTTTTGTGCTGCTTCACTCCATTGCAGAGACATTTGTTGCTTTTGAAGAGCAGTATGTGAAATCTCTGCTTGTAGAACAAGTGGGCATTATTTTTATTTCTTCTCGGGGACATGCAATTTCACCCCTCTCTTCTAAATGCTGCCAATCCTGCTAGACTGCAAGTGCTGTGATTGGCAGCACCGTGGAAGGAGCGGTGACTTTGCGCACCCGCAGAGAAAACACTGAAGAGAAGCCCAGTTGAGCTGCTAGCAGAAATTTCACATACTACGCTCCAGAAACAACAAACGTAAATATCTCTTCAATTGTCACGACGTATAACAGATATATTCAAAGATAGCAACCTATATCTAATGTGACATCATTCTAAATTTCATATAATAGAGAAAATCAACATGTATACATAGTATCTGCCAGCAATGTCTTACCTGACATAATATCCTATGTATTGTGGGTCAATACTGTGTACGTGTCACGCTGTCTCTGGATAGAGGTGGACCGGGGTCTATGCTGACCCTGAACTGGTTTCCTGACTAGTCCCTCTACCTGGAGGTACTGTTAATGGTACAGAGGTCCAGGCCGCCAGCGTAACCCTGTCTCCTGTAGATCCCTGACCACTGTAATCTAGTCCTGAGAAGGACCCTGATTACCACCACAGGGAATGGGCAGGTCACAGCTTACACACAGTCTAAGACAAACGAGACAGACAAGGGGTAAAGAAAACACAGCCTTGCATACAACACTTCCACTACAGAGGAACACAAAAGGTTAAGGAGATAAACAATAAGCGAGGAGAGGAAAAACCACAACAGGCACTCTTAGCTTAAGTCTTCTCAGAAACGATCCGCTCTGCTGGTCTGAATGAATGCTTTCACCGGCAACTTCCCCAGCAGACCAGCAGGTATATGAAGGAAGCTAATTAACAAAACATCAATCGCAGCTGGGCGAGGCTGGTCAGCCCAGCACCGAGAGAGAAAGAATTAACTCCCTCAGTGCCGAAAAACACCCAGCACCAGAAACTCAGCTGTGCGAAGTCAGAGTGTGCAATCGCGACAATCTCCGCCGCGACACACCCGTGACAGTACCCCCCCTTCTACGAGGGGCCTCTGGACCCTCAGGGCCTGGTCTATCTGGGTGAGTAGTGTGGAAGGCCCGAACCAAACGGTCTGCGTTAATATCCGACGCAGAAACCCACATCCTCTCCTCAGGACCATACCCCCACCAATGAACAAGGTACTGAAGGGACCGGCGATTCAGACGTGAGTCAATGATCTTCGATACCTGAAACTCCAAATTACCATTGACCACCACTGGAGGAGGAGGTAGAGGTGACGGTATAACTGGTGCCACGTACCTCTTAAGCAACGATTTGTGGAACACATTGTGGATTTTAAATGTAGGAGGGAGGTCAAGACGGAAAGCCACCGGATTAACTATTGAACTGATCCTGTATGGCCCGATGAATCTGGGACCGAGTTTCCAGGAGGGAACCTTAAGTTTTATATTCTTGGTAGACAACCATACCAGATCGTTCACACTTAAGTCCGGACCAGACACTCTCCTCCTATCAGCCATACGTTTGTATCGGTTCCCCATAGTGCTCAGATTATTAAGCACTCCTCTCCACACTTAAGCAAGTGACGACGAAAATCGTTCCTCCTCAGGAACCCCAGAAGAGCCCCCCTATTGAAAGTACAAAACTGGGGGTGAAAACCATATGCCCCAAAAAACGGGGACTTACCAGTGGACTCGCTCCGCCTATTGTTAAGAGCGAACTCTGCCAGAGGCAAGAAAGAAGACCAGTCCTCTTGGTTCTCTGAGACAAAACACCGGAGATATGTCTCTAAGCTCTGATTCAGACGCTCTGTCTGACCATTGGTCTGCGGATGAAAAGCCGAAGAAAATGACAACTGCATCCCCCGACGAGAACAAAATGCCTTCCAGAATTTGAACACAAACTGAGACCCCTGATCCGACACCACATCGGAAGGCAACCCGTGAAGTCTCACAATCTCCCCAATGAACACCTGCGCCAGAGTTTTAGCATTAGGAAGAGCAGGAAGAGCAATAAAATGTGCCATTTTGCTGAACCTGTCAACTACAACTAGTATGACAGTTTTACCTGAAGACGGAGGAAGGTCCGTAAAGAAGTCCATAGACAGATGGGTCCATGGACGCTCCGGGATTTTCAACGGTAAAAGGGCCCCAGACGGACGGGTATGTGGGGTCTTAGAGCGCGCACATACCCCACAGGACGCGACAAAAGTTACCACCTCTTTATTTAAGTTAGGCCACCAAAACCGGCGAGAAATTAGATCTACAGTTGCTTTACTCCCTGGGTGTCTTGCCAAAGCAGAATTATGATGTGCCTCGATAACCTTTTGTCTTAACTGATCTGGAACAAACAGTTTCCCTGGAGGTCCTACAGGGGCGTCCCCCTGAGCCTCCAATACCTCCTCCTCAAGCTCAGAGCATACAGCCGACACCACAACTCCCTCCTGAAGAATAGGAACCGGGTCATCCGTCCTCCCGGCCCCCGGGAAACTACGAGATAAGGCATCAGCCTTTAATTTTTTGACCCAGGACGATATGTGACGACAAAATTAAACCTGGTAAAAAACAACGACCATCTAGCTTGTCTGGAATTCAGACATTTTGCAGACTCTAAATACAGCAGGTTCTTGTGATCAGTAATGACGGTGACCGGGTGGACTGCCCCCTCCAAAAAGTGACGCCACTCTTCAAAAGCCAACTTAATGGCCAAGAGTTCCCTATTGCCGACATCATAATTCCTCTCGGCGGACGACAATTTTTTAGAGAAGAAAGCGCACGGATGCCATTTACCAGGGGACGGACCTTGAGATAATACCGCACCCACTCCTACGTCAGATGCGTCTACCTCCACAATGAACGGTTGTGATGCATCAGGTTGGATGAGTATGGGTGCTGAAGCAAAACATTTTTTCAAGGAGGAAAATGCTTGACAAGCTTTGTCAGACCACCTAGAAAAATCCGTCCCTTTTTTTGTCATGTCAGTGAGAGGTTTGACAAAAGATGAGAAATTACGAATAAATTTCCGGTAGTAGTTAGCAAACCCCAGGAAACGCTGCAGTGCTTTAAGATCCTCTGGCCGATCCCATTCAAGCACAGCCTTCACTTTCCCAGGGTCCATACGGAAACCGGAGGCTGACACCAAGAATCCTAAAAACTGAAGTTCTTGTACAGCGAATACACACTTCTCCCATTTGGCGTACAGTTTATTATCTCGCAAGATCTGCAACACTTGTCTCACATGCTCCTGATGAGACACAAGATCCGGCGAGTAAATTAAGATGTCATCTAGATAAATGACAACAAACTGTCCAACTAGGTGGCGAAAGATGTCATTAACAAAATGTTGAAACACCGCCGGGGCAGTAGTCAGACCGAAAGGCATGACAAGGTTCTCATAATGTCCCTCCGGAGTGTTAAACGCCGTCTTCCACTCATCCCCCTCCTTTATCCTAATCAGATTATACGCCCCCCTGAGATCCAACTTAGAGAACCATTTGGCGCCCACAATCTGATTGAAGAGATCAGGAATAAGTGGGAGCGGATACGGATCTCGGACCGTAATCCGATTAAGCTCACGGAAATCCAGGCAAGGGCGTAGGCCTCCATCTTTTTTCTTCACAAAGAAGAACCCCGCGGCCACTGGGGAAGATGAAGGTCTAATATGCCCCTTGGCCAGACTTTCCGAAATGTAATCCTTCATAGCTTGCCTCTCAGGACCAGAAAGGTTATATAACCTAGATTTTGGTAACTTAGCATCAGGAAGCAATTTTATAGCACAGTCATATGCGCGATGAGGAGGTAATTCTTGACACCCTTCCTCTGAAAACACATCCTCAAAGTCCTCCAGAAAAGGAGGTAAGGTTCTAGGCACGACCGTACCGATGACTGTGTTCATGCAGTTACTATTGCAAAACTCACCCCACTGGCTTATCTCTCTGGATTGCCAATTAATAACTGGGTTATGTTTAGTTAACCAAGGAAGTCCCAACACAATAGGAGTGGGAAGGCCCTCCAACACATAACAAGACAATAGTTCTTTATGTATTGCCCCACTCGAAGGTCTATGTTATGCACGGCTTGCACAAAGCTACCTTGACCGAGAGGCCTGGCGTCAATAGAGAATATAGGGATAGGTTTGGCCAATACACTCAGTTGCATACCTTGCACCTGGGCAAACCGAGCGTCCACCAGATTAGCCGCGGCCCCACTATCCAGAAGAACAGAAATCCTCTCAGTTCTCGTACCTACCACCACCTCCGCTGGTACGAGAAACTGAGACGGACTTGGGGACGAAATACATACTCCCAGATTGTCGTCCACCACACAACCTGGGATTAATAGTTTTCCGGCGACTTCTTGCTCAGTACAGTACGGGATGGACACCCCTCAATAAAATGTCCCTCTCTCCCGCAGAAGAAACACCTTCTTGTTTTGCGGCGCACCGCCGATCCCCTCCCTCGGAATGATGTCCCTCCCAACTGCATAGGTTCCTCGGAACAAACCAGGGGAACCTCAATATTAGGGACTTTAGAAGGAGGTGGAGTCATCACAGGGGCGGAGTTACCCCACACCTCTCCCGAAGCCGTCTATCAATGCGAATAGCAAGAGCCATAGCGGCCTCCAGTGACGGGGGAGAATCATACTGAGCCAACACATCTTTTAATTTGTCAGATAAACCTTGACAAAACTGGCTCTTAAGAGCCGGGTCATTCCACTGAGTATCCGTGGCCCACCTACGGAACTCTGAAGAAAATTCCTCCGCCGGACGATCTCCCTGCTGTATCCTACGTAACTTCATTTCAGCAAGGAAGACCCGATCCGGGTCATCATATACCAGACCCAGGGCTGTAAAAAAATCGGTCCACTGACTGGAGAGCCGGGGAGCCCGGGGGGAGAGAGAACGCCCAGGATTGAGGGTCCCCTTGTAAGAGCGAGATGACAATTCCCACCCTCTGATCCTCACTCCCTCGACGACTGCGGCCGCAGCCGAAAATACAATTTACATGCTTCCCGGAAAGTAAAAAACTTGTCCCGCCCACCAGTGAACCTGTCCGGGAGAGCTACTTTAGGTTCAAATCTGGTTTGCTCCCGGGGGTACAAAACCTTGGATTTAACGTCCGTCAGCTCCATGGACAAACTCTGCAACTGCTGAGCTAAATGGGCTACTGGATCCATGGTGGCTGGGGAGAATCTTTAGATGGCCGGTGAAAATGTCACGACGTATAACAGATATATTCAAAGATAGCAACCTATATCTAATGTGACATCATTCTAAATTTCATATAATAGAGAAAATCAACATGTATACATAGTATCTGCCAGCAATGTCTTACCTGACATAATATCCTATGTATTGTGGGTCAATACTGTGTACGTGTCACGCTGTCTCTGGATAGAGGTGGACCGGGGTCTATGCTGACCCTGAACTGGGGTCCTGACTAGTCCCTCTACCTGGAGGTACTGTTAATGGTACAGAGGTCCAGGCCGCCAGCGTAACCCTGTCTCCTGTAGATCCCTGACCACTGTAATCTAGTCCTGAGAAGGACCCTGATTACCACCACAGGGAAGGGGCAGGTCACAGCTTACACACAGTCTAAGACAAACGAGACAGACAAGGGGTAAAGAAAACACAGCCTTGCATACAACACTTCCACTACAGAGGAACACAAAAGGTTAAGGAGATAAACAATAAGCGAGGAGAGGAAAAACCACAACAGGCACTCTTAGCTTAAGTCTTCTCAGAAACGATCCGCTCTGCTGGTCTGAATGAATGCTTTCACCGGCAACTTCCCCAGCAGACCAGCAGGTATATGAAGGAAGCTAATTAACAAAACATCAATCGCAGCTGGGCGAGGCTGGTCAGCCCAGCACCGAGAGAGAAAGAATTAACTCCCTCAGTGCCGAAAAACACCCAGCACCAGAAACTCAGCTGTGCGAAGTCAGGGTGTGCAATCGCGACGATCTCCGCCGCGACACACCCGTGACATCAATGGAGCAAAGCACCACAAAACGCAAAAGAGCTGCACAATCAGGGCAACTCAGAGATTTTTGCAAGGTATTTGACAACTTTTTTTTTTTTTAGCAAATGTCCTCTATAAAAGACAATGTAATGTAGTGAAGAGCTGCACTCCTTCCATCCCATCATGCAGAACCACAAGAGGTGACTTATCTGATTTAGCACCTATCCATGCATTACTGCAAGGAAGCAGCCTTTAAGGTGTTGTTAAGCATAAGGAAAAACATTATCTTCTAGCATTACTGAATTTAAACCTTTTGGAAGAAAACTTGGAACCAAACACAGAACTAAATGGCCACAGTATAACATGCAGTATGAATCCTTTATGTCCCCCATATTACAAGCCAAAGTGCAATAAATAAGACCTAGTCCTGAAGGGTTATTCGGAATTGATCTAAATGTTAGTTTTCCTTCTGCAAAATGGATGAAAGGAGCACATGCAGAATTTGTAAAATATGTCTATATTTTATTATACACATACTGTATGTGAATAGGCTATATAAAACAACACAGACTGTGGCGGAGAACATAGGAAGACTCAACGTACATGCTTAGTACAAAATTGAGAGTTTAGTGATTATCACCTTGAAGTTGAGCCTTTGAACGACTTGCTGGGATTCACATTCCAAAATGACACTAAAAGACAACATTGAACACAGATTGTACGTTATAGCTGGTTAATCCAAGGGCAGGAAAACCTTACAAACTGACGCTGCTGAGGACACTACCTTCAGAAATGAGTGCATCGCTTAACCGGTTCCTGCACTGCTCTGTAATAGTAAGTCGCGATCAGAGGTCTGGTCCTGTGAACCTCTGTATCATTACAGTAAAGTTGTGTAGGCACAGGAGCTGAGCGTGCACTGTCACCAGAACGTGAATAGTCAAAATACACTGCAATATAGAAGTACTGAAGGGTACTAAAGTGGCCAGTGAATTTGGTTTCAAGGTTCCTAAGAGGGACTAAAATAAACTTTAAAAATAATTGAATAGAGCTTTTAGAAAAATAAAATTAAAAGTGAAAAAAACTCCTCTTTTACCATGCAAAAGTAGTAAAACTATACCAAATGGTTATAGTTGTAAAAGTAATGGCAGAATAAATTTACAGGGGTTGTCCAGAACTAACATATTGATGACTTATCTGTTGGATCTGATGGATGGTGTTCCAACACCGGGCACCTCCATGTGTCAGCTGTTATCTGCTCTCCTTCACTGTGAGTGCCATTCAGTCGAATAGGAGATAAGGTGCAGTACAAGTCACCAAACAATGTATTGAAAAGCGTTGTTCCATACATTGTCTGCTGAAGCAGATCAACTGATCGGTGGAAGTACTTGGCCTCGGAGCGCCCCTCATCCATCTGATATTGATCAGACGAATAGATCATCAATTTGGTAGTACAAGACATACTCTTTAACAACACCACTCTGTACCCCCAATAATTAAAAAATCAACAAAATAGATGACATACATTATATATTCTCAAAAATAATGGTGTCATTAAAAGAATACAATTCATTTAGCAAAAAAAAAAAATATTCGTATGCCTAAATGACCAGGAAAAAAAAAATATTCGGCAGACAAAAAGATACAGTAGACTGATCTAATTCTGTTTTGCAAGGGAAGGACTTTCCAAAACATTACTAATCGAGATCAAGGAAATTCTAGTCATCGCTAGGATTTCTTAGATACCAGTTCAGATGTGGATGAAGCAATTCTGGAGAGAGTCCAAAACCAGGCCACTTCTAGATCACAATTCTTTACTAATTCATGAAGGCACTTACTAGAAATATTTCGCTAAATTAAAAGTTTCCATAAGTGCTTGGCTAATAAGTCTGTTGTACTTAGCATATAATTGTTTGGGTTAGGACAGAGACTTGTCTGCAACCAAACAGCACGCCACATGAAGATGGTTTAGTTTAAAGGAGAATTTTACCTTTCTGTTTTTCCAAGAGATGAATAATCATTTGTTAATGGTCTGCAGCTTGTGCCCTCCGTCAGCAGGAACATATTTTAGAATGTGGCGTACCGATTGGGTATATGAGCTGTGGCTTGTGGAATGCCAATAATTTCTCATCTTCTGGTTTTATTTATCAGTAGGCATCATAATAGTTTCACTTATACTACAAAACTGGCCTGGTTTTGCTATTACAATTTGCAAATATTTTCCTTGTTTCCCATATTATTTACTCGTTTCCCAACTTAGAGGATATTACTCCTGGCAGCACATTGCAACTTTTGCAGTAGAATTATATGTGCTGCCACTAGGGGGAGGATATTACATACAGTTGTGCTCAAAAGTGTACATACCCAGGCAGAATTTTTGCTTTCTAGGCCTTTTTTCACAGAGTATGAATAATAACACCAAAACATTTTCTCCATTCATGGTTAGTGGTTGGGTGAAGCCATTTATTGTCAAACTAATGTGTTTTCTCTTTTTAAATCATAATGACAACCCAAAACATCCAAATGACCCTGATCAAAAGTTTACATACCCCATTTATTAATATCGTATATTGCCCTCTCTAACATCAATGATAGCTTAAAATCTTTTGAGGTAGTTGTGGATGAGGTTCTTTATTTTCTCAGATGGTATGTCCACTCTTCTTGGCAAAAAGCCTCTAGTTCCTGCAAATTCCTGGGCTGTCTAGCATGAACTGCGCGCTTGAGATCTCCCAGAGTGGATCAATGATATTGAGGTCAGGAGACTGAGATGGCCTCTCCAGAACCTTCACTTTGTTCTGCTGTAGCCAATGACGGGTCAACTTGGCCTTGTGTTTTGGATTATTGTCATGTATGTCGCATGTGCAGCTTCCGGGCTAATGATTGCAAATTTGCCTCCAGTATTTGCTGATAATGTGCTGCATTCATCTTTCCATCAACTTTGACCAAGTTTCCTGTGCCTTTGTAGCTCACACATCCCCAAAACATCAGCGATCCACCTCCGTGCTTTACAGTAGAAATGGTATTCCTTTCATCATAGGCTTTGTTGACCTCTCTCCAAATGTAATGTTTATGGTTTGTGGCCAAAAAGTTAAATTTTGGTCTCATCACTCCAAATTACTTTGTTCCAGAAGTTGTGAGGCTTGTCTCTGTGCTGTTTTGCGTATTGTAGGCGAGATACTTTGTGGCATTTGCACAGTAATGGATTTCTTCTGGCGACTCAACCATGCAGCCCACTTTTCTGCAAGTGCCTCCTTATTGTGCATCTTGAAACAGCCACACCGCTAGTTTTCAGAGAGTCCAGTATTTCAGCTGATGTTATTTGTGGGTTTTTCATTGCATCCCAAACAATTTTCCTGGCAGTTGTGGGCAAAATTTATGTTGGTCTACCTGACCGTGGTTTTGTTTTTACAGAGCCCCTAATTTCCCATTTGTTAATCACAGTTTGAACACTGCTGACTGGTATTATCAATTCCTTGGATATCTTTTTGTATTCCTTTCCTGTTTTATACAGTTCAACTACCTTTTCCGGTAGATCCGTTGATAATTCTTTAGCTTTCCAATGACTCACAATCGAGAAATGTCAGTGGCTTGATGAAAGATGCAAGAGTCTATCTGGATCCCAGAAACTCACTCCGTTTTTGTGCACACACACTGATTACAAACAGGTCACAGGTGGGGATGTTACCTTTAGTAGCCGTTCAAACCCATTTGTGTCAACTTCTGTGCATGTTATCAGGCCAAAATCACCAGGGTATGTGAACTTTTGAACAGGGACAATTGGATGTTTGGGGTTGTCATTATCATTTAAAAAGAGAAAACACATTAGTTTGACAATAAATGGCTTCACCCAACCACTAACCATGTGTGGAGAAAAAGTTTTGGTATTATCATTCATATTCTCTGAAAAAAGGCCTAGAAAGCAAAAATTCTATTGAGGTATGTAAAGTTTTGAGCACAACTGTATGTATCTATATTACCATTGACTGCTGTATAAATATGCATGAACGAGCTCCATTCTTTGGTGGCTGCAGAGACAGTGCTGTATCATTTAAAGGAAATCTGTCAGTAGGATCAGCCCCCTAAACCATCCATATGGGCATGCATTCTATAGAAAGTTGAACAAAATGATACCTTGATATGAGATACGATGTCTTGTTAAAAAAAATCCACATTTTTATTATATGCAAATAAGCTGTTAAGATCTATGTGCCGGACATAGATCACTCTGAGAATATCTCTCCAGAGATTTTTTTTTAACTATAAGTGGGCGTTACCAGTGTGATATGTAATGGCTGCTCTCTTCTCTCATAATGACACACAGCTCAGCAGTGAGATCAGAGCTAACAAAGCACAGCAGAAATGAACTTTGTTTCATTACAAAAACATTTGCAGCTGCTGTCCTCTGACAGTGCTTCAGCTTGAATCTCACAGGCAGTCACTGTGGGCGAAGGGCAGTACATCAGAGCTGATAGTGCTGTGTGAAGGCAACTGGAAATGTGCTTGATGTGGTTGTAATGAGATAAGGTTCAACTCTGCTGTACTGTATTATATCTGATCTCAATGCAGAGTTATGTGTGATTAGGAGAGATGAGAGCAGCCATTACATGTCTCAGACTAGTAACGGCCATTTCATTTAACATAGTCTCTGGAGGCAGATTCTCAGGGAGGTCTGTGTCCAGCAGATAGATTTCTCTGGAATAAGGCATTGGATCACAGATATCAAGATATCATGTTATTCAGCTTTCTAGGACCCGCATCCCCATGTAGACAGCTTAGGAGAGTGGATCCTACTGACAGGTTCCCTTTAATTCTACATCGCAGTAGAGGGAGGCATTACGCTGCCACTGTTTACAAGGGTGGATTTTTATGTTTAGCTGTACTTTTGTTTATACTGTTTATTAGGGAGCACTTTGCTGGCACTATATTTTGGCAGGTATTACATTTCAGCTGTTTATCAAATCTTGTGAAAAGTATTAAAGTAAGATCCTACCCATGATCAATAATTTCATCAAGTATCAGAAAAACTGTGTCCATATTTTCCAACAGCAAATTCCTGTCTATTTGCTTCCTGTGGATGAGAAAAATATGGTCAGATTAGTGATTTTTCCATCATCTTAAAGGGAATTTGTCTGTTTGAATAATGCAAATAACCTGTAGACACAGGGTTAATCTGCAGGTTAATAGAGTAATAAAGATGCCTGGTTGCTGTACTAAGAGTGCAGCACCCAGAAGGAATGCTTTTATTTCTCCGGGAGGCGCCGGCTTTCAGTCATGCAGGTGTGACGGCGCTGCTAGAGTCACCTCTCAGTATACAGTGAGTGACAGCTGTAAGTGCCCCAGCACGGACTGACAGTCGCTAGAGTCGCCACTCAGTATACAGTGAGTGACAGCTGTAAGTGCCCCAGCACGGACTGACAGTCGCTAGAGTCGCCACTCAGTATACAGTGAGTGACAGCTGTAAGTGCCCCAGCACGGACTGACAGTTGCTAGAGTTGCCACTCAGTATACAGTGAGTGACAGCTGTAAGTGCCCCAGCAGGACTGACAGTCGCTAGAGTCGCCACTCAGTATACAGTGAGTGACAGCTGTAAGTGCCCCAGCACGGACTGACAGTCGCTAGAGTCGCCACTCAGTATACAGTGAGTGACAGCTGTAAGTGCCCCAGCACGGACTGACAGTCGCTAGAGTCGCCACTCAGTATACAGTGAGTGACAGCTGTAAGTACCCCAGCACGGACTGACAGTCGCTAGAGTCGCCACTCAGTATACAGTGAGTGACAGCTGTAAGTGCCCAAGCACGGACTGAGAGTCGCTAGAGTCGCCACTCAGTATACAGTGAGTGACAGCTGTAAGTACCCCAGCACGTACTGACAGTCGCTAGAGTCGCCACTCAGTATACAGTGAGTGACAGCTGTAAGTGCCCCAGCACGGACTGACAGTTGGCTCTACACTGCTGCACTGCTGAGCGAACTGTCAGTCAAAGACATGCCTTTATGAGTTAAAGCTGGCGGCTCCCATAAAGTTCATTTTCTCCTGGGTGCTGCACTTTCAGTACTTTGGCCAGGCACCTTCATAACACTATTAACCTGCAGATTAAACCTATATCTTCTGGTTAATAAAGTTATCTGACCTGACAGGTTCCCTTTAAGCTTGAACAATTAAAGGGTTGGGTCAGTAAAGAAGACCGATCAAACAAGTCCAACATTCAATGTTACAAAGTAGAGATGTGAATGCACAAAGCAACAATGCTAAAAACTGTTTGCTGGCAGTAAAAAAAATTTTTATTTTTAATTTAACTTTTTAATTACAGGTTGAAAATATTCAGTGGCTGTAAAAGACTTTTTTTGTCTAGAATATACCATTAAGAAACTATATTGAGACAACAATTTTATAATTGATATTACGATTATTATTTTTATGTCCAGATAAATTTGTATATTTACATATTTACACGCCTGCTTTTTCCCGAATTTTGTCCAGTCTCTTTAAACTTTAAAAGTGAACAAGATATTTTTTTAATGTACTGAAAACGAGCAGAGATCCTGAAAACTGCAAGGATTTAAAGCACAAAAAGGAGAATTACAAACCTGCCTAAAAGCAGCTGTCTATGTTACCCATAGCAGCCAGTCACAGTACAGCTTTCATTTCCTACAGTACTTTTAAAAAATGAAAGCTTTGCTATGATTGGTTACTAATGGCAACAAAGACAGTCTTGCTTTTAGGCAGTTTTAACAAATATATTTTAAAATTTAAGAACTTTTTATACAGTATTTATATGTAAAAACATGCAGACACTTGTATTCTTGTATTGGTGGACAAATGTGTAGGAACAGTCTCATTCAAACATTGCTTTTTTGGGGAGGATTTATGGGGGGTGGTCGCATATGAGAAAGAACAGGCCATACTTCATCATTGTGCTGGATGTGATTTTCATCCATTTTAGGTCCATGTGTGCATTTTTACCATCAGTGTAGCACCTTTTTTTACATAAGGAAGCCTCTGAGAGCAATCTATTTTTTCACTGACCAGTAGCCCTGCATTGATGAGATATATTCGTAAGCAGGAACAAAGATGGACGTCTCGGTTTTTTTTGGGGGGGTGTTGCGGACACTAGGTCATAGACTTGTAAACAGCCCTATAGACTGTAAGTATTTTATGTGTGGAAACCATGGATAGAACACGTATGTGAAAAATGCATGTCTGAACGGGGCCTTACAAGGATCAGCACGACTAATCCCAACTAACATAGACATAGATGAAAATGACAAACAGCGAACTGTGATGATTCTAGACTACACGTATGGCATAGAGTTTTTTGACAGTTAAAATGAACATGTCACCCGAATTACGCTGCCCAAATTGCGGGCAATGTGAATTGGAAAGAGTGCATTTACATAATTTTTTTCTTCTATAAGCTCTGGCATTTCAGAGAAAACTTATTTTAAATAGTTGACTGGGGACCATAGCCGGAGACCAGACCAGTCCAACACCGCCCTTGGCCGGCTCTTCCCAGCACCACTCTAGGTGACTGACAAGAATCTCGCTATGGGAGAGACCTGTCAATCACCTGTAGTGGTGCTGAAACAAGCCAAACAGGAGTGGTGCTGGACTAGTCGGAGTCCCAATCCGGATCTGTTCTCTGACATGCCAGATTGTTTCAGAAAAAAACTTACTTGGTTCCAGTCCTGCATCCAGGCTCTGATGCGCGCTGCTCATGGTTTGAGCAGCATGAATCAGGTGACAGGTTCCTTTTAACAAATAATTTTTCTAACAAAAGTCTCATTCTTACTTGAGATATGTGATGATTTCTATGCATTTATTGTGTCTGGTGACAGATAAGCCATGCACACAGACGTTCACTACTCACCGCAGTACATGGCACAGGCTTTCACATAGACATGTCAGTGCAGCGAGAAGCATCAGCTGAAGACAGATATCACAATTATTGTGCTGAACCATGTAAAGCATTACCATTTGTGATGTCAAAACACTACACAGTCACTACAGACTTTCACAACAGCTTATTTGTTTGTAACAAACCCGTGAGACTGTATGACCATATGTAATAAAGATGGTCCCCAGGGTTGATAACCTTAATAATAATTTTATTTCTATACCGCCAACATATTCCGCAGCACTTTACATTACAGATGAGACTTGTACAGACAAAAACATTACAGAATAACACATAATTCAACAGATACCAAGAGGGCCCTTCTCACAAGCTTATAATCTGAGGAAATGGGGGGGACACAGTAGTTAAATGTGTGCGATAAAACATTTTAAAGAAGGTCATTTTTAGGCCATGCTCAAAACTGTGGGTATTGGGAATTCATCGAATTGTCCAAGGTAGTGCATTCCAGAGAATTGGTGCAGCACGTGAGAACCTTATTGCTACTCCCCAAAAAATCAAACATCCACTTTTTTATGGACATTTGAAAAAAAATCCAAACTTTTCCACACTGTACAGGAGATTAAAACACATGCCAGCAGGGGTGCAGAAATCAGTTAGGCTGTGATCTTTTCGTAGTGCTTTTGGCACGCAAAAAAAATAACAAAAATAGTGCTAAGTATGATGTGATATATTGGCACTGCAACTATCACATTTGCAGGTGCTTTCTTCTGCTAGCAAGAATGTGTATGAGGTTTTTATCTCTCTAGTATGGGGAAAACCTGCCGCAGGTACTATAATTTGCACTAGTTCAGCAATATCATTTGTGGCACTGAACACAACATTGTCTATAGATTATAATTATGGTCGGTTTCATAGGTTTAGTGAGGGAGGATGTATTATACAGTACATTGTAAGATAGATAGATAGATATGGGATAGATAAATAGATAGATATGGGATAGATGAGATTGATATGGGATAGATAGATAGATATGAGATAGATAGATATGGGATAGATAGATAGATAGATAGATAGATAGATAGATAGATAGATAGATAGATAGATATGAGATTAGATAACATAAAGCAGGCCTAATGAAAAGTGTGAATCCTACAAGAATTCACGGAGTCATTGTCCAAAAAGTTATGATAAAAACATAACAAATTTTAATATAAAATACAAAATATCACACCTGTGATCATAAACAGCTACAACAGACAAGGCACATACACACGTGGTCAAAATTGTTGGTACCCCTCGTTTAATGACAGAAAAACCCACAATGGTCACAGAAATAACTTGAATCTGACAAAAATAATAATAAATCAAAAATCTATGAAAATTAACAAATGAAAGTCAGACACTGCTTTTCAACTATGTTTCTGTGAGGGGAGCGAGGGCCGTCGTCATGGCTGACATAGACTGCTCAATCACGCCCTCGTCTCCCAACAAATTCACACAATGCCTCTAATCAGTGTACTTGCCTCTCCATTCTCTGCACCCTCAGGATTTACTCTGAACTGTAGCAGACCCCTTCCACTCGAATGCGCACAAATAGAGACACAGTCCATTTGCAACTTGAAACAAAGAACTTTACTTTACTGTCGCAGCACATCCTTATCAGATTCAACATCAGCATAGGGTTTCATACAGTCCTCATTCTCCACTTTCCCTGAACTACTTCCTACGGCCTCCAGTATGTTCCCGGGTCGTACTGCCTCTTGCGGTAACGTAGCGTCCTCCCTGTCCAGACTCACTAAGGTTGGGGGTTCCCTCGTCCATTTCGCCCCGAATCTGAGGGCCCATGCAATGATCTGCCACATGATGAGCGACCTGCGTCTCCGTACTATTCCTGGTCGTCGCTTAACTGCTGCCTAAGCTGTACTTCTGGCCCGCTGGGCCCTGGATGGCTGGGCTTTACACTTAAACGTTGCGTGGTCCCTGTATAGCCTGGGCTCTAAGCCCACCCGAGCTGTCTGGGCGCCTTTGCCCTACTGAATCTAACCATGAAACTGTCCCTGCCTTATCCACAGTGACCCCTCCTATGTTCACTATCTCCTATACTAGTTTCCTATTCCTACTATACTACGTACCCCCATCTAGTGTCCTAACTGAGGTACTATGCTTTCCCTAGTAAAAGTGTACAAATAATAGCACTAGATAAAATACAGTAATAAATACAATATACAGCAGCCATATACATACAAGACAACATATATACATATGATAAAAGGGGTACACCCCTTACACTTCCACAGAATTTTTTAAAAATACACACATGGTCAAAATTGTTGGTACCCCTCGTTTAATGACAGAAAACCCACAATGGTCACAGAAATAACTTGAATCTGACAAAAGTAATAATAAATCAAAAATCTATGAAATGAACAAATGAAAGTCAGACATTGCTTTTCAACCATGCTTCCACAGAATTAAAAAAAAATAAAACTCATGAAATAGGCCTGGACAGAAATGATGGTACCCTTAACTTAATATATTTTGTTGCACAACCTTTTAAGGCAATTATTGCAATCAAACGATTCCTGTGACTGTCAATGAGACTTCTGCACCTCTTGACAGGTATTTTATTCCACTCTTCAAGAGCAATCTGCTCCAGTTGTCTTGTGTTTGACGGCATGTTTCAGCTCTTTCCAAAGATGCTCAATAGGATTTAGGTCAGGGCTCATAGAAGGCCACTTCAGAATAGTCTAATGTTTTACTCTTAGCCATTCTTGGGTGGTTTTAGCTGTGTGTTTTGGGTCATTATCCTGTGGCAAGACCCATGACCTACGACTGAGACCAAGCTTTCTGACACTGAGCAGCACATTTCTCTCTAGAATCCCTTGATAGTCTTGAGATTTCATTGTACCCTGTACAGATTCTAGACACCCCATGCCAGATGCAGCAAAGCAGCCCCAGAACATAACAGAGCCTCCTCCATGTTTCATAGTGGGGATAGTGTTCTTTTCTTGATATGTGTCATTTTTCCATCTGTGAACATAGAGCTGATGTGTCTTGCCAAAAAGTTGCATTTTTGTCTCATCTGTCCATAGAACATTCTCCAAGAAGCTTTGTGGCTTGTCAACATGTAGTTTGGCAAATTCCAGTCTGGTTTTATGATTTTTTTTCAACAATGGTGAGCATCTTTGGAAAGAGCTGAAACATGCCATCTGGAAAAGGCAACCTTCAAACACGAGACATCTGGAGCAGTTTGCTCTTGAGGAGTGGGCCAAAATACCTGTCGAGAGGTGCAGAAGTCTCATTGACAGTTACAGGAATCGTTTGCAGTGATTGCCTCAAAAGGTTGTACAACAAAAAATATTAAGTTAGGGGTACCATCATTTCTGTCCAGGCCTATTTCATGAGTTTTATTTTTTTTTAATTCTGTGGAAGCATGGTTGAAAAGCAATGTCTGACTTTCATTTGTTCATTTTCATAGATTTTTTATTTATTACTTTTGTCAGATTCAAGTTATTTCTGTGACCATTGCGAGTTTTTCTGTCATTAGACAATTTTGACCACGTGTGTAGAAGGTTTATGTGTGAAGGACACAACAAGCTGGGCTGGACACCCACTGGCATGCAAACATGAGTAAGCAGGGTATCTCCTAATATAAACCTCTACCCAAGGTCTGTGGTGTGTGGAAAATAGTATTTACTTGAATATATTCCTACTTCTTTCATACAATCCCTATTTTACCTGGGAGTCCTCTCTATATAATTACCTGCACCTTAAATGAACTATGCACTTTTTTGTATATATCTTTTGCAAAATATGTCTTTTTGAAGTGCTGGATATTTGATTCCTGTTTGCTTGACCATCCTGAGATTTCACCAGTGCTTTTTGTGTCCTTCACACATAAACCTTCTATGTGCCTTGTCGGTTGTAGCTGTTTATGATCACAGGTGAGATATTTTGTATTCTATAATATAATAAAATTTGTTATATTTTTTCATAACTTGGACAATGACTCCGTGAGTTCTTGTAGAACTAATGATTTGGGAGTGTCCTTGATTAGTGAAACTGGTCCATGTGACAGGCATATGGCCAGATCAACTAATTATATGCATCAGTGGTTTTTGTTTTTTTCTAATGAAAAATGTGGGTGCAAGCTTCCAGAACTACTGACCGCAATATGCAAAAATCAAAGGAAAAGCAGAAATTCCATGTTGTTCAAATGTAAAAATATAAAAAAGTGATTTGTTCCAAGCCCAAATTACGCAACATTTTGGGTCTAACAGAAAGCCTTTTATATTTGGTGTGGTCATGGAATAAATCACTTTTTTATTTTGAGCCACATGGAAATGCTGCTGCTTTTTTCTTAGATTTTTAGATAACGGCTACATATGAGGTAGAGAGGTAAACCTTCTAGGGGAAGGAAATGTGACAGATGTCCTTTGAAAAATTGAAAGTTTGCCTTTTTCTCATGGACGAATCTTTCCAACATTTCACTGTCTCAGCAAATCAGACAATTGAGAATTCTGAACCCCAGTGAATGGATTGTTTAGCCACAATCAGCGGTCCTCATTGCTGTCATCTTATAGTACAATACTGCCGACCATGGCACAAAATACCATTTGGCAGCTTTATACGCCTCCTCTGGCACAAGAAAATCATGATTCATGCTGAAGGAGAATCACATAGCGACACAGTGGAGGAGTTTGTATAGCTGCACATGTTTACCATAAGGAATTGATATCTATAACTAAAAATATCTTATGCCGGGTTAGTAAAATTAATTGTACACCAGGAACTATATCCAATGGATGAAAAGTACAGCATGCTTCAATTGACACTTTCATTACGTTTTCCTACAACAACACATAATGTTATATTGGTCATCTGGCATGTGAAGGACTTTGGAAGAAAAGATCGCACACATTATGATTGGAGACGGAGTGATCTGGCAAACATTATGACATCATCACAACATAAATATAGCAAAATTACATCTTTACGACATTACAAATGTAGCATTATATCATAAATATAAGTCCCGAGTCCGAGGAGATAATTTGCATATTCCCAGTGCCTTCTGGGATAAGTGAAGAGTCTCCGCGAGCTCAAGGAACACTGGATTTTGGCTGTTGCAGCTGAAAGGAGGACATCAGTAAACCAGGGGAGGAGTCCCGAGGAGATAATTTGCATATTCCCAGTGCCTTCTGGGATAAGTGAAGAGTCTCCGCGAGCTCAAGGAACACTGGATTTTGGCTGTTGCAGCTGAAAGGAGGACATCAGTAAACCAGGGGAGGAGTCCCGAGGAGATAATTTGCATATTCCCAGTGCCTTCTGGGATAAGTGAAGAGTCTCCGCGAGCTCAAGGAACACTGGATTTTGGCTGTTGCAGCTGAAAGGAGGACATCAGTAAACCGCGCGCCGCTAGTTTTGGCTTATATTTCACCGCTTGATTATCTCTTGAACAATAAGAACATGGAAGAGGCTAGGAGCCATGTGGTGAGCTGCATTTCTTGCTACATGTTCATAGACTTACCAGTGGAAAAGCCAAATTTCACATGCCACAAATGCAAGCTTGTGTCCCTGTTGGAGGAAAAGTTGCAAAATCTGGAAGAGAGGTTATCTACATTGAAGACCATTAAGGAAGGTGAAGAGTTCTTAGACAGAGCAGAATTATCTCTTCATGGTACAGAAAGAGAAGAAATTCGAAGTGCAACTGAAGAAACAGAGGAATGGAAGCATGTGACCCAGAGAAGCAGGAGGATCAGGAGGCAGTCAGCACCAATTCTGCTCAGAAACCAGTACCAGGCTCTTACACAGGAGAACGATGAAGAAATACATCAGGATAAGACTTTGCCCACAAAGAGTAACCTTGTACGCCCTCAGAGTCCTCCTGAATGGAGAAAGAAAAATGTTGTGAAGAAGAAACGGAGAGTTGTTGTCATGGGGGATTCCCTGTTGAGAGGAACAGAGGCTGCTATCTGCAGACCAGATATAACCTCAAGAGAAATGTGCTGTCTTCCAGGTGCGAAAATTAAAGATGTGTCTGACAGGATATCAGGACTCTTCAGACATAAAGATGACTACCCATTCCTGCTAATACATGTGGGGACAAATGACACCACAAGAAGTGACCTGGAAACCATCTGCAGTGACTTTGAAAACTTAGGTAAGAAAGTGAAAGAACTGGGAGCGCAGGTGGTCTTCTCCTCCATCCTTCCAGTGGATGGCCATGGAACAAGGAGGTGGAATAAGATTCTGCAGGTGAACAACTGGCTACGTCGATGGTGCCGTCAGCAAGGATTTGGATTTCTGGATCACGGAGTGAATTACCTGTACGATGGACTACTTGCTAGAGATGGGGTGCACCTTACGAAGACTGGAAAACATGTATTTGGAAGTCGCCTTGCTACACTCATCAGGAGAGCTTTAAACTAGAACAATGTGGGAAGGGAAGCAAAACGCCAGCAAAAGCCATACACCTGAAAAATGCTATTGAGAACTCTGCTATTAGAAGTGAAGGGGAAGAACAAAGACAAAAAAATCTACATAATAAAAATATTGAAGAAAGAGAAACCAATCACAAACTAAAGTGTTTCTATACGAATGCACAAAGCATGGGCAACAAACAAGGAGAACTGGAGCTACTAACGCAGGAGAAGAAATATGATGTCATTGGAATCACTGAGACTTGGTGGGACGATACAAATGATTGGAATACAAGGCTAGAAGGTTACAACTTATTTGCAAGAAACAGACTTGATAAACGAGGAGGAGGTGTTGCATTGTATGTTAGAAAAGCGTATATCTGCACAGAGATTGAAGCTTCAGAGACTGGGAGTTCTGTGGAAACTGTTTGGGTAAGAATACAAGGACAGAACAATGGAAAGGACACCATTGTAGGCATTTACTACAGGCCGCCTGTGCAAGCTGAAGATATGGATGAACTCTTTATGCATCAAATGGCCAAGTTCTCCAAAAAATATGACATAGTGGTCATGGGAGATTTCAACTATCCAGACATTTGTTGGGAATCTCTCTCAGGCAAAACTAACAGGTCCAGGAAATTCTTATCCTCTCTTGCTGACAACTTTATCTTCCAAAAGGTAATGGAGAAAACAAGGGGATCTGCTACCTTGGATCTAATCCTCATAAACAGGGAGGAAATGGTGGAGGAGGTAAGAGTGGCTGGGACCCTAGGAGGTAGTGACCATGCTATTTTAGAATTTTGGATAACAAGAGGAGGAAGACCTGTGAAGACTCAGACGTCAAGGTTAGATTTCAGAAAGGCAGATTTTAAGGAACTCAGAAAGAGAATTGGAGGGATCCAATGGCTGGATATCCTTAAGGACAAAAATGTCCAGGAAGGATGGAAAATCTTGAAAAATGAGATTCTCAAAGCACAATCGTTAACAATTTCGAAAAGAGGGAAGAATGGGAAGCATTTAAGGAAACCAGGATGGATGAACATAGAACTTAAACACATGCTAAAAAGGAAGAAAGAAATGTTTATCAAATGGAAAGAGGGAGGCATATCTAAAGAAGAATATAATGCCGTCTGCAGAACCTGCAGGGCACAAATCAGATTATCTAAAGCTGACAATGAATTAAGGCTTGCAAGTGACGTGAAAAGCAACAAAAAAGGATTTTGGGGATACGTCAAAAGTAAAAGAAAAGTCAAAGATGCTATAGGATTTTTACAGGATGAAAATGATGAAATGGTAAGTCAGGATGTTGAGAAGGCTGAACTTTTAAATTCCTATTTTGCATCTGTTTTCTCTCAGAAAGGAAATGTCACATCAACTGATCTTCACTGTCCTATTAAAGGAATAGAAGAATCCAGGATATCTATAAACAGAAAGACAGTGAGGAAACACTTAGCTAACCTAAATGAATTCAAGTCTCCAGGTCCAGATGAATTACACCCCAGGGTACTGAAGGAGATAGCAGAAGAAATTCTTGAACCACTGTCCATAATCTTTGAAAATTCTTGGAGAACAGGAGAAGTCCCAGAAGACTGGAGAAGAGCAAATGTTGTTCCTATCTTCAAAAAGGGGAAGAAGGTGGACCCAGGGAACTACAGGCCGGTGAGTCTGACTTCTATACCAGGAAAGATCTTTGAACAAATTATTAAAGAACATGTATGCAAGTACCTGGATAAAAATGAAGTGATTAAACAGAGTCAGCATGGGTTTGTAACTAATAAGTCATGTCAGACTAACTTAATTTCCTTCTATGACAGAATCACTGACTGGGTGGATCAGGGAAATGCTGTAGATATAGTATATCTTGACTTCAGCAAAGCATTTGACAAAGTATCTCACACAATCCTTATTGAAAAAATGACTAAGTATGGAATGGACAAGGCAACTGTTAGGTGGATTCATAACTGGCTTAGTGATCGGACCCAAAGAGTGGTTGTAAATGGCTGCACATCCAGTTGGAAGAATGTCTCAAGTGGGGTACCACAAGGCTCTGTTTTGGGCCCTGTATTGTTCAACATATTTATCAATGATTTAGATGAAGGAATTGAGGGTAAACTGATCAAATTTGCTGATGACACAAAGCTAGGAGGGGTAGCTAATACTAGAGAAGAGAGAGAGAGGATTCAAAAAGATATACATAAACTGGAGCAGTGGGCAGCAACTAACAGAATGGATTTTAACAGGGAAAAATGCAAAGTACTACATCTGGGCAATAAAAATGAAAAAAGCATATACAAAATGGGAGGAATAGGGCTAAGTAACAGCACATGTGAAAAAGACTTGGGTATACTAATTGATCACAGACTTAACATGAGTCAACAGTGTGATGCAGCAGCAAAAAAGGCAAATGCAATTCTAGGATGTATCAACAGAAGCATACAGTCTAGATCACGTGAGGTCATTATTGCCCTCTACTCCTCTTTGGTCAGACCTCATCTGGAATACTGTGTCCAGTTTTGGGCACCACATTTTAAAAAAGACATCAACAAACTGGAGCAAGTTCAGAGAAGAGCCACCAGAATGGTGACCGGTCTGCAAACCATGTCCTATGAGGAACGGTTGCAGGATTTGGGAATGTTTAGCTTGCAAAAAAGAAGACTGAGAGGAGACTTAATAGCTGTCTACAAATATCTCAAGGGCTGTCACATTGTAGAAGGATCATCTTTATTCTCATTTGCGCAAGGAAAGACTAGAAGCAATGGGATGAAACTGAATGGGAGGAGACACAGATTAGATATTAGAAAAAACTTTTTGACAGTTAGGGTGATCAATGAGTGGAACAGGCTGCCACAAGAGGTGGTGAGTTCTCCTTCAATGGAAGTTTTCAAACAGAGGCTGGATAGACATCTGTCTGGGATGATTTAGAGAATCCTGCTTTGAGCAGGGGGTTGGACCAGATGACCCAGGAGGTCCCTTCCAACTCTACCATTCTATGATTCTATGATTCTATGAAATATGGCATTATGACATCAGAAGTATAACATTTTAACACTATCATGGCAACATAAATATAGCAGCACACCAAGAGGACAACACAATTATAGCATTATGACATAATAAATATGTTATTATGACATCATAATGACAACCACTAAAACAGCATAAAAATAGCATTATGACATCATAATTTTATCAGCATGACATAGTTAATATAGAATTATAACAACATCATAAATACAGTTGTGACAACACAATGTGACATTACAAATGTAGTATTATATTATGAATGTGACATCATACTGACATCATAAATATATGCAATAAATATGATGATGTCTCTTAAGTGCTGTGGAACCAATGGCACTATGTAAGTAAAATAAACATCAGCCGGGCTTCATTATGACATAAGAATTATGTTATTAAGACATCATAAATATGATATAATGACATCACCTTAACAGCATAAATATAGCATTATGGCATCATGATCATATCAATCAACATGACATAATAAATATAGCTTTATAATATCATCACATTAGAAATGTAGATTTATGATGTCATCGTGATATTATACATGTAGCATTAAGACATCATCATGGGATAATAAATATGGAATACTATGATACAGAACTAGCGAAGGATGTAACCGCTACATGGTATACAGTGGGTACGGAAAGTATTCAGACCCCTTTAAATTTTTCACTCTTTGTTTCATTGCAGCCATTTGGTAAATTAAAAAAAGTTAATTTTTTCTCATTAATGTACACTCTGCACCCCATCTTGACTGAAAAAAAGCAGAAATATAGACATTTTTGCAAATTTATTAAAAAAAGAAAAATTGAAATATCACATGGTCATAAGTATGTTCAGACTCTTTGCTCAGTATTGAGTAGAAGCACCTTTTGAGCTAGTACAGCCAAAGTCTTCTTGGGAATGATGCAACAAGTTTTTCACACCTGGATTTGGGGATCCTCTGCCATTCTTCCTTGCAGATCCTCTCCAGTTCCGTCAGGTTGGATGGTGAACGTTGGTGGACAGCCATTTTCAGGTCTTTCCAGAGAAGCTCAATTGGGTTTAGGTCAGGGCTCTGGCTGGGCCAGTCAATAATGGTCACAGAGTTGTTCTGAAGCCACTCCTTTGTTATTTTAGCTGTGTGCTTAGGGTTATTGGCTTGTTGGAAGGTGAACCTTCGGCCAAGTCTGAGGTCCAAAGCACTCTGGAAGAGGTTTTCATCCAGGATATCTCTGTACTTGGCCACATTCATGTTTCCTTCAATTACAACCAGTCGTCCTGTCCCTGCAGCTGAAAAACACCCCCATAGCATGATGCTGCCACCACCATGTTTCACTGTTGGGATTGTATTGGGCAGGTGATGAGCAGTGCCTGATTTTCTCCACACATACCGCTTAGAATTATCACCAAAAAGTTCTATCTTTGTCTCATCAGACCAGAGAATCTTATTTCTTATAATCTGGGAGTCCTTCATGTGTTTTTAGCAAACTCTATGCGGGCTTTCATATGTCTGGCACTGAGGAGAGTCTTCCATCTGGCCACTCTGCCATAAAGGCCTGACTGGTGGAGGGTTGCAGTGATAGTTGACTTTGTGGAACTTTCTCCCATCTCCCTACTGCATCTGTGGAGCTCAGCCACAGTGATCTTTTTTACTTCTCTCACCAAGGCTCTTCTCCCACGATTGCTCTGTTTGGCTTGACGGCCAGGTCTAGGAAGACTTCTGGTGGTCCCAAACTTCTTCCATTTAAGGATTATGGAGGCCATTATGCTCTTAAGAGCCTTGAGTACAGCAGAAATTCTGTCGTAACCTTGGCCATATCTGTGTCTTGCCACAATTCTGTCTCTGAGCTCCTTGGCCAGTTCCTTTGACCTCATGATTCTCATTTGGTCTGACATGCACTGTGAGCTGTGAGGTCTTATACAGACAGGTGTGTGACTTTTACAAATCAAGTCCTATCAGTTTAATTAAACACAGCTGGACTCCAATGAAGGATTAGAACCATCTCAAGGCGGACACAAGGAAATGGACAGCATGTGACTTTAATATGAGTGTCTGAGCAAAGAGTTTGAATACTTATGACCATGTGATATTTCAGTTTTTCTTTTTTAATAAATTTGCAAAAATTTCTACACTTCTGTTTTTTCAGTCAAGATGGGGTGCAGAGTGTACATTAATGAGAAAAAAATGAACTTTTTTGAATTTAACAAATGGATGCAATGAAACAAAGAGTGAAAAATTTAAAAGGGTCTGAATACTTTCCATACCCAAGGTAATAGGGGAAAGAGTAATCTGGCACACATGATTGGGGAAGAAATTATCTGTCTCAGCATGACTAGGGAAGGAGGTATATTGCACACAGAAAGGGCTGGAGCAGACGGCCGTATTATTGGTCCGAGTGCGATCTGGCAAAGCATCGGATTGAACCCAAGCCAATGTTAGTTTATGGGGCTGTGAACATGTCCTATTTTTTCCTCAGACTGAGTCTGTCCAAGGGAAAATCGCTGCATGTCCCAGTTTTATCCAATATTCGGATCGCACTTGGCCATGCAAGTCAATTAAGCTACTGATGACACCTGAGTACAGTCTGATTTCCGAGCACTGACACAATGAAGATGGAAAAGTTTTGTTCTCCATCGTGTCCTCATTCGAGAGAATCGGAGCACACTATTCTGACATTCAGATCAGAGTTTGATCAATGTCATTTGTATAATCGTCCTGATTCTCTCAGATGAGAGAAAACGTGGCTGTTTGCATAAGCCCTAAGACTAGGGAGGACACATCTGGCACACAGGAGGACTGGGGAAAACATTACCTAACACACAGTAGGACTACGGATGGACTTGTCTGCCACATGGTAAGATTGTGGAATGGTATGCTTGGGTTGATCTGGCAACAGTGGCATAACTTGATGCCCTTGGGCCTTAAAGGGGGGTATTCCCATCTCCAAGATGCTATCCCAATACGTAGTAGGTGTAATAATAATAATATTAGCAAATACTTCCACTTACAAATGTAGTATAGTTTTTCTGATTCGCTATGTCTCTTTCCTCATGTGCAGTAATTGCAGGACCTTAGGTATCCATGGTTACGACCACTGATCTAGTGACAGCTAGTTGCTAGTGGTCGTAACCATGGATACCTAAGGTCCTGCAATGCCTGAGGCAAAAGGAAAGAGACATAGTGAATCAGGAAAACTATTACATTTCTACTTGGAGGTATTTGCTAATATTATTATCACACCTATTACATATTGGTTTAAGATCTTGAAGATGGGAATACCCCTTTAATGCAACATTTTAAACAGGGATCCTAAGTATTATAGTTATTTAGTAGTATTATTTTTTCAAATAGGCCAAAGGGTCCTTTTAATTCCCACAAGGATCCAGGGCCAGCGCTAACTACAAGCCCCACATCCATTAGCTACCCTGGTTTCTGGCACACAGTAGCACTGGGGAAGGAGAGATCTGGCACATTAATGGAAAGGGGAAGGGTGAAGTGGCAACGGGGGGGGGGTTGAGGACGCATTGGGCTGGGGAAAAAGTTGTCTTACTCATATGAGGGAAGTCAATGTCATGTACACAGTAAAAACTGTCCTTTTTTTAGTACTATAATCGAAAGTTTTGACAAGATGAATGACTTTTAAAACGTGCAGCAAGTTGCATTTTTGTTATGTGTCTTTTAAAAGAATAGATATGATGTCATATGTGCAACTTACTTCGTTCTCATCAGGTCCTCCAATCATGTAACACATAACATCAGAGGATCGCTGGCAGAGTGCGGTGACGCCATCGACAAGGACCACTTCACCTTGGAAACACAGCAGGGAAATTACATAAAGACTTGTAGGGATAGATGCTCAGGGAATCAAACCTCCACCTAGAACTCTAGCTGGATCAGTGGTTAAGAGTGCTCTGTAGCAATGAAATATCTGCCCAACATTTGTGTATTCTCCGGCCATTGCACGAGTTTTCCCTTATAGTCCATTCTAATAGATTTCTTAGATTGTAGTAACTTGTACCCAAATACATGTTTGCATACTAATGACTGTGATAAATTGTTAGTCTTGCACTAAGCAGGCACTGATATTAGTGAATATATTATGACTATACAACTGAATATTCTGACAACAGAAATACCAGGTAATAAAACAGGAAAATGGTGCATGTAAGGCCAAATTCAGACAGCTACATTAAGGCTAAGTGCACACGTTCAGGATTATTTGCGTTTTTTCGCGGGAAAAAATGCGTCAAAAATGCATGATTTAAGCATCCTATCATTTAGAATGAATTCCGCAATTTTTGTGCACATGGTGCGTTTTTTTCCGCGAAAAAAACACATCTCGGAAAAAGAACCAACATGTTCATTAATTTCGCGGAATTCTAGCGTATTTCCCGCTATATTATTGCCCTAGAAAGTTCAGGGAAAAATCGCGGTAAAAACGCGGAATATCCGCGCAAAAAAAAAATGCGGAAAAAAACAAGTTTTTACCGCGGAAAAAGTTTGTTTTTGCTCGGAAAATTCTGCAAACATTCCTGAATGCGTGCACATAGCCTAAAGGGAATCTATTACCATGTTTTTGTTACCCCATCAGAGAGCTGCATGTTGTCCCTGCAGAAACCCCGAGTCCACAGATGTATAAGTTACTAAGCTGCTTATTGCAGTTTTTATAAAATCGCAGTTTTCTCCACCACAGATGTAGCAGTTCTCTTGAATGCTGAGCTCTCTATATCACAGCGCACACCACTGCAGCTTTTGTGTACACTGCGCATAGGCCGAAAGCTGCCGATCAATGGCGAGATCAGGTTTATACAGAGCTCATGAATATAAAGGACTATATTGCAGCAGGTTTACTAGTCTTGGAGTGATAATCTCCTGCTGATAAATCAGTGATTTTATCAAAACTACAGTAAGCAGCCCAGAAAGTGACAACACCCTGGAATCAGGGTCTCTGGCTGTTCAGTGATGGCCCCTATTGCTGTGAAGTGTCCTACAGACACAGAATGGTGCTATCCTAACCCTTAATGAGTACATTAGACCATTTCTCAGGCTATGTGTATATAACGTTTAAGTCCACGGTCAGCGGCTCCGTCAAGCCTTATGTCTGAAGCCCTAGAAAACGGGATTCTGGCGCGTGCGCTGGCGGGGCCATTGATTGCAGCAATGCAGAATCACTGTGTGCTGTCAGACATCATTTTCGCCAGTGTAAGTCTATTTGAGGCGGGCTCCAAGACGCAAGATGCCAATGCTACCCTTTCATTTTTCATCTACAATGTTACCAAAGAAATCTGCAGTACTATCTTGTTAGATTATCAATAGGTTTCTATCCATTCATTTTCTTACTTTCTGATCTCTGGGTCTTGTGGAATATTTTTCTTTCAAATTCTTGCTGCTCCGACAATGATGGGAATGTGCAATCATAATACTATAATAGGAAAAGAGAAATTGGAGGGCAGAGAAATAGACTAGTGTGATTATTACATCTGACACAGTGCACACTAATGTGATATTTTGGGGGTTCTGCTAGAGGTGCAGGAGACGTGTGGTTTTTGGAGCCGTGTTTTTTTTTTTCAAGCTCAATACATGTATTGGCTTCAATCTGCCTTGTACACATTTGGATCCAATTCATTTTTGGGGGCTCAAAGAATTGTCTGTGTGGCTCACTCCTTAAGGGGGTGTTCTAAGACAAGATGTGGAGATCCGACACCTCCACCAATCGGCTGTTTGCATCTCTCACTGCCCCCAGATGTAAACTGTCTACAGAACCAAAATGGCACAGCTCCCTACACCGTGTAGTGGTCGTTCGTGGTTACTGCACCTTAGCTCCCATACACTTCAATAGAGTATCTCAGCTGCAAATACCAAAAACGATCACTACACAGTGAATGAGGCCATGCAGTTTCATCGCTGCTGGAGCTAACAGCTGATATCTACCCCGCACCCATCATTCCAATCCCCACCGATCTGATACGGATGATAAGTCCTGAACAACCCCTTTTAATAGAAATGCAATAAAAAAATGCTAAAGACATGCATCTTTCCATTAACGTGATTTAGTTTGTGTTCTTCATATCAAAGCAGAAACTATGAGATAGTATTAGTCAAGTAAGAATGTGTCAATTCCAAACGCATGCAGTGCACACATCAGTATTACTTTGGCTACAAGTCGATGCCCGTCCTGATCCAAAATTATGACAGCGCGCACTGTGTATAACGTGGGATCCTGCAGAAGACACCAATGAAATATGTCTTGGACGGTTATTTATACACATGGTTGAAGAGAAGCAGTGTGATGTAATCCAAAGTAATCCACCAGATACTAGATTCTAGACCCTTCCCAATATGTGACACACACATATACAGTACAGACCAAAAGTTTGGACACACCTTCTCTTTCAACGATTTTTCTGTATTTTCATGACTGTGAAAATTGTAGAATCACACTGAAGGCATCAAAACTATGAATTAAAGGGAATCTGTCACCCCAAAAATGCCATATCAAGTAAAGATATGGCTGCAGTGTGTCCCATAACTAAGCTAACGGTGGGTATCATATATCATGATACCCCCATTTTCATAGCAAAATACCTTTGTAAAGTTGGTGATTGAACGTGTCAATCACGGTGGTCAGGTCAGGAGGGCGGCGGTTTTCATGTCCTCCCCCGCTCCTCGTCATCTCTTTCGTATCGCCATCTGTGAATACCACAGACGGCGTTAGTTTCCCGCAATTGCGCAATTCAAAATTCTGCTGGCGCATGCGCAGTATGCTTTGCCCAGCAGTGGGCAAAGCATAAAATTACTACAGCGCATGCGCTAGTATTTCCTTGCCCCGGAAAATCCTGCTTGCCTTGGACGGCTTCCGGGGCAAGGAAAGAGCAGCGCATGCGCTGTAGTCATTTTATGCTTTAACCACTGCTGGGCAAAGCATACTGCGCATGCGCCGGCAGAATTTTGAATTGCGCAATTGCGGGAAACTAACGCCGTCTGTGGTATTCACAGACGGCGATACGAAAGAGATGACGAGGAGCGGGGGCGGGGGAGGACATGAAAACCGCCGCCCTCCTGACCTGACCACCGTGATTGACACATTCAATCACCAACTTTACAAAGGTATTTTGCTATGAAAACGGGGGTATCATGATATATGATACCCACCGTTAGCTTAGTTATGGGACACACTATGCAGCCATATCTTTACTTGATATGGCATTTTTGGGGTGACAGATTCCCTTTAACACATGTGGAATTATACATTACAAAAAAGTGTGAAACAACTGAAAATATGTCTTATATTCTAGGTTCTTCAAAGTAGCCACCTTTTGCTTTGATTACTGCTTTGCACGCAGAAAAGGTGAACGGATGGACTCTACATGCCTGGTTCCCACCGTGAAGCATGGAGGAGGTGGTGTGATGGTTCGGGGGTGCTTTGCTGGTGACACTGTTGGGGATTTATTCAAAATTGAAGGCATATTGAACCAGCATGGCTACCACAGCATCTTGCAGCAGCATGCTATTCCATCCGGTTTGCGTTTAGTTGGACCATCATTTATTTTTCAACAGGACAATGACCCCAAACACACCTCCAGGCTGTGTAAGGTCTATTAGACTAAGAAGGAGAGTGATGGGGTGCTATGCCAGATGACCTGGCCTCCACAGTCACCAGACCTGAACCCAATCAAGATGGTTTGGGGTGAGCTGGACCGCTCACCGCTTCAATTTTGAATAAATCCCCAACGGTGTCACCAGCAAAGCACCCCCACATCATCACACCACCTCCTCCATGCTTCACGGTGGGAACCAGGCATGTAGAGTCCATCCGTTCACCTTTTCTGCGTGCAAAGCAGTAATCAAAGCAAAAGGTAGCTACTTTGAAGAACCTAGAATATAAGACATATTTTCAGTTGTTTCACACTTTTTTGTTAAGTGTAATGTATAATTCCACATGTGTTAATTCATAGTTTTGATGCCTTCAGTGTGATTCTACAATTTTCATAGTCATGAAAATACAGAAGAATCTTTGAATGAGAAGGTGTGTCCAAACTTTTGGTCTGTACTGTACATCATACATACTTAGGAAATGAGTCCGCTCCATATCCATATCTGGAGGAGGCCCGGTTTTCCCTGTGGGCAGGTGCAGACGGCCGTAGGTTCATCCGAGAGAATTGGGCCAATTATGCAAACGACACTCTGATCAGACTCTGTCAGGGTGTGATCACAGTGTGCTCCGATTCTCTTGGATGAGGAGATGGAGAAAAAAAATGTCTCCAATCCTCTCCATTCTCTGAGTAAGCGGAAATCAGACTGCACTCAGATGTCATCCAAGTGCAGTCCGATGTTTCCCACACACTTATTGGTTTGCATGGCTGAGTGCGATCCAAATATCAGATGAAACTTGGACATGCAGCAATCTTTTTCCTTTTACAGTCTCTGTCCGAGGAAAAAACATTGACATGTACACTACCTCATAGACTAACATTAGTCTGAGTACAGTCATGGCCAAAAGTTTTGAGAATGACACAAATATTAATTTTTACAAAGTCTACTGCTTCACTTTTTCTAATGGCAATTTGCATATACTCCAGAATGTTATAAAGAGTGATCAGCTTAACAGCAATTACTTGCAACGTCAATATTTGGCTAGAAAATGAACTTTATCCCCCAAAACACATTTCAACATCATTGCAGCCCTGCCTTAAAAGGACCAGCTAACCTCTTTTCAGTGATTGCTCCATTAACACAGGTGTGGGTGTTGATGAGGACATGGCTGGAGATCAATCTGTCATGATTAAGTAAGAATGACACCACTGGACACTTTAAAAGGAGGCTGGTGCTTGGCATCATTGTTTCTCTTCTGTGAACCATGGTTATCTCTAAAGAAACACGTGCAGTCATCATTGCAATGCACAAAAATGGCCTAACAGGGAAGAGTATCGCAGCTAGAAAGATTGCACCTCAGTCAACAATCTATCACATCATCAAGAACTTCAAGGAGAGAGGTTCCATTGTTGCCAAAAAGGCTTCAGGGCGCCAAGAAAGACCAGCAAGCGCCAGGACCGTCTCTTAAAAGTGTTTCAGCTGCGGGATCGGGCTACCAGCAGTGCAGAGCTTGCTCAGGAATGGCAGCAGGCAGGTGTGAGTGCATCTGCACGCACTATGAGGCGGAGACTCTTGGAGCAAGGCCTGGTCTCAAGGAGGGCAGCAAAGAAGCCACTTCTCTCCAGAAAAAACATCATGGACAGACTGATATTCTGCAAAAGGTACAGGCAGTGGACTGCTGAGGACTGGGGTAAAGTTATTTTCTCTGATGAATCCCCTTTTCGATTGTTTGGGACATCAGGAAAACGCCTCATTCGGAGAAGACAAGGTGAGCGCTACCACCAGTCTTGTCTCATGCCAACTGTTAAGCATCCTGAAACCATTCATGTGTGGGGTTGCTTCTCAGCCAAGGGAATCGGCTCTCTCACAGTCTTGCCTAAAAACACAGCCATGAATAAAGAATGGTACCAGAATGTCCTCCAAGAGCAACTTCTCCCAACCCTCCAAGAGCAGTTTTGCGATCAACAATGCCTTTTCCAGCTTGATGGAGCACCTTGCCATAAAGCAAAGGTGATAACTAAATGGCTCAGGGAACAAAACATAGAGATTTTGGGTCCATGGCCTGGAAACTCCCCAGATCTTAATCCCATTGAGAACTTGGGGTCAATCATCAAGAGACGGGTGGACAAACAAAAACCTAAAAATTCTGACAAAATGAAAGCATTGATTGTGCAAGAATGGACTGCTATCAGTCAGGATTTGGTCCAGAAGTTGATTGAGAGCATGCCAGGGAGAATTGCAGAGGTCCTGAAGAAGAAGGGTCAACACTGCAAATACTGACTTGCTGCATTAACTCATTCTAACTGTCAATATAAGCTTTTGTTACTCATATGTTTGCAATTATTATATTTCTGTCTGTGATAAAAACATCTGTCAAACACACATAAAAACCAGAGGGCAGCAGATCATGTGAAAATATAATATTTGTGTCATTCTCAAAACTTTTGGCCATGACTGTACAATCCGATGTCTTGCCGGATAACAACTAGCTAACTGTCACTATATCAGTGGTTGTAACCATGGATACCTAAGGTCCTGCAATGGCTGCACATGTGGAAAGAGACATAGCGAATCAGAAAAACTATACTGCTCCGTCTTCTGATCACTGTGATACCAAGGTTTTGTCTCTCGGACATATTTGACATATTTGAGTGTTCCTGCTAGATTTTTTTCATGCTGATTTCAGAAATGACTTCAGATTTTACCTATCACGTAAGGTTTTAGAGAAATTATACGAAACATTATAATATTCTGTTATAATTCTAAAAACTCATATGTGAACTTTTTCTGAAACAGTACATTCTGAATTTTCCACTGAAATAACATAAATCACTGATCTACACATATGCAAGCACTTATTAGGCGCAGTGAATCATTTGGCTGATCGTGTACGGAGCATACCACATCCCCTGCCAGGGGAGGAATCAAAAGACAATACTGACATTACAGCAGGGAATCACCGAGGATTCATTTTGTGAGGTAAAATATTTCACTGACTGTTTTTAAACAATATTTTACCTCACAAAATGTATCCTCTGCTATCTCAAGAGAGCACAGACGGGAGAAGTCAGCATATGGGGAAAGAGAGAGTGGATAGGTGGGTGAGAACATGGGGGCGAGAGATTATCAACGCTGCAAAGCCTGCCCCCATTGTGACATTACCGCCCTCCCGATGCGATAGCATTGGGCCTCCATCTAGTTACTATCATATATGCAATTCGCCTGAATACTTTTCATTGTAAAAACTGAAGATTTATTTAGAAATGTCACGTCGGTGTCTCAACAGCAGTGATAATTTCTGCTACATATGCGGAGAACATACAATGAAAGCACAAAAGAAGGAAATGACTCCACTTGTTAAGAAAGCACATGAACTATACTTTGAATGTTTAATTGGAGATCAGGACAAACAGTGGGCACCTCATATATGCTGTGCATCTTGTTCTGGAAGCCTTAGAGCATGGCTGAATGGATCACGACCTTCAATGCCGTTCGCTGTCCCAATGATTTGGAGAGAGCAGAGAGATCATGTAACAGATTGCTACTTCTGCCTTACAAATGTAACAGGATACTTAGCAAAGAACAAGAAATCAATAGAATATCCTAATCTTCCTTCAGCCACAAGACCAGTGCCACACGATGAAAGTCTTCGTGTTCCAAAGCCGCCCAAAGTATGGACAATGGAGGACGACGAAGATGAACTAATAATGTCAGTGGAAAATGAAACTGCTGCAGACCCAGACTTTGAGCCTTCTACATCTAATCCACATCTGTTCAGTCAAGCTGATCTGAGTTACTTGGTCAGAGAAAGAGGCAGGCAGAATTATTGGGATCAAGGCTACAAGAACGGAATCTCTTATTACCAGGAACAAGAGTTTCTGTTTTTCGCAGTCGTCAAGAAGACCTTAATCAATTTTTCAACCATGTAGACAGTTTAACCTTTTGCAACGACGTCTTGGGGTTGTTTGGTGCTCTTGGATGCAAACATGACCCGAAGGAATGGCAACTGTTCATTGACCCGTCAGTTTTAAGTCTGAAGGCTGTTTTACTACAACGGAAACATCCTTCTATACCTATTGGACATGCCGTACACATAAAAAAAAGTATGAGAATATGGAGTTACTGTTGACCCACATTAATTATAGAAATTTTAACTGGAACATATGTGGTGATCTAAAAGTTGTTGCACTTCTTCTTGGACTGCAGCTTGGATATACCAAGTATTGTTGTTATATTTGTGTGTGGGTCAGTCGTGCACGAGAAATGCACTATTTCAGAAAGGACTGGCCACTCCGCGAAAACCTGGTTGCTGGACAGAAGAATGTTAAACATAATCCACTTGTTGATCCAGCAAAGATGTTTCTCCCTCCTTTGCATATTAAACTTGGGCTTATGAAGAATTTTGTCAAAGCAATGAACAAAGAATCGGAAGCCTTTTCTTACTTGCGACAGAAATTTCCAAGAATAAGTGATGCAAAGATTAAAGAAGGTATTTTTATTGACCCACAGATCAGAGATATAATGAATGACAGTAGTTTTGATGGTCTTTTGCAAGGTGCAGAACAAGTGGCATGGAGAGCCTTTAAAGATGTGACCTTCAACTTCCTTGGCAACAGCAGGGCACCGAACTTTTAACAACTCGTGGACAACATGCTCATAGCATATCATTTGATGAAACGCAATATGTCACTAAAAAGCATTTTCTACATTCTCACTTGGACTTTTTTCCAGCCAATCCTGGTGCCGTTAGCGATGAACACGGTGAAAGATTTCACCAAGACATTGCGCTGATGGAGAAAAGGTACCTGGTAAAGTGGAGTACATCAATGCTGGCTGACTATTGGTGGAATCTTATTAGAGAAGCATCTGACACGGATTATAAACTTTTGAACAATTGCTTTTGCTACTGACATCGATGCACATGTATGTAGTGTCTTGGACGTCATAATGTAGACTATAAACTGTTGTTTCTTAAAAACCTTATGTGATACAGACTTTTGGAGCACACATTCGTGTTCAGCATATCAAAATCTATAAGATGCAATAACATTTTCTCAGGGGACAAGAACTTCCCTGAAATTTGTTGCGCAGTGTAGTGGCCGAGGCTTTGTACTACACATACGCCTCCTTTTCAAATCAATAGGAGGCGCATTTGTAGTACCCTGAGGTGGCCGCTATCAGAAGGCGGCCACCTCCACAAGTGAGTACTTCCGGCCAGCAACCGCTGCCACCGGCGGCAAAAGCTGATTGATGACCTAGAGATAAGTCATCAATGTAAAAGTAGTGGATAACCTCTTTAAGTTGAACTCGGAGCTGATGGGTTACTTTATTAGCCAGCTCTAGTTGCTGCTATCTTGATACTCCTGTGAGTGGGCTTCAGAAGAGACTGTGATGTTCACTATATACTAAAGCAATATATAGTGAAATTACTGCTTGTATACAGCACAAGCAATCAAACAATTGCAGGATCAAGTCCCCTAAGGTAAGTTAAGAATAAAATGAAAATATGACTTTTTTGTAAAAATATAAGTCTGAATCACCCCATTTTCCCAGTACAAAAATAAAGAAATACAGTTCAAAATATATTGAAAAAACATATTTGGTATCACTGCAATCACAAAAGTCCATTCTAAGAAAGCATGAAATTAACCATCTGATGTGATAAAAACAGTAAGGCCGGGATCACACTTGCGAGAAGCTCGCACAATTCTCAGACAGGAGCGTGCGGCTACATGTATTTCTATGCAGCCGCAAACTCCGGTCCGAGTGTCGGCGGCAGCGCCAGGATCGAGAATCGTGCGAGTTTCTCGCAAGTGTGATCCCGGCCTAAGGCCATGCACATACGTTCAGTATTTGGTCAGTATTTTACCTCAGTATGTGTAAGCCAAATCCTGGAGTGGAACAATTAGAGTTTAATAGAAACACATCACCACTTCTGTATTTATCACCCACTCCTGGTTTGGGGTTACAAATACTGGGGTAAAAAACTGACCAAATACTGAACATGTGAACATGACCTAAAGAGAAAAAGTAAAAACACCAGAATTGCTATTTTTTTGGTAGCTGCACCTCCCCCCAAGAGAGCAACCAAAATTAAGCTAATTAAAATGTCAACTCAGCATAAAAAAATACAAGCGCTCATACAGCTCTATCGATGGAAAAATAAAAAAAAGTGCTGGATCAGAGATGTCGACACAAACTTGTTTTTTTCTTTACAAATATCAGAACTTGTTTAAACCACTAAGATATACAGGTGCTTCTCACAAAATTAGAATATTATCAAAAAATTAATTTATTTCAGTTCTTCAATACAAAATATGAAACTCATATATTATATAGAGCACTGGCGGACAAAGTCAGAAAAGGGCCCCTGTGCAAGTACAATACATGGGCCCTTTGCAGCCCAAGATCTCCTAAAAATGCATAATTGCACCTGCTTTGGAGGTATAAAATGGGCCCCCTCATCTCTTGTGGCCCTGTGCGGCTGCACAGGTTGCACCAATGATATGTACACCCCTGATATAGAGTCATTACAAACAGAGTGATCTATTTCAAGTGTTTATTTCTGTTAATGTTGATGATTATGGCTTACAGCCAATGAAAACCCAAAAGTCGTTATCTCAGTAAATTACTATACTTTATAACACCAGCTTGAAAAAATGATTTAAAATCTGAAATGTTGGCCTACTGAAATGTATGTTCAGTAAATGCGCTCAATACTTGGTCAGGGCTCCTTTGGCATCAATTACTGCATCACTGCGTCGTGGCATGGCGGCAATCAGCCTGTGACACTGTTGATGTGTTATGGAAGCCCAGGTTGCTTTGATAGCAGCCTTCAGCTCATCTGCAGTGTTGGGTCTGGTGTCTCTCATGTTCCTCTTGACAATACCCCATAGATTCTCTATGGGGTTAAGGTCAGGCGAGTTTGCTGGCCAATCAAGCAGAGTGATACTGTTGTTTTTAAACCAGGTATTGGTACTTTTGGCAGTGTGCACAGGTGCCAGGTCCTGCTGGAGAATGAAATTTCCATCTCCAAAAAGCTTGTCGGCACAGGGAAGCATGAAGAGCTCTAAAATTTCCTGGTAGACGGCTGCGCTGACTTTGGTCTTGATAAAACACAGTGAACATACACCAGCAGATAACATGGCTCCCCAAACCATCACTGATTGCGAAAACTTCACACTAGACCTCAAGCAGCTTGGATTGTGGCCTCTCAACTCTTCCTCCAGACTCTGGGACCTCGATTTCCAAATGAAATGCAAAATGTACTTTCATCTGAAAACAACACCTTGTACTACTGAGCAACTGTCCAGTTCTTTTTCTCCTTGGCCAAGGTAAGACGCTTCTGGCGTTGTCTATTGGTCATGAGTGGCTTGACACAAGGAATGCGACACTTGTAGCCCATGTCCTGGATACGTCTGGGTGTGGTGGCTTATGAAGCAATGACTCCAGCATCAGTCGACTCTTTGTGAATCTCCCCAAATTTTTGAATGGCCTTTTCTTAACAATCCTTTCAAGGCTGCTGTTATCCCGGTTGCTTGTGCACCTTTTTCTACCACACTATTTCCTTCCATTCAACTTTCCACTAATATGCTTGGATAGAGCACTTTGTGAACAGCCAGATTCTTTAGCAATGACCTTTTGTGGCTTACCCTCCTTGTGGAGTGTGTCAATGACTGCCTTCTGGACATCTGTCAAATCAGCAGTCTTCCTCATGATTGTGGAGCCTACGGAAACAGACTAAGGGACCTTTTCAAACGCTTAGGAAGCCTTTTCAGGTGTTTTTTGCTAAGTATTCTAATTTACTGAGATAATGACCTTTGGGCTTTCATTGGCTGTAAGCCATAATCATCAACATTAACAGAAATAAACACTGGAAATAGATCACTCTGTTTGTAATGACTCTATATAATATATGAGTTTCACTTTCTGTATTGAAGAACTGAAACAATTCAACTTTTTGATGATATTCTAATTTTGTGAGAAGCACACGTATATTTTAAAAAACCCTTATGACTGGTATCACACTGACCTGGAGAATCATGTGATACTCGGTCATTTTAGTGCACAGTGAATGTAAAAAAACCACATTGCAGTGTGAAAAATTATTGCGCAGTTTGAGAACCGGCAGTTAAATTTTCATGCTGCGAGCAGTGACCTCAGAAAGAACATCCATATGGACTTTGGCGGACCACTGAGGAATATATATTTTTTGTAATAAATGGGTAAAAGAGGGTATTTGTTGGGGAGTGCTTTTTACAAATAATTTTTTTTTTTGTGAGTCTTCTTTTTGACTATGGGGTTAGTAAAGGGGGTGTCTGACAAGACACATCTCCCTTACTAACTCCTGGGCTTGATGTCAGCGGACATTACACAGCTGACATCAGCCCCAAACCCATTACCCCAATTCCCAATTCACCAGGGCAATTGGGAAGAGCAGAGGCTAAGCGTCAGAATTGGAGCATCTAACAGATGCGCCATTTCTTGGGCAGTTGATGGCTGGTTTTATGAGGCTGGGAAAGGCCAATATCCATGGACCTTCTCAGCCTACTAATGTCAGCCCTCAGTTGTCTGCTAAGCCTTTGCAGGTTATTAAAAATAGCGGGGACCCCACATCCTTTCTTTAGGGTCCTCCTATTCTATTCGGGCGGTTTGGGCTGTGAATTTACTGCACTCGACTGATGAAATGTAGGTTTCCTTTGATATGAGTGTGTAAAAATCGGACAGTGAACGCATGGTCCATATGCTGTGCGATTTTTGTCTCGTACCCATTGGCTTGCATTTGCAATCCGATTCTCACAGACAATCGCAGCATTTTGTGATTTTTTTCTCAGTCCAACTCGAGCTGAGAGAAAACTTACTGATGAGCACTGACTCATAAAATAACATTGGTCAGAGTGCGATGCAACGTTTTCTCCTATTGCACTGGCCTGACTTATATGCTTTGTGAGTGTGCCCTTACCCTATTTCACACCACTTGGATTATTTTTCCTTGTTTCCCAGTTACATTATATGGTTCAACGAATCGTGTCATTCAAAACTACAACTTGTCCAGCAAAAAACTAGCCCGCTGGAAAGGAGTTTACACTTGGGACAGTCTGTCTGTGCTCCAGTCCCCAGTGTATACTAATCTGTCTGTGCTCCAGTCCCCAGTGTATACTAGTCTGTCTGTGCTCCCGTCCCCGGTGTACACTAGTCTGTCTGTGCTCCAGTCCCCAGTGTACACTAGTCTGTCTGTGCTCCAGTACTCAGTATACACTAGTCTATCTGTGCTCCAGTCTCCAGTGTACACTAGTTTGTTTGTGCTCCAGTCCCCAGTGTACACTAGTCTGTCTGTGCTCCAGTCCCCAGTGTACACTAATATGTCTGGGATCCAGTCCCCAGTGTATACTAGTCTGTCTGTGCTCCAGTCCACAGTGTACACAATTCTGTCTGTGCTCAGTACCAAGTGTACACTAGTCTGTCTGTGCTCCAGTCCCCAGTGTATACTAGTCTGTCTATGCTCCAGTCCCAAGTGTACACTAGTCTATGCTCCAGTCCCCTGTGTACACTAGTCTGTCTGTGCTCCAGTCCCCAGTATACACTAGTCTGTATGTCTTCCAGTCCCAAATGTACACTAGTCTGTATGTGCCCCAGTGTACACTAGTCTGTCTATGCTCCAGACCCCAGTGTACACTAGTCTGTCTGGGCTCCAGTCCCCGTGTACACTAGTCTGTCTGTGCTCCAGTCCACAGTGTACACTAATCTGTCTGTGTTCCAGTCCCCAGTGTACACTAGACTGTCTGTGCTCCAGTCCCCAGTGTACACTAGTCTTTCTGTGCTCCAGTCCCCAGTGTACACTAGTCTGTCTGGGCTCCAGTCCCCAGTGTACACTAGTCTGTCTGTGCTCCAGTCCTCAGTGTACACTAGTCTGTCCTCCAGTCCACAGTGTACACTAGTCTGTCTGTGCTCCAGTCCCAGTGTACACTAATATGTCTGGGATCCAGTCCCCAGTGTATACTAGTCTGTCTGTGCTCCAGTCCACAGTGTACACAATTCTGTCTGTGCTCAGTACCAAGTGTACACTAGTCTGTCTGTGCTCCAGTCCCCAGTGTATACTAGTCTGTCTATGCTCCAGTCCCAAGTGTACACTAGTCTATGCTCCAGTCCCCTGTGTACACTAGTCTGTCTGTGCTCCAGTCCCCAGTATACACTAGTCTGTATGTCTTCCAGTCCCAAATGTACACTAGTCTGTATGTGCCCCAGTGTACACTAGTCTGTCTATGCTCCAGACCCCAGTGTACACTAGTCTGTCTGGGCTCCAGTCCCCGTGTACACTAGTCTGTCTGTGCTCCAGTCCACAGTGTACACTAATCTGTCTGTGTTCCAGTCCCCAGTGTACACTAGACTGTCTGTGCTCCAGTCCCCAGTGTACACTAGTCTTTCTGTGCTCCAGTCCCCAGTGTACACTAGTCTGTCTGGGCTCCAGTCCCCAGTGTACACTAGTCTGTCTGTGCTCCAGTCCTCAGTGTACACTAGTCTGTCCTCCAGTCCACAGTGTACACTAGTCTGTCTGTGCTCCAGTCCCCAGTGTACACTAATATGTCTGGGATCCAGTCCCCAGTGTATACTAGTCTGTCTGTGCTCCAGTCCACAGTGTACACAATTCTGTCTGTGCTCAGTACCAAGTGTACACTAGTCTGTCTGTGCTCCAGTCCCCAGTGTATACTAGTCTGTCTATGCTCCAGTCCCAAGTGTACACTAGTCTATGCTCCAGTCCCCTGTGTACACTAGTCTGTCTGTGCTCCAGTCCCCAGTGTACACTAGTCTGTCTGTGCTCCAGTCCCCAGTGTACACTAGTCTGTCTGTGCTCCAGTCCTCAGTATACACTAGTCTGTCTGTTCTCCAGTCCACAGTGTACACTTGTCTGTCTGTGCTCCAGTCCCCAGTGTACACTAGTCTGTCTGTTCTCCAGTCCACAGTGTACACTACTCTGTCTGTGCTCCAGTCCCCAGTGTACACTAGTCTGTTTGTTCTCCAGTCCACAGTGTACACTAGTCTGTTTGTTCTCCAGTCCACAGTGTACACTAGTCCGTCTGTGCTCCAGTCCACAGTGTACATTAGTCTGTCTTTGCTCCAGTCCACAGTGTACACTAGTCTGTCTGTGCTCCAGTCCACAGTGTACACTAGTCTGTCTGTGCTCCAGTCAAGTGTACAATAGTCTGTCTGTGCTCCAGTCCCCGTGTACACTAGTCTGTCTGTGCTCCAGTCTCCAGTGCACACTAGTCTGTCTGTGCTCCAGTCCACAGTGTACACTAGTCTGTCTGGGCTCCAGTCCCCAGTGTACACTAGTCTGTCTGGGCTCCAGTCCCCAGTGTATAGTCTGTCTGGGCTCCAGTCCCAAGTGTACACTAGTCAGTCTGGGCTCCAGTCCCCAGTGTACACTATCACCACAAACCACGCCCCCGGAAGAAGCGGGAATGCGAAACGCGCGTCGGGGTGAGGGGGAGATCTCTGGCTGCAGCACTGCACATGTTACCACGCTATTAGGGCATTCCATGGTAAGACCTTGACTTAAGGATTTGTTTCCTATATTCATTATGTGCTTATTATGTTCTACATATGGAATGTTAGTGTGTGTATTATAGTTTATGCAGTATAGCCTGTTTCCATGCAGTATCCCCTTATTGGGTGTTTTGATTGGAGATCTATTTTAGTCTGTAATTTTTGTTATTATTTTATATGTGTCAATAAACTTTGTATTTTTTGTACGTTACCTAGGATCTCTTCGTATTTTTGGGCTATATGAGAATATAGACCCGTTTTGTGGTGATATATGAATTAGAAGTGCCTATTTGTAAATTATAAGGACTTTTTTTGTATAATGCCCAGTGTACACTAGTCTGTCTGGGCTCCAGTCCACAGTGTACACTAGTCCGTCTGTGCTCCAGTCTCCAGTGTACACTAGTCCGTCTGTGTTCCAGTCCCCAGTGTACACTAGTCCGTCTGAGCTCCAGTCCACATTGTACACTAGTCCGTCTGTGCTCCAGTCCACAGTGTACACTAGTCCGTCTGTGCTCCAGTCTCCAGTGTACACTAGTCCGTCTGTGTTCCAGTCCCCAGTGTACACTAGTCCGTCTGTGCTCCAGTCCCCAGTGTACACTAGTCCGTCTGTGCTTCAGTCCCCATGTACACTAGTCCGTCTGTGCTCCAGTCCCCGTGAACATTAGTCCGTCTGTGCTCCAGTCTCCAGTGTACACTAGTCTGTCTGGGCTCCAGTACCCAGTGTACACTAGTCTGTCTGGGCTCCAGTCCCCAGTGTACACTAGTCTGTCATCCAGTCCCCAGTGTACACTAGTCTGTCTGGGCTCCAGTCCCCAGTGTACACTAGTCTGTCTGGGCTCCAGTCCCCAGTGTACACTAGTCTGTCTTTGCTCCAATCCCCGTGTACACTAGTCTGTCTATGCTCCAGCCCAGTCCCCGTGTACACTAGTCCGTCTGGGCTCCAGTCCCCAGTGTACACTAGTCTGTCTGGGCTCCAGTCCCCGTGTACACTTGTCTGTGCTCCAGTCCCCAGTGTACACTAGTCTGTCTGTGCTCCAGTCTCCGTGTACACTAGTCTGTCTGTGCTCCAGTCCCCAGTGTACACTAGTCTGTCTGTGCTCCAGTCCCCAGTGTACACTAGTCTGTCAGTGCTCCAGTCCCCAGTGTACACTAGTCAGTCTGTACTCCAGTCCCCGTGAACACTAGTCTGTCTATGCTCCAGTCCCCAGTGTATACTAGTCTGTCTGTGCTCCAGTCCCCAGTGTACACTAGTCTGTCTATGCTCCAGTCCCCAGTGTACACTAGTCTGTCTATGCTCCAGTCCCCAGTGTACACTAGTCTGTCTGTGCTCCAGTCCCCAGTGTACACTAGTCTGTCCTCCAGTCCACAGTGTACACTATTCTGTCTGTGCTACAGTCCCCAGTGTACACTAGTCCGTCTGTGCTCCAGTCCCCGTGTACACTAGTCCGTCTGTGCTCAGTCCCCGTGTACACTAGTCCGTCTGTAATCCAGTCTCCAGTGTACACTAGTCTGTCTATGCTCCAGTCCCCAGTGTACACTAGTCTGTCTGTGCTCCAGTCCCCAGTGTACACTAGTCTGTCCTCCAGTCCCCAGTGTACACTAGTCTGTCTGTGCTCCAGTCCCAAGTGTACACTAGTCTGTCTGTGCTCCACACCCCTCCACAGAGATGTAGATTTTAGTCTGAAGAGAGGACTCATATGTTCCCATGCAGACAGACTTTTCTAAAGCGAGGATAGGCATTAGTTAGGACCTGATATACGAGAGGAGCCTTGACGTGGCTATCAGGCTCGCATAATTTGGCCATCTTATGCGCTAAGACTTCTCAATTTTTCATATTTCTAAGGTAATGATGCAATTCATTTTTCATATTTTTCATATTTCGTGTTTGCAAGCTATAGCGCTACAGTGTGCTACCTTTTTTTCTTGTATGTATATGAGTTGGTGACTCTAGGTTTAGCACCTGTTCACACTGAATCTATGTTTGGATGTGCCGGTCAGTTTTTTGATATGTATTCATTTACCTTCTACCTGAGCACTCCACCTGGTGGTCACAGGCTTTTTAATTACAACAGGTTCATCACCCCTCCACAGAGATGTAGATTTTAGTCTGAAGAGAGGACTCATATGTTCCCATGCAGACAGACTTTTCTAAAGCGAGGATAGGCATTAGTTAGGACCTGATATAGGAGAGGAGCCTTGACGTGGCTATCAGGCTCGCATAATTTGGCCATCTTATGCGCTAAGACTTCTCAATTTTTCATATTTCTAAGGTAATGATGCAATTCATTTTTCATATTTTTCATATTTCGTGTTTGCAAGCTATAGCGCTACAGTGTGCTACCTTTTTTTCTTGTATGTATATGAGTTGGTGACTCTAGGATTAGCACCTGTTCACACTGAATCTATGTTTGGATGTGCCGGTCAGTTTTTTGATATGTATTCACAATGTACACTAGTTTGTCCTTGCTCCAGTCCCCAGTGTACACTAGTCCGTCTGTGCTCCAGTCCCCGTGTACACTAGTCCGTTTGTGCTCCAGTCTCCAGTGTACACTAGTCTTTCTGGGCTCCAGTTCCCAGTGTACACTAGACTGTGCTCCAGTCCACAGTGTACACTAGTCTGTCTGGGCTCCAGTCCCCAGTGTACACTAGTCTGTCTGTGCTCCAGTCCTCAGTGTACACTAGTCTGTGCTCCAGTCCCCAGTGTACACTAGTCTGTCTGTGCTCCAGTCCTCAGTGTACACTAGTCTGTCTGTGCTCCAGTCCACAATGTACACTAGTCTGTATGTGCTCCAGTCCCCAGTGTACTCTAGTATGTCTGTGCTCCAGTCCAAAGTGTACACTAGTCTGTCTGTGCTCCAGTCCCCAGTGTAATCTAGTCTGTCTGTGCTCCAGTCCCCAGTGTACTCTAGTCTGTCTGTGCTCCAGTCCCCAGTGTACACTAGTCTGTCTGTGCTCCAGTCCTCAGTGTACACTAGTCTGTGCTCCAGTCCCCAGTGTACACTAGTCTGTCTGTGCTCCAGTCCCCAGTGTACACTAGTCTGTCTGTGCTCCAGTCCCCAGAGATACTAGTCTGTCTGTGCTCCAGTCCCCTGTACACTAGTCTGTCTGGCTCCAGTCCCCAGTGTACATCTAGTCTGTCTGTGCTCCAGTCCCCAGTGTACACTAGTCTGTCTGTTGCTCCAGTCCCCAGTGTACACTAGTCTGTCTCCAGTCCAGACAGTCTGTGCTCCAGTCCCAGTGTACACTAGTCTGTCTGTGCTCCAGTCCAGTGTACACTAGTCTGCTCCAGTCCCCAGTGTACACTAGTCTGTCTGTGCTCCAGTACCCAGTTACACTGTCTGTTCTCCAGTCCCCAGTGTACACTAGTCTGTCTGTGCTCCAGTCCCCGTGTAACTCTAGTCTGTCTGCTCCAGTCCCCAGTGTACACTAGTCTGCTGCTCCAGTCCCCAGTGTACACTGTCTGTGCTCAGTCCCCAGTGTACACTAGTCTGTCTGTGCTCCAGGCCCCAGTGTACACTAGTCTGCGTGCTCCAGTCCCCAGTGTACACTAGTCTGTCTGTGCTCAAGTCCCCAGTGACTAGTCTGTCTTGCTCCAGTCCCAGTGTACTCTAGTCTGTCTGTGCTCCAGTCCCAGTGTACACTAGTCTGTCTGTGCTCCAGTCCCCAGTGTACTCTAGTCTGTCTGTGCTCCATCCCCAGTGTACCTAGTCTGTCTGTGCTCCAGCCAGTGTACACTAGTCTGTCTGTGCTCCAGTCCCCAGTGTACCTAGTCTGTCTGTGCTCCAGTCCCAGTGTACACTAGTCTGTCTGTGCTACAGTCCCAGTGTACCTAGTCTGTCTGGGCTCCAGTCCCCAGTGTAACAACTAGTCTGTCTGTGCTCCAGTCCCCAGTGTAAACTAGTCTGTCTGTGCTACAGTCCCAGTGTACACTAGCTGTCTGGGTCCAGTCCCCAGTGTACACTAGTCTGCTGTCTCCAGTCCCAGTTTACTGTCGTCTGTTCTCGGTCCCCAGTGTACACTAGTCGTATAGCTCCAGTCCCCAGTGTACACTATTCTGTCTGTACTCCAGTCCCCAGTGTACACTAGTCTGTCTGTGCTCCAGTCCCCAGTGTACACTAGTCGTCTGTGCTCCAGTCCACAATGTACACTAGTCTGTATGTGCTCCAGTCCCCAGTGTACTCTAGTATGTCTGTGCTACAATCCAAAGTGTACACTAGTCTGTCTGTGCTCCAGTCCCCAGTGTAATCTAGTCTGTCTGTGCTCCATCCCCAGTGTAATCTAGTCTGTCTGTGCTCCAGTCCCCAGTGTAATCTAGTCTGTCTGTGCTCCAGTCCCAAGTGTACTCTAGTCTGTCTGTGCTCCAGTCCCCAGTGTACACTAGTCTGTCTGTGCTCCAGTCCTCAGTGTACACTAGTCTGTGCTCCAGTCCCGTGTACACTAGTCTGTCTGTGCTCCAGTACCCAGTGTACACTAGTCTGTTCTCCAGTCCCCAGTGTACACTAGTCTGTCTGTGCTCCAGTCCCCAGTGTACACTCGTCTGTGCTCCAGTCCCCAGTGTACACTAGTCTGTCTGTGCTCAGTCCCCAGTGTACACTCGTCTGTGCTCCAGTCCCCAGTGTACACTCGTCTGTGCTCCAGTCCCCAGTGTACATCGTCTGTGCTCCAGTCCCCAGTGTACACTAGTCTGTCTGTGCTCAAGTCCCCAGTGTACACTAGTCTGTCTGTGCTCCAGTCCCCAGTGTACTCTAGTCTGTCTGTGCTCCAGTCCCCAGTGTACACTAGTCTGTCTGTGCTCCAGTCCCCAGTGTACACTATTCTGTCTGTACTCCAGTCCCCAGTGTACACTAGTCTGTCTGTGCTCCTGTCACGCTGTATAGCAGATATATATATGAGATGTCTGAAATCTATATCAAAAAGGGCAACATACTATATAACATGCGCATAGATATATTATAACATGGATTTACCTGACAGAATGTCCACTGGGTCAAAACGGAATCCGTTATACGCTGTCTCCGGCTAGAGGGTGACCGGGGTCTAAGCTGACCCTGAACTGGGGTCCTAACTAATCCCTCAACCTGGAGGTACTGTTAAAGGTACAGAGGTCCAGGCCACCAGCGTAAACCCTGTCTCCTATCAATCCCTGCCAACTGTATTCTAGTCCTAAGAAGGACCCTGAATACCACCAAAGGGAATGAACAGGTAACGGATAATGAACAGAAAGACATACAAGAAAGAGAAGGAATAAAGTAAATAAAGTCTTACATACAACACTCACACACAGTAGGAACACCTAAGGTCTCAGAGATTAACTATAAGCTATAAGAGTAAAAACACCTAATGAACTCTTAGCTTAAATATTCTCAGAACCGATCCAGTCTGCTGAACTACATGAATGCTTTCACCGGCGTCTAACACCCAGACTGGCAGAAATATAAAGGAAACTAATTAGAACATAATCAAAAGCAGCCAGGCGAGGCTGCACCTAGCCTTAGCAAAGAGCTAGGAAAAATTAACTCTCACATTACCAAAAAACAAAGAAACAGAAGCTCAGCTGTGAGAAGTCAGAATGTGCAATCGCGACGATCTTCGTGGCGATGCACCCATGACAGTACCCCCCCTTCTACGAGGGGCCTCCGGACCCTCATGACCAGGTCTGTCCGGGTGAGTTGTGTGAAAGGTCCGTCCACGTTATCATTGACCACCACAGAAGGAGGTAGAGGTGACGGTATGACTGGTGCCACATACTTTTTAAGTAATGACTTGTGAAACACATTATGAATTTTAAACGTAGGAGGGAGGTCCAGACGAAATGCCACAGGATTAATTATGGAGCTGATCCTGTACGGCCCGATGAATCTGGGACCCAACCTCCAGGAGGGAACTTTAAGTTTAATATTCCTGGTAGACAACCACACCAGATCATTCACCTTCAGATCTCGACCAGAAACTCTCCCCCTATCAGCCATCCGTTTGTAACGGTTCTCCGTAACCTTCAGTCTTAACTGATCTGGAACTATCAGTCTCCCTGGAAGTCCCACAGGGGCGTCCCCCTGAGCCCCCAATACCTCCCCCTCAAGCTCAGAGCATACAGCTGACACTACAACTCCCTCCTGAGGAATAGGAACCGGATCATCCATCCTCCCGGTCCCTGGGAAAGTACGAGATAAGGCATCAGGAAGCAACTTTATTGAGCAGTCATATGCGCGATGAGGAGGTAACTCTTTACACCCCTCCTCTGAGAACATCTCCCCAAAGTCCTCCAGAAAAGGAGGCAAAGTCCTAGGTACAACCGCACCGATGACCGTGCTCATGCAGTTATTCTTGCAAAATTCACCCCACTGGCTAATCTTTCTGGATTGCCAATCAATCACTGGGTTATGTTTAGCCAACCAAGGAAGTCCCAACACAATAGGAGTAGGTAGACCCTCCAACACATAACAAGACAATTGCTCTTTATGTATTGCCCCTACTCGAAGATCTATGTTATGAACAGCTTGAACCAAGCTACCTTGACCAAGAGGTCTAGAATCAATAGAGAGTATAGGGACCGGTTTGGCCAATACACTCAGTTGCATACCATGCACCTGGGCAAACCGAGCGTCCACCAGATTAGCCCCGGACCCACTATCAAGAAAAACAGAAATCCTCTCAGTTCTAGTACCAATCACCACCTCCGCAGGCACGAGAAACTGAGAGGGATTTGGGGACGAAATACACACTCCCAGGTTAACTCCTTTGCTCAAAGAGGCCCGGGATGGACACCCCCCAACAAAATGTCCCTCTCTCCCGCAAAAGAAACACCTTCTAGTCTTGCGGTGCACCGCCGATTCCCTCCTACAAAAAGATGTCCCTCCCAACTGCATGGGTTCCTCAGAACAGACCAGGGGAACCTCAGTATAAGGGACTTTAGTAGTAGGTGGAGTCATCACGGGAGGCGGAGTTACCTCGCGTCTTCCCCGAATTCGTCTATCAATGCGAATAGCGAGGGCCATAGCAGCCTCCAGTGATGGAGGAGAATCATACTGAGCCAACACATCTTTTAATTTGTCAGACAACCCTAGACAAAACTGGCTCCTAAGAGCTGGGTCATTCCACTGAGTATCTGTGGCCCATCTACGGAACTCAGAAGAATATTCCTCCGCTGGACGATTTCCTTGCCGTATTTTACGTAACTTTGTTTCAGCAAGGGAGACTCGATCCGGATCATCATATACCAGACCCAGGGCAGTAAAAAATCGATCCACTGACTGGAGATCTGGGGAGCCTGGAGGAATAGAGAACGCCCAAGATTGAGGGTCCCCTTGTAAGAGCGAGATAACAATTCCCACCCTCTGCTCTTCACTCCCAGATGACCGAGGCCGCAGCCGAAAGTACAATTTACATGCCTCCCGGAAGGTAAAAAATTTGTCCCGCCCACCAGTGAACCTGTCCGGGAGAGCAACCTTAGGTTCAGATCTGGTTTGCTCCGGGGGGACAAAACCTTGGACTTAATGTCTGCAAACTCCATGGACAACCCCTGCAACTGCCGGGCCAGCTGGGCTACTGGATCCATGACAGCTGGGGAGAATCTTTAGTATGGCCGGTGAAAATGTCACGCTGTATAGCAGATATATATATGAGATGTCTGAAATCTATATCAAAAAGGGCAACATACTATATAACATGCGCATAGATATATTATAACATGGATTTACCTGACAGAATGTCCACTGGGTCAAAACGGAATCCGTTATACGCTGTCTCCGGCTAGAGGGTGACCGGGTCTAAGCTGACCCTGAACTGGGGTCCTAACTAATCCCTCAACCTGGAGGTACTGTTAAAGGTACAGAGGTCCAGGCCACCAGCGTAAACCCTGTCTCCTATCAATCCCTGCCAACTGTATTCTAGTCCTAAGAAGGACCCTGAATACCACCAAAGGGAATGAACAGGTAACGGATAATGAACAGAAAGACATACAAGAAAGAGAAGGAATAAAGTAAATAAAGTCTTACATACAACACTCACACACAGTAGGAACACCTAAGGTCTCAGAGATTAACTATAAGCTATAAGAGTAAAAACACCTAATGAACTCTTAGCTTAAATATTCTCAGAACCGATCCAGTCTGCTGAACTACATGAATGCTTTCACCGGCGTCTAACACCCAGACTGGCAGAAATATAAAGGAAACTAATTAGAACATAATCAAAAGCAGCCAGGCGAGGCTGCACCTAGCCTTAGCAAAGAGCTAGGAAAAATTAACTCTCACATTACCAAAAAACAAAGAAACAGAAGCTCAGCTGTGAGAAGTCAGAATGTGCAATCGCGACGATCTTCGTGGCGATGCACCCATGACAGCTCCAGTCCCCAGTGTACACTAGTCAGTCTGTGCTCCAGTCCACAATGTACACTAGTCTGTATGTGCTCCAGTCCCCAGTGTACTCTAGTATGTCTGTGCTACAGTCCAAAGTGTACACTAGTCTGTCTGTGCTCCAGTCCCCAGTGTAATATAGTCTGTCTGTGCTCCAGTCCCCAGTGTAATCTAGTCTGTCTGTGCTCCAGTCCCCAGTGTAATCTAGTCTGTCTGTGCTCCAGTCCCAAGTGTACTCTAGTCTGTCTGTGCTCCAGTCCCCAGTGTACACTAGTCTGTCTGTGCTCCAGTCCTCAGTGTACACTAGTCTGTGCTCCAGTCCCGTGTACACTAGTCTGTCTGTGCTCCAGTACCCAGTGTACACTAGTCTGTTTCTCCAGTCCCCAGTGTACACTAGTCTGTCTGTGCTCCAGTCCCCAGTGTACACTCGTCTGTCTGTGCTCCAGTCCCCAGTGTACACTCGTCTGTGCACCAGTCCCCAGTGTACACTAGTCTGTCTGTGCTCCAGTCCCCAGTGTACACTCGTCTGTGCTCCAGTCCCCAGTGTACACTCGTCTGTGCTCCAGTCCCCAGTGTACACTAGTCTGTGCTCCAGTCCCCAGTGTACACTAGTCTGTCTGTGCTCCAGTCCCCAGTGTACACTAGTCTGTCTGTGCTCCAGTCCCCAGTGTACACTAGTCTGTCTGTGCTCCAGTCCCCAGTTTACTTAGTCTGTCTGTTCTCCGGTCCCAGTGTACACTAGTCTGTATATGCTCCAGTCCCCAGTGTACACTATTCTGTCTGTACTCCAGTCCCCATGTACACTAGTCTGTCTGTGCTCCAGTCCCCAGTGTACACTAGTCAGTCTGTGCTCCAGTCCACAATGTACACTAGTCTGTATGTGCTCCAGTCCCCAGTGTACTCTAGTATGTCTGTGCTACAGTCCAAAGTGTACACTAGTCTGTCTGTGCTCCAGTCCCCAGTGTAATCTAGTCTGTCTGTGCTCCAGTCCCAGTGTAATCTAGTCTGTCTGTGCTCCAGTCCCAGTGTAATCTAGTCTGTCTGTGCTCCAGTCCCAAGTGTACTCTAGTCTGTCTGTGCTCCAGTCCCCAGTGTACACTAGTCTGTCTGTGCTCCAGTCCTCAGTGTACACTAGTCTGTGCTCCAGTCCCATGTACACTAGTCTGTCTGTGCTCCAGTACCCAGTGTACACTAGTCTGTTCTCCAGTCCCCAGTGTACACTAGTCTGTCTGTGCTCCAGTCCCCAGTGTACACTCGTCTGTGCTCCAGTCCCCAGTGTACACTAGTCTGTCTGTGCTCCAGTCCCCAGTGTACACTCGTCTGTGCTCCAGTCCCCAGTGTACACTCGTCTGTGCTCCAGTCCCCAGTGTACACTAGTCTGTCTGTGCTCAAGTCCCCAGTGTACACTAGTCTGTCTGTGCTCCAGTCCCCAGTGTACTTAGTCTGTCTGTGCTCCAGTCCCCAGTGTACACTAGTCTGTCTGTGCTCCAGTCCCCAGTGTACTCTAGTCTGTCTGTGCTCCAGTCCCCAGTGTACTCTAGTCTGTCTGTGCTCCAGTCTCCAGTGTACACTAGTCTGTCTGTGCTCCAGTCCCCAGTGTACTCTAGTCTGTCTGTGCTCCAGTCCCCAGTGTACACTAGTCTGTCTGTGCTCCAGTCCCCAGTGTACTCTAGTCTGTCTGTGCTCCAGTCCCCAGTGTACACTAGTCTGTCTGTGCTCCAGTCCCCAGTGTAAACTAGTCTGTCTGTGCTACAGTCTCCAGTGTACACTAGTCTGTCTGGGCTCCAGTCCCCAGTGTACACTAGTCTGTCTGTGCTCCAGTCCCCAGTTTACTCTAGTCTGTCTGTTCTGGCGGTCCCCAGTGTACACTAGTCTGTATATGCTCAGTCCCCAGTGTACACTATTCTGTCTGTACTCCAGTCCCCAGTGTACACTAGTCTGTCTGTGCTCCAGTCCCCAGTGTACACTAGTCAGTCTGTGCTCCAGTCCACAATGTACACTAGTCTGTATGTGCTCCAGTCCCCAGTGTACTCTAGTATGTCTGTGCTACAGTCCAAAGTGTACACTAGTCTGTCTGTGCTCCAGTCCCCAGTGTAATCTAGTCTGTCTGTGCTCCAGTCCCCAGTGTAATCTAGTCTGTCTGTGCTCCAGTCCCCAGTGTAATCTAGTCTGTCTGTGCTCCAGTCCCAAGTGTAACTCTAGTCCTGTTCTGTGCTCCAGTCCCAGTGTACACTAGTCTGTCTGTGCTCAGTCCCAGTGTACACTAGTCTGTGCTCCAGTCCCGTGTACACTAGTCTGTCTGTGCTCCAGTCCCAGTGTACACTAGTCTGTTCTCCAGTCCCCAGTGTACACTAGTCTGTCTGTGCTCCAGTCCACAGTGTACACTCGTCTGTGCTCCAGTCCCCAGTGTACACTAGTCTGTCTGTGCTCCAGTCCCCAGTGTACACTCGTCTGTGCTCCAGTCCCCAGTGTACACTCGTCTGTGCTCCAGTCCCCAGTGTACACTAGTCTGTCTGTGCTCAAGTCCCCAGTGTACACTAGTCTGTCTGTGCTCCAGTCCCCAGTGTACTCTAGTCTGTCTGTGCTCCAGTCCCCAGTGTACACTAGTCTGTCTGTGCTCCAGTCCCCAGTGTACTCTAGTCTGTCTGTGCTCCAGTCCCCAGTGTACTCTAGTCTGTCTGTGCTCCAGTCTCCAGTGTACACTAGTCTGTCTGTGCTCCAGTCCCCAGTGTACTCTAGTCTGTCTGTGCTCCAGTCCCCAGTGTACACTAGTCTGTCTGTGCTCCAGTCCCCAGTGTACTCTAGTCTGTCTGTGCTCCAGTCCCCAGTGTAAACTAGTCTGTCTGTGCTACAGTCCCAGTGTACACTAGTCTGTCTGTGCTCCAGTCCCCAGTGTACACTAGTCTGTCTGTGTCGCCCAGATCCCTATCCCAGTGTAACTAGTCTGTCTGTGCTCCAGTCCCCAGTGTACACTAGTCTGTCTGTGCTCCAGTCCCCAGTGTACACTAGTCTGTCTGTGCTCCAGTCCCCAGTGTACACTAGTCTGTCTGTGCTCCAGTCCCCAGTGTACACTAGTCTGTCTGTTCTCCAGTCCCCAGTGTACACTAGTCTGTCTGTGCTCCAGTCCCCAGTGTCCACTAGTCTGTCTGTGCTTCAGTCCCCATTGTACACTAGTCTGTCTGTGCTCCAGTCCCCAGTGTACACTAGTCTGTCTGTTCTCCAGTCCCCGTGTACTCTAGTCTGTCTGTGCTCCAGTCCCCAGTGTACACTAGTCTGTCTGTGCTCCAGTCCCCAGTGTACACTAGTCTGTCTGTGCTCCAGTCCCCGTGTACACTAGTCTGTTTGGGCTCCAGTCCCCGTGTACACTAGTCTGTCTGGGCTCCAGTCCACAGTGTACACTAGTCTGTCTGTTCTCCAGTCCCCGTGTACACTAGTCTGTCTGGGCTCCAGTCCACAGTGTACACTAGTCTGTCTGTTCTCCAGTCCCCAGTGTACTCTAGTCTGTCTGGGCTCCAGTCCCCAGTGTACTCTAGTTTGTCTGGGCTCCAGTCCACAGTGTACACTAGTCTGTCTGTTCTCCAGTCCCCGTGTACTCTAGTCTGTCTGTTCTCCAGTCCCCAGTGTACACTAGTCTGTCTGTGCTCCAGTCCCTAGTGTACACTAGTTTGTCTGGGCTCCAGTCCACAGTGTACACTAGTCTGTCTGGGCTCCAGTCCCAGTGTAAACTAGTCTGTCTGTGCTCCAGTCCCCAGTGTACACTAGTCTGTCTGTGCTCCAGTCCCCGTGTACACTAGTCTGTCTGGGCTCCAGTCCCCGTGTACACAAGTCTGTCTGTTCTCCAGTGCCCAGTGCACACTAGTCTGTTTGGGCTCCAGTCCCCAGTGTACTCTAGTCTGTCTGGGCTCCAGTCCATAGTGCACACTAGTCTTTCTGGGCTCCAGTCCCCAGTGTACACTAGTCTGTCTGTGCTCCAGTCCCCAGTGTACACTAGTCTGTCTGTGCTCCAGTCCCCAGTGTACAGTCATGGCCAAAAGTTTTGAGAATGACACAAATATTAATTTTTACAAAGTCTACTGCTTCACTTTTTCTAATGGCAATTTGCATATACTCCAGAATGTTATAAAGGGTAATCAGCTTAACAGCAATTACTTGCAAAGTCAATATTTGGCTAGAAAATGAACTTCATCCCCCAAAATACATTTCAACATTATTGCAGCCTTGCCTTAAAAGGACCAGCTAACCTCTTTTCAGTGATTGCTCCATTAACACAGGTGTGGGTGTTGATGAGGACATGGCTGGAGAGCAATCTGTCATGATTAAGTAAGAATGACACCACTGGACACTTTAAAAGGAGGCTGGTGCTTGGCATCATTGTTTCTCTTCTGTTAACCATGGTATCTCTAAAGAAACACGTGCAGTCATCATTGCAATGCACAAAAATGGCCTAACAGGGAAGAGTATCGCAGCTAGAAAGATTGCACCTCAGTCAACAATCTATCGCATCATCAAGAACTTCAAGGAGAGAGGTTCCATTGTTGCCAAAAAGGCTTCAGGGCGCCCAAGAAAGACCAGCAAGCCCTAGGACCGTCTCTTAAAAGTGTTTCAGCTGCGGGATCGGGCTACCAGCAGTGCAGAGCTTGCTCAGGAATGGCAGCAGGCAGGTGTGAGTGCATCTGCACGCACTGTGAGGCGGAGACTCTTGGAGCAAGGCCTGTTCTCAAGGAGGGCAGCAAAGAAGCCACTTCTCTCCAGAAAAAACATCATGGACAGACTGATATTCTGCAAAAGGTACAGGCAGTGGACTGCTGAGGACTGGGGTAAAGTTATTTTCTCTGATGAATCCCCTTTTCGATTGTTTAGGACATCAGGAAAACACCTCATTCGGAGAAGACAAGGTGAGCGCTACCACCAATCTTGTCTCATGCCAACTGTTAAGCATCCTGAAACCATTCATGTGTGGGGTTGCTTCTCAGCCAAGGGAATCGGCTCTCTCACAGTCTTGCCTAAAAACTCAGCCATGAATAAAGAATGGTACTAGAATGTCCTCCAAGAGCAACTTCTCCCAACCCTCCAAGAGCAGTTTGGCGATCAACAATGCCTTTTGCAGCATGATGGAGCACCTTGCCATAAAGCAAAGGTGATAACTAAATGGCTCAGGGAACAAAACAGAGATTTTGGGTCCATAGCCTGGAAACTACCCAGATCTTAATCCCATTGAGAACTTGTGGTCAATCATCAAGAGACGGGTGGACAAACAAAAACCTAAAAATTCTGACAAAATGAAAGCATTGATTGTGCAAGAATGGACTGCTATTAGTCAGGATTTGGTCCAGAAGTTGATTGAGAGCATGCCAGGGAGAATTGCAGAGGTCCTGAAGAAGAAGGGTCAACACTGCAAATATTGACTTGCTGCATTAACTCAGTCTAACTGTCAATATAAGCTTTTGTTACTCATATGTTTGCAATTATATTTCTGTCTGTGCTAAAAACATCTGTCAAACACACATAAAAACCAGAGGGCAGCAGATCATGTGAAAATATAATATTTGTGTCATTCTCAAAACTTTTGGCCATGACTGTACACTAGTCTGTCTGTTCTCCAGTCCCCGTGTACACTAGACTGTCTGTGCTCCAGTCCCCGTGTACACTAGTCTGTCTGTGCTCCAGTCCCCGTGTACTCTAGTCTGTCTGTTCTCCAGTCCCCGTGTACTCTAGTCTGTCTGTTCTCCAGTCCCTGTGTACACTAGTCTGTTTGTTCTCCAGTCCCCGTGTACACTAGTCTGTCTGTTTTCCAGTCCCCGTGTACACTAGTCTGTCTGTTCTCCAGTCCCCGTGTACACTAGTCTGTCTGTTCTCCAGTCCCCGTGTACTCTAGTCTGTCTGTTCTCCAGTCCCTAGTGTACACTAGTCTGTCTGTTCTTCAGTCCCCGTGTACACTAGTCTGTCTGTTCTCCAGTCCCCATGTTCTCTAGTCTGTCTTTTCTCCAGTCCCCAGTGTACACTAGTCTTTCTGTTCTCCAGTCCACGTGTACACTAGTCTGTCTGTTCTCCAGTCCCCGTGTACACTAGTCTGTCTGTTCTCCAGTCCCCGTATACACTAGTCTGTCCTCCAGTCCCCAGTGTACACTAGTCTGTGTGGGCTCCAGTCCCCAGTGTACACTAGACAAAAAAAACCTGACTGGCACATCCAGACTAATGTGAACTAGGTGCAAACCAAGGGAAGCTACCCTTATGTAAAACATAGAAAAAAAGGCTGCACTCAAGCATACTAAAGCATGACAACATGGAATAGATGAAATTTAGAATAGCAATATGGCTTTGGAATATAAGGAAAAATTTGAGACGCTTAGTATAAACATTTGGCCAAACATTTTAAAGCCCATCAACCATCGTCAAGGTGGTCTCAATACTGGTGAGTCCCTGACATAATGTGAACATACCTCTATTAGGCTGATATCTGAATTTCTGGGTGAATATGCACCTCTGTCAGTAATGCCTGCATTTATGGGTAAAGTAGGGACCTGGTGTAATTAAAATCACCACCTGGTGGGGGCGGAGTGCTCGGTCAGCAAGCTAACATTCAATAGACAAAAAAACCTGACTGGCACATCCAGACTAATGTGAACTAGGTGCAAACCAAGGGAAGCTACCCCTATGTAAAACATAGAAAAAAAGGCTGCACTCAAGCATACTAAAGCATGACAACATGGAATACTGACAGAGGTGCATATCCACCCAGAAATTCAGATATCAGCCTAATAGAGGTATGTTCACATTAGGTCAGGGACTCACCAGAAATGAGACCACCTTGACGATGGTTGGTGGGCTTTAAAATGTTTGGCCAAATGTTTATACTAAGCGTCTCAAATTTTTCCTTATATTCCAAAGCCATATTGCTATTCTAAATTTCATCTATTCCATGTTGTCATGCTTTAGTATGCTTGAGTGCAGCCTTTTTTTCCCCAGTGTACACTAGTCTATGCTTCAGTCCCCAGTGTACACTAGTCTGTCTGTTCTCCAGTCCCCGTGTACACTAGTCTGTCTGTTCCCAGTCCCCGTGTACTCTAGTCTGTCTGTTCTCCAGTCCCCAGTGTACACTAGTCTGTCTGTTCTCCAGACCCCAGTGTACACTAGTCTGTCTGTTCTCCAGTCCCCGTGTACACTAGTCTGTCTGTTCTCCAGTCCCCGTGTACACTAGTCTGTCTGTGCTCCAGTCCCCGTGTACTCTAGTCTGTCTGTGCTCCAGTCCCCGTGTACTCTAGTCTGTCTGTGCTCCAGTCCCCAGTGTACACTAGTCTGTCTGGGCTCCAGTCCCCGTGTACTCTAGTCTGTCTGTGCTCCAGTCCCCAGTGTACACTATTCAATTGCAATAGAAGAAACAGCGCTCCATCCAGGTGAAATAATTTTCAAAAAGCTTTAATCCGCCATATAAATGCGACGTTTCGACCCATAACAGGTCTTTTTCAAGCATGTTACAAATCAAGCCAGGCTGGCCTTAAATAGTCATGGTGTGTACAAACCACCAATCGAACAAAAGGTTACAGCCCACTTATAAATTACATAACATATGGGCTGTAACCTTTTGTTCGATTGGTGGTTTGTACACACCATGACTATTTAAGGCCAGCCTGGCTTGATTTGTAACATGCTTGAAAAAGACCTGTTATGGGTCGAAACGTCGCATTTATATGGCGGATTAAAGCTTTTTGAAAATTATTTCACCTGGATGGAGCGCTGTTTCTTCTATTGCAATTGATTACGTGTCCAAGAAGGTTCCTTGGCTGTGAGACGAGCGCCCCAATGCAGTTAGTGCTGTCAGTCCACTCTGCTTTTTTAGGATCCCAGTGTACACTAGTCTGTCTGGGCTTCAGTACCCAGTGTACACAAGTCTGTCTGTGCTCCAGGCCCCAGTGTACACTAGTCTGTCTGTGCTCCAGTCCCTAGTGTACACTAGTCTGTCTGTGCTCCAGTTCCCAGTGTACACTAGTCTGTCTGGGCTCCAGTACCCAGTGTACACTAGTCTGTCTGGGCTCCAGGCCCCAGTGTACACTAGTCTGTCTGGGCTCCAGGCCCCAGTGTACACTAGTCTGTCTGTGCTCCAGGCCCCAGTGTACACTAGTCTGTCTGTGCTCCAGTCCCCAGTGTACACTAGTCTGTCTGGGCTCCAGTACCCAGTGTACACTAGTCTGTCTGTGCTCCAGGCCCCAGTGTACACTAGTCTGTCTGTGCTCCAGTCCCCAGTGTACACTAGTGTGTCTGTGCTCCAGTCCCCAGTGTACACTAGTCTGTCTGGGCTCCAGTACCCAGTGTACACTAGTCTGTCTGTGCTCCAGTCCCAGTGTACACTAGTCTGTCTGTGCTCCAGTCCCCGTGTACACTAGTCTGTCTGGGCTCCAGTACCCAGTGTACACTAGTCTGTCTGTGCTCCAGTCCCTGTGTACTCTAGTCTGTCTGTGCTCCAGTCCCCAGTGTACTCTGGTCTGTCTGGGCTCCAGTACCCAGTGTACACTAGTCTGTCTGTGCTCCAGGCCCCAGTGTACACTAGTCTGTCTGTGCTCCAGTCCCCAGTGTACACTAGTCTGTCTGTGCTCCAGTCCCCAGTGTACACTAGTCTGTCTGGGCTCCAGTACCCAGTGTACACTAGTCTGTCTGGGCTCCAGTTCCCAGTGTACACTAGTCTGTGCTCCAGTCCCCGTGTACACTAGTCTGTCTGTGCTCCAGTCCCCAGTGTACACTAGTCTGTCTGGGCTCCAGTACCCAGTGTACACTAGTCTGTCTGGGCTCCAGTCCACAGTGTACACTAGTCTGTCTGGGCTCCAGTCCCCAGTGTACACTAGTCTGTCTGGGCTCCAGTACCAGTGTACACTAGTCTGTCTGGGCTCCAGTACCCAGTGTACACTAGTCTGTCTGTGCTCCAGTCCCAGTGTACACTAGTCTGTCTGGGCTCCAGTACCCAGTGTACACTAGTTTGTCTGGGCTCCAGTCCCCAGTGTACACTAGTCTGTCTGGGCTCCAGTACCCAGTGTACACTAGTCTGTCTGGGCTCCAGTACCCGTGTACTCTAGTCTGTCTGTGCTCCAGTCCCCAGTGTACTCTAGTCTGTCTGGGCTCCAGTACCCAGTGTACACTAGTCTGTCTGTGCTCCAGTCCCGTGTACACTAGTCTGTCTGTGCTCCAGTCCCCAGTGTACTCTAGTCTGTCTGGCTCCAGTCCCAGTGTACACTAGTCTGTCTGGCTCCAGTACCCAGTGTACACTAGTCTGTCTGTGCTCCAGTCCCCAGTGTACACTAGTCTGTCTGGCTCCAGTCCCAGTGTACACTAGTCTGTCTGTGCTCCAGTCCCCAGTGTACTCTAGTCTGTCTGGGCTCCAGTCCCAGTGTACACTAGTCTGTCTGTCTCCAGTCCCCAGTGTACACTAGTCTGTCTGGGCTCCAGTCCCCAGTGTACCTAGTCTGTCTGGGCTCCAGTCCAGTGTACACTAGTCTGTCTGGGCTCCAGTCCCAGTGTACACTAGTCTGTCTGTGCTCCAGTCCCAGTGTACACTAGTCTGTCTGTGCTCCAGTCCCCAGTGTACACTAGTCCTGTCCTCGTGCTTCCAGTCCCAGTGTACACTAGTCTGTCTGTGCTCCAGTCCCCAGTGTACACTAGTCTGTCTGTGTCTCCAGTCCCCAGTGTACACTAGTCTGTCTGTGCTCCAGTCCCCAGTGTACACTAGTCTGTCTGTTCTCCAGTCCCCGTGTACACTAGTCTGTCTGTGCTCCAGTCCCCAGTGTACACTAGTCTGTCTGTGCTCCAGTCCCCAGTGTACACTAGTCTGTCTGTTCTCCAGTCCCGTGTACTACTAGTCTGTCCTGTGCTCCAGTCCCCAGTGTACACTAGTCTGTCTGTCTCCAGTCCCCAGTGTACTTAGTCTGTCTGTCTCCAGTCCCGTGTACACTAGTCTGTCTGTTCTCCAGTCCCCGTATACCTAGTCTGTCTGTTCTCCAGTCCCCAGTGTACACTGTCTGTCTGTGCTCCAGTCCCCGTTACACTAGTCTGTCTGTGCTCCAGTCCCCGTGTACACTAGTCTGTCTGTGCTCCAGTCCCCGTGTACACTAGTCTGTCTGTGCTCCAGTCCCCGTGTACACTAGTCTGTCTGTTCTCCAGTCCCCGTGTACACTAGTCTGTCTGTTCTCCAGTCCCCGTGTACACTAGTCTGTCTGTGCTCCAGTCCCCGTGTACACTAGTCTGTCTGTTCTCCAGTCCCCGTGTACACTAGTCTGTCTGTTCTCCAGTCCCCAGTGTACACTAGTCTGTTCTCCAGTCCCCGTGTACACTAGTCTGTCTGTTCTCCAGTCCCCGTGTACACTAGTCTGTCTGTTCTCCAGTCCCCGTGTACACTAGTCTGTCTGTTCTCCAGTCCCCGTGTACACTAGTCTGTCTGTTCTCCAGTCCCCGTGTACACTAGTCTGTCTGTGCTCCAGTCCCCGTGTACACTAGTCTGTCTGTGCTCCAGTCCCGTGTACACTAGTCTGTCTGTTCTCCAGTCCCCGTGTACACTAGTCTGTCTGTTCTCCAGTCCCCGTGTACACTAGTCTGTCTGTTCTCCAGTCCCCAGTGTACACTAGTCTGTCTGTTCTCCAGTCCCCGTGTACACTAGTCTGTCTGTTCTCCAGTCCCGTGTACACTAGTCTGTCTGTTCTCCAGTCCCCGTGTACACTAGTCTGTCTGTTCTCCAGTCCCCGTGTACACTAGTCTGTCTGTGCTCCAGTCCCCGTGTACACTAGTCTGTCTGTTCTCCAGTCCCCGTGTACACTAGTCTGTCTGTTCTCCAGTCCCCGTGTACACTAGTCTGTCTGTGCTCCAGTCCCCGTGTACACTAGTCTGTCTGTGCTCCAGTCCCCGTGTACACTAGTCTGTCTGTTCTCCAGTCCCCGTGTACACTAGTCTGTCTGTTCTCCAGTCCCCGTGTACACTAGTCTGTCTGTGCTCCAGTCCCTAGTGTACACTAGTCTGTCTGTGCTCCAGTCCCCAGTGTACACTAGTCTGTCTGTGCTCCAGTCCCCGTGTACACAATACTCTGTAACTATCGTATTGTAGAGTGTCCCGATACAAGTGACGAGCGTTATCACACACGGTTCCTCGTCCTCCCGTACCGATAAGCTCTCCATCGGACTGGCAGCCAGCTCGCACATCTTGAAGGAAAGCTCTTTAAATTACAAGCTCCGCCCACTGCAACAATCGCCCCGCCCACTCTGAACGAGGCCGCCTTTTCCGTTACCACACGGCTCCGCCCCCTGAGCTCTCCACACCCCAGATGTGATGAAACTTCCAGGAATAGTGACCACGCCTCTTCTCCCCTAACTAAATGGCGTAACGGACTCTGTTTACGAAGTGGCGTCACACGCACCGAAACTTCCAGAACGTCTTACGTAAGACGTAATATTTTTGCAAGTCACTGTCAGGGCCTGTGCCTGTTTCGTTCTTTCCTCTGACTCTCCGGTATGTCCAAACCGGCGGCAGCTTGTCATAATTGACCTGTGCGCAGCGGGATGATAATGCGGGAGGCTGAAAGGGCTGAAGCGAGATGAAAGCGTTTCTGCCAGCTGATAGGTGGAGTCGAGAGCTTGTCAGTGACGTCACCCTAGCATATTGGCGCTAGAGCGCGTGATTAGCCGCCGAACTGTCAGTGACAGTTAAGTGGTGTGGTCTCATTCTCTCTTCCCATTGGACACCTGTTTCGCTGCTCTCCATTGATTGGCTGCCTGCAGTGTGAGCCTGTCCCTGACTTGTGTATCTGTAGTGGAGGAGGCTTTGATTGGTGGAGGGCAGGGTTGTCTGTTTTGCCGGGTGATGCGGAAGTGATAGTCAGGCTGCGGGTACACGGGTGGTGGATGCACGAGGAGAGCGGAGAGACAATTCAGCTCGTGTGCGAGAACCAGGTACCTGGGGGCGGCGCGGCCTCTGTGGATGCCGCCGGCAGCATGGCATGGAGATGGCCGTGTGGGCGATGGAAAAAGCGCAGTCTAGGGGGCGCTAGCGGCAGTCTGTTACATGGGCTGCTGTTGTGAACGGGCACCTGTCTATTGCATCACTGCACAGTACAGAACGTGCGGTGAGAGCAGACCTGAGCTATTGCTCTCTGCTCTCAGCCGGTTTATTTGGGCGGTGGACGAGAACTCGGTTTTTGTTTTGTTCTTTACTATTGGAAAGTCCCTGGGATCCTCCGCCCTGCACCCAGTCCTCATCTGTGTCTGGGGACCTCATGGGGTCTGCACCCTGTCCTCATCTGTGTCTGGGGACCTCATGGGGTCTCACCCAGTCCTCATCTGTGTCTGGGGACCTCATGGGGTCTCACCCAGTCCTCATCTGTGTCTGGGGACCTCATGGGGTCTGCACCCTGTCCTCATCTGTGTCTGGGGACCTCATGGGGTCTCACCCAGTCCTCATCTGTGTCTGGGGACCTCATGGGGTCTCACCCAGTCCTCATCTGTGTCTGGGGACCTCATGGGGTCTCACCCTGTCCTCATCTGTGTCTGGGGACCTCATGGGGTCTCACCCAGTCCTCATCTGTGTCTGGGGACCTCATGGGGTCTCACCCAGTCCTCATCTGTCTGGGGACCTCATGGGGTCTCACCCCTGCACCCAGTCCTCATCTGTGTCTGGGGACCTCATGGGGTCTCACCCAGTCCTCATCTGCGTCTGGGGACCTCATGGGGTCTCACCCAGTCCTCATCTGCGTCTGGGGACCTCATGGGGTCTCACCCAGTCCTCATCTGCATCTGGGGACCTCATGGGGTCTCACCCAGTCCTCATCTGCGTCTGGGGACCTCATGGGGTCTCACCCAGTCCTCATCTGTGTCTGGGGACCTCATGGGGTCTCACCCAGTCCTCATCTGTGTCTGGGGACCTCATGGGGTCTCACCCAGTCCTCATCTGTGTCTGGGGACCTCATGGGGTCTCACCCTGTCCTCATCTGTGTCTGGGGACCTCATGGGGTCTCACCCAGTCCTCATCTGTGTCTGGGGACCTCATGGGGTCTCACCCAGTCCTCATCTGTGTCTGGGGACCTCATGGGGTCTCGCCCCTGCACCCAGTCCTCATCTGTGTCTGGGGACCTCATGGGGTCTCGCCCCTGCACCCAGTCCTCATCTGTCTGGGGACCTCATGGGGTCTCACCCTGCACCCAGTCCTCATCTGTGTCTGGGGACCTCATGGGGTCTCACCCAGTCCTCATCTCTGCGTCTGGGGACCTCATGGGGTCTCACCCAGTCCTCATCTGCGTCTGGGGACCTCATGGGGTCTCACCCAGTCCTCATCTGCGTCTGGGGACCTCATGGGGTCTCACCCAGTCCTCATCTGCGTCTGGGGACCTCATGGGGTCTCACCCAGTCCTCATCTGTGTCTGGGGACCTCATGGGGTCTCACCCAGTCCTCATCTGTGTCTGGGGACCTCATGGGGTCTCGCCCCTGCACCCAGTCCTCATCTGTGTCTGGGGACCTCATGGGGTCTCGCCCCTGCACCCAGTCCTCATCTGTCTGGGGACCTCATGGGGTCTCACCCCTGCACCCAGTCCTCATCTGTCTCTGGGGACCTCATGGGGTCTCACCCAGTCCTCATCTGTGTCTGGGGACCTCATGGGGTCTGCACCCTGTCCTCATCTGTGTCTGGGGACCTCATGGGGTCTCACCCAGTCCTCATCTGTGTCTGGGGACCTCATGGGGTCTCACCCAGTCCTCATCTGTGTCTGGGGACCTCATGGGGTCTCGCCCCTGCACCCAGTCCTCATCTGTGTCTGGGGACCTCATGGGGTCTTGCCCCTGCACCCAGTCCTCATCGGTGTCTGGGGACCTCATGGGGTCTCGCCCCTGCACCCAGTCCTCATCGGTGTCTGGGGACCTCATGGGGTCTCGCCCCTGCACCCAGTCCTCATCGGTGTCTGGGGACCTCATGGGGTCTCGCCCCTGCACCCAGTCCTCATCGGTGTCTGGGGACCTCATGGGGTCCCGCCCTGCACCTTGTCCTCATCGGTGTCTGGGGACATCATGGGGTCCCACCCTGCACCCTGTCCTCATCGGTGTCTGGGGACCTCATGGGGTCTCGCCCCTGCACCCAGTCCTCATCGGTGTCTGGGGACCTCATGGGGTCTCGCCCCTGCACCCAGTCCTCATCGGTGTCTGGGGACCTTATGGGGTCCGCCCTGCACCCTGTCCTCATCGGTAACTGGGGACATCATGGGGTCCCACCCCTGCACCCTGTCCTCATCTGTGTCTGGGGACCTCATGGGGTCTCGCCCCTGCACCCAGTCCTCATCGGTGTCTGGCGACCTCATGGGGTCCTGCTCCTGCACCCTGTCTCATCTGTGTCTGGGGACCTCATGGGGTCCCGCCCTGCACCCTGTCCTCAACTGTCTGGGGACCTCATGGGGTCTCGCCCGTGCACCCAGTCATCATTGGTGTCTGGGGACCTCATGGGGTCCCGCCCTGCACCCAGTCCTCATCTGTGTCTGGGGACCTCATGGGGTCCTGCTCCTGCACCCTGTCCTCATCTGTGTCTGGGACCTCATGGGGTCCTGCCCTTGGACCCTGTCCTCATCTGTGTCTGGGGACCTCATGGGGTCCTGCCCCTGGACCCTGTCCTCATCTGTGTCTGGGGACCTCATGGGGTCCTGCCCCTGGACCCTGTCCTCATTTGTGTCTGGGGACCTCATGGGGTCCTGCCCTGGACCCTGTCCTCATTTGTGTCTGGGGACCTCATGGGGTCCCCTGCCCCTGGACCCTGTCCTCATCTGTGTCTGGGGACCTCATGGGGTCCCGCCCTGCACCCTGTCCTCATCTGTGTCTGGGGACCTCATGGGGTCTCGCCCCTGCACCCAGTCCTCATTGGTGTCTGGGGACCTCATGGGGTCCAGCCCTGCACCCTGTCCTCATCTGTGTCTGGGGACCTCATGGGGTCCTGCTCCTGCACCCTGTCCTCATCTGTGTCTGGGGACCTCATGGGGTCCTGCCCTTGGACCCTGTCCTCATCTGTGTCTGGGGACCTCATGGGGTCCTGCCCCTGGACCCTGTCCTCATCTGTGTCTGGGGACCTCATGGGGTCCTGCCCTGGACCCTGTCCTCATTTGTGTCTGGGGACCTCATGGGGTCCTGCCCTGGACCCTGTTCTCATTTGTGTCTGGGGACCTCATGGGGTCCTGCCCCTGGACCCTGTCCTCATCTGTGTCTGGGGACCTCATGGGGTCCTGCCCCTGGACCCTGTCCTCATCTGTGTCTGGGGACCTCATGGGGTCCTGCCCCTGGACCCTGTCCTCATCTGTGTCTGGGGACCTCATGGGGTCCCCTGCACCCTGTCCTCATCTGTGTCTGGGACCTCATGGGGTCCTGCACCCTGTCCTCATCTGTGTCTGGGAACCTCATGGGGTCCCGCCCCTGCACCCTGTCCTCATCTGTGTCTGGGAACCTTATGGGATCCTGCACCCTGTCCTCATCTGTGTCTGGGAACCTCATGGGGTCCTGCCCCTGCACCCTGTCCTCATCTGTGTCTGGGAACCTTATGGATCTGCACCTGTCCATCTGTGTCTGGACTTAGGGTCCGCCCCTGTACCCTGTCCTCATCTGTGTCTGGGGACCTCATGGGGTCCCCCTGCTCCTGTCCTCATCAGTGTCTAGGGCCCTCATCCAATGTGGAGGTCACCCCTGTACCCAGTCCTCATTTAATGTGGGGGTCACCCACCCCCATAACCAGTAATCATTTGTGGCTGGAGACCCCAGCTAATGGAGTCGCCCCTGCACCCAGTCCTCATGTGTCCAGAGTCCTCATTACATGTGGGGTCCCCCTTCCCCTATGCCCAGTCTTCATCTGTGTCCGGAGACCTGATCTATTGTGGGGTCCCCCCAAATTTTCATTGAACAATGATTTTCTCATAAGGGATGATCAGGGTGTATAATACTGGGGAAGTCACAGGGAGTCTAATGGGGGGATACTAATCTGGATGGGGGGGGAGGGGCATTGCTGGAGGGATTGCATGGTATAAGCTTGTACTCTTTGGGCTGTGACCCGACCCCTCCACACCCACCAGACTATGCTGTGACAGAAGGATTTCATCATCTTATTTTTTTTCTGCTGTGAAAGAAAAGAGCAGAAGCCTGAGATCTGGTAGATCAGTGTGTGTGTAATACGTATATATAAAGTATCTGTGCACACAGGGCCGACCATTTCTGACTATGTGCTGGTGCTGTATGTACTAGTAGGTATTTACATGGGGAGGTGACGGCCCCTGACACTATATCTGCTCTTTGTTACATGCGGTAAATATCATAAACCAAGTGCCCACCCTATAAGATCAGCTGGGAGACCACTGCTCCCATCATGCAGGGAGGACATGCACATGGCAGTAGATACGGCCGGGTCGGACACACGTCCCGGAGTGTCTTGTTTATTCTGTGTTGTGGTTACCGGCTGCGGCCGCCTCTGTCCACATCTCTGGCACTAGATTCTGCTACAACAAAAGCTTTGCTGGGCGGCCCTGAGTTACCAGTCAGATGAGTTCAGGGTGTGATGAATGTAGGTCAGCGACTACCTGGGTGAAGGTTGGCTTGCATAACGCTGCTATGATGCAATGCTTCTGTAATGCTACACTGCTTGGGAAGCATTTTCCTCTTCCCTTCATGAATGATCAGTCTTAAGGCACTGTCACACTTAGCGATCGCACCAGCGATCACGACAACGACTTAACCTGGCGAGATCACTAGTGCGATCGCTATGTGGTCGCTAGTTAGATTCCAAACACAACTCATCAGCGATCTGTATAACGACCTCTGCTGTCGTTGGGAAAACCTAGTCCCACCTGTGACGCTGGTGAAGTCGTTCATAAAGGGTGTCACACTCAGCGATTCAGGCTCACCAGCGGGACACCAACGACCAAAAAACGGCTCAGAACGTTTATAAGCGATCAGCGACATCTCAGCAGGGGCCACATCGCTGCTACATGTCACACACAGCTGCGTCGCTAACGAGATCGCTACTGCGTCATAAAATCGCTGACTCTTCGCGATCTCGTTAGCGATCTCATTTAGTGTGACAGTACCTTTAGCTTCTAACACTTTCCCGTTTCCCTCTCTTTCAGGAGACAGCTCATCCCTGTGTGCAGGAAAGTGCGAGTGTTGGGGGTCCCTTTTTCCCTGGGGCTCCCAGACATGCTGTCTTTGAAGAAGTATCTGACGGAGGGTCTTATCCAGTTCACCATACTGTTGAGCCTCATGGGTGTGCGTGTGGACTTGGACTCCTACCTGCCCTCTCACCTTCCCCCTCTACATGAGATTATCCTGGGGCCTACTTCTGCCTACACGCAGACACAGTTCCACAGCCTCCGCGGCACCACAGATGGCTACGGAGTGCACCCCAAGAGCGTGGACTTAGACCAGTTTTTCACCTCCCGTAGACTGTTGAGCCGTATGCGTGCCCTTGACAGGCTACAAGTGCCCAGCACAGAACTTGACGCCTGGCTAGTGCACAGGGAGGCGGACGGCTCTGTTTCCAGCGCTCAGACCGGCTCCAGCCTGTCCCCAGAAGGCCCTCAGGATCTCCCCTCTTCTGACAGCAGCCTCAGAGACAATAGAGAGTCGGAGCAAGAACGTGGAACTGATGAGCTGGGAGCGACCGCACCATCTGAAGGCTCAGAACTAAACAAGGAGGTAAGAAGCAAGATGAACCCTGGCTGTTGGGGGCAGTGACCCCCAGATGTTGAATTCCCACGCTATGCTTCTTGAGTCTGAGATCTTGGCTGCTGCCATACATCTGCTGTCCCTGAGATTATATATAACTGATTTGGAGGAAGTAACGCCACTATTTTGGAAAATTGATCGGTCACCACCTTTTTTACCCCATGTGAATTTTGCAAGGAGTTAAACCGGCTCTGCAGCCAAAGATCCTTAGATGTTAGTCTCCTGGTCCCATATGCATATTTATCTTGGGGTGTCATTTACTATTTTACTTTTCAAAAGAATTAGATATTCCCCAAAAACGTCTTTTTTAATGATTCTGAATCAACCAAGGGAGGTTGGCACAGGATAATGGCATGGCTATACCCGATAGTGTGGTCACATGCCTGGACTTGTGTACGGCTATGTTTACGCAGGATATGATGTGGAGGGTGGGGGCTGTTGTTCTGCTGCTGTTTAACATGTGAGACTGGTGAAGTCTGCAATGCAGGCAGGAATAGGGTCACCTTACATTGCTTCGGAGCCAAGAGCATCTGCTCCAACATTAAACGTGGGCCAGGCAAATGTTTCTAGGAGTCTTAATATTGTGCCCGTACAGTGTGTGCACAGATCATCTTACATGGTGGAGAGACATGGGGTCATGTGAAATCCTCATGTCTAATTTTGAGGTTCTACACTTGTGGATCTAACCCCAGAAAGCCCCTCATCTACCCGCTGGCATCGGGGGGGGGGGGGGTACAGCGGCACCTGATCTGTGGAGCACATGTGTTATTAGCTGTTGGGGCATAAATACCATGTATGACATGTTTTCTAAGAACTGTATAGTTCATGCAGTCTCTTTAGTGTAAGAATCAAATAATTATGATAAACACTGTGGATAAAAAATTGGACCTAATATTAAGTTCAAGAACCTCTAAATGATATTGCCGAGGTTTGATCGACCCGGGGTGTAGACACCAGTACTCTAAAGTCCCCAGTAGTCACAGAGGGCCCTGCTATTACTTCACAGCTTTGGCCAAGGTGTAGACTTTCTAGCCTTTGCCTCTAGTGCCAAACATGAGCCTCCACCAGGGTTAATGTCAAGGAAGTCCACGTTTCTTGGATTATTTCTCTCTTACTGTACTGTGGCTTTGTTATTCCTCTTAATAAAATAAATAACATTGATAACTGGGTTTTACCAATTAGGTGTCAACCTATACAGTGTCTACTATCAGCACTGATTGGACAGAGCCAGTGTAGGAAGAGACGCACCCACAACTAGTAACTCCCAATTGTCCATATTTTCATACTTTTAGAATAATAAAGAGTAATAATATGGACAGCACAACACAGATCTGCGAGAAAAGCTGTTATATTACAGGGACTACATATATCTGATTAGAGACACATCCGGAGAGGTGGCCGAGCGCTCCAAAGTAACGGCTACAAAAAACTTTGTGCATTGTTTTGCTAGGTACCTGTCTTAGTGTCTTTGGTACAGACCCCTCATACTTCTGCACTAGTGAGCGCAGTGGATGTAGTGTACCCGCTAGTCTTTTTTTACGTTAGTGTTGTGTACCCGCCAGTCCCTTTTACCTTGGTGTCATGTGCCTGCTAGTCACTTTTACCTTGGTGTGGTTTGCCTGATAGTCTCTTTTTCCTTGGTGTGGTGTTCCTGCAAGTCCCTTTTAACTTGGCGTCGTTGTGCCTGCTTTTACCTTGGCATTGTGTGCCTGCTAGTCCCTTTTTACCTTGGCGTCGTTGTGCCCGCTAGTCCCTTTTTCCTTGGTGTCGTGTGCCTGCTCATCACTTTTACCTTGGCGGCGTTGTGCCCTCTAGTCCCTTTTTACCTTGGTGGCATTGTGCCCGCTAGTCCCTTTTTCCTTGGTGTCGTGTGCCTGCTCATCACTTTTACCTTGGTGGCGTTGTGCCCTCTAGCCCCTTTTTACCTTGGCGGCATTGTGCCCTCTAGCCCTTTTTTACCTTGGCGTCGTTGTGCCCGCTAGACCCCTTTTACCTTGGTGTCGTGTGCCCGCTAGTCCTTTTACCTTGGCGTCGTTGTGCCCACTAGCCCCTTTTTACCTTGGCGTCGTTGTGACTGCTAGCCCCTTTTTACCTTGGCGTCGTTGTGACTGCTAGCCCCTTTTTACCTTGGCGTCGTTGTGCCTGCTAGCCCTTTTTTACCTTGGCGTCGTTGTGCCTGCTAGCCCCTTTTTACCTTGGCGTCGTTGTGACTGCTAGCCCCTTTTTACCTTGGCGTCGTTGTGCCTGCTAGCCCCTTTTTACCTTGGTGTCGTTTTGCCTGCTAGCCCCTTTTTACCTTGGTGTCGTTGTGCCCGTTAGCCCCTTTTTACCTTGGCACTGTACAGTGATGCCTCCCAAATTAAATCTTGTCCCGATCAGATTCCTTTTACATTTACTTGCTATAACCTGAAATGCTACAGTTCACTATTGCTATAGGTTTCCCTGACTTTCCTGCCCCACATCTGATCATTAGGGCATATTTTGTGTGAGCAGCAGACAGTCCAGCTTTTCCATGTCCTGTTAGAGAGGATTTGGTGACGAAGGGACCAGCAGCTGTTCTTGGTGTCACACGGGAGCATGAGCAGAGGTGCCAGGCCCGCACTTGCACAATATAGCACCTCTGTGTGACGCTGGGCAGTCTTACAGCCTGTTTACGTGGGATCCGGCATTATGGGGCAGTCTTATGACCTGAATGTTGGCAGCACAGGATGGCATTGCACATCCTCCCACGGTGCCAGACTTGTATGTGCTCCCTTGATTGCCGTTACTGTGTACAATCTATGTATCCCCCATTGTTTCCCCAGCTTTCTGCAGATTGTAATAGGTGGGGATCAACCATGTGCAGCTGACACAGGAACAGGACGCAATGACGTCTCCCAGGGCTGTAAACTTGACAGTGACCTTGAGCCTCTGTGACGAGGACACTGCAGTAACCTGTCATGGAGGGTTTTTCCCACAATGGTGGCTAAATCTATAAGAGCACTCATCGGTGGCTATAATCAGACTTTATAGTTGTGTAATCTGTCAGGCCGTAACGTGAAGGCAACCGAGTGTCACAGCTATTGAATTACAACGCTGCAGCTTGGCGTGAACAGCTTGTGCCTCTGACCGGACCTGTCCTTTTTATGTTGATGCTGGAAATATTTCTTTTATTTGTATTTTTTTTTCTTCCTTTCCAGGAAATTGATCCAATAGATATTTTATGGCTTCAGGATATTGACCTTGGAGCTGGACGTGAGGATTTTGAGAGTAGAGGACATCACAAGGACAATGAAGATATTTGGGAATCTTTGCATGATGACCAAGGAAGTGAAACTGTGCAGCCCCTGGTACAAGTGGATGGAGAGACTGGGGAAAATGTGCCACAGGAGGTGATTGTTCACCATGTGATATCATCTCACCAAATATGTTACTTTATAACTAGCTGAGCCTAGTGGTGCCTATAGTATAGAGCCATGCAGGAGGAACTAAGGCCCCGATCCCTCGTTGTTTACTCTAGTCTTGATGAGGATTTCTGCTGGAGTCAGACGCGTCTGACTTGTACCTCTGTGGCACCTCGTCACGAATCCTACTCCAGTCCCTGCTGGAGTAGGATTTGTGGCATAGCAAACAGAGCCACTCATCCCAGCCCACTACAGCTCTGCCCACTTTGCTGGAGCTTGGCAAAAATGACAGAGAACGCCAAGAGTCGCAATATTTTAGAGCAGCCTCCAGTTGCACCAAATTATCCAACTTTTCAAATCTTTGTATGCCAGAATACTGGTGTAAAAGCTTTGCTAAAAAGAACCCTTTATACCTAGTTGATCCTACTTTGCAATTCTTGCCCCATCCTCTAGCAGCACTTCACTGTCCCTCTTTGCTCAGTTCAGTTTCCAAAAATTGAAATGGAGGCCGTATTAGCCTTTCTAAACATTGTTTTGATGAAGATTTGCCTTGTTGTAGTAATAATGGCTTCTGTTTTTCTGCAGGGTCAGACCGCGATGTCTTTGGCAGAGTCCATGAGTCTTCTGGATGATCTTTTCCAGTTTGCCGATTCCTCGGAGGTAATTCGGTATTCTCTCACCTGTTCTGCTCTCTTCCTTATAACCACTTGAGCAATGCAGTCTGACTTTTTTGCTCTGTACAGTTCCCAGCTCCTGGCTCTCAGGGTATGCTGGACACAGAACCAGGCCCAGTGGCTTTGGATCAGGCAGATGGACTCCTGTCCCCTTTTCTCTCAGATATGGAGTCACCTCTTGATTTGGAGGCGCAATGGCAGGACCTGATGTCAATCATGGATATGCAGGTATTAATTAATTTTTGCAGCAAATCAAAACTGAATACACCTAATAAGTGTTAGTATATTTTAAGCGGATTTGTCACCAGCTTTTACATTACAAACTGCATATGTTATTAAAAAGATGTTTCATGCCTGATAAGTCTGGTGTACTTGCTTTAAAAATCCATATCCAAATATAATTTATAATCCTAATACTAAAATGCTCATTGTATGTTTCCAGTTAAAGTGTGAAAGAGCTCATTAGTCCAAGTGTATTCAGTCTCTTCCCACAAAGCCTAACTGATGAATGCAGCTGGAACTGAGCAGTGTGAGATCTCGGCAGGGAGGAGGGACACAGAGGATCTGTCAATCAGGCTAGGTGGGCAGACATTGCGCATAACTTTGCATAGTCCATATTGACATTGATTTTAAATTAAGTACAATAACCTCATGAGGGGATGGCTGGCTTGAGCCATGTAAAAATTTATGCAATTTGTATTGTGCATTTTGGTGATGGATCTGCTTTCATTTTTATTTATATACTAGCTATGAACCCGTTCTACGCCTGGGTGGCAAGCATTTTCACTAGTATATGGTCTCCCATCCTAGTATGAGCTGCCCCCCTCCTATCCAGGTATGCATGGCACCCCTCATCCCTATCCTGGTATGTATGGTACCCCCTCATCCCTATCCTGGTATGTATGGTAGCCCCTCATCCCTATCCTGGTATGTATGGTAGCCCCTCATCCCTATCCTGGTATGTATGGTAGCCCCTCATCCCTATCCTGGTATGTATGGTAGCCCCTCATCCCTATCCTGGTATGTATGGTAGCCCCTCATCCCTATCCTGGTATGTATGGTACCCCCTCATACCCTATCTTGGCATGCATGGTACCTGCTCATCCATATCCTGGTATTCATGGTTCCCTCACCCCCCAATCTTGGTATGCATGCATGGTACCCCCTCATCTGTCATGGTATGCATGGTCCTCTCACCCCCCCATCCTGGTATGCATGGTCCCTCTCACCCCCCCCATCCTGGTATGCATGGTCCTCTCACCCCCCCCCCCATCCTGGTATGCATGGTCCCCTATCCCCCTATCCTGGTATACTTGGTCCTCTCACCCCCCCCTATCCTGGTATGCATGGTCCCCTTACCCCCCCCTATCCTGGTATGCATGGTCCTCTCACCACCACCCCCCATCCTGGTATGCATGGTCATCTCACCCCCCCCTATCCTGGTATGCATGGTCCCCTCACACCCCCCCCCCTATCCTGGTATGCATGGTCCCCTCACACCCCCCCCCCCTATCCTGGTATGCATGGTCCCCTCACACCCCCCCCCCCCTATCCTGGTATGCATGGTCCCCTCACCCCCCCCCCCCTATCCTGGTATGCATGGTCCCCTCACCCCCCCCCCCCTATCCTGGTATGCATGGTCCTCTCACACACCTATCCTGGAATGCATGCTCCCCTCACCCATTATTCTGGTATGCATGCTACCTCTCACCCCCGTATCCTGATATGTATGGTCCCCCTCACCCCTGTTAAACAGTACACATACAAAAAAAACCCATTTATACTCACTTTTTTTTCCTGGCCCGTTCTGCTGGAGGCCGGGGAGGATTGTGGCGCCGGAGTACGCGCATGCCCATACCGCGCTGTCCGGTGCCATATTGCTAAAGACACACTGCAAATGTGTCTTCAGTAAAATGGCGCCGGATAGCGCTATGCACATGCGCGATTCTGACACGCACTCATGCCCAGGTCTCCGGCGAGAAGAGAAGTGCCGCGGCAATGCTCCTCCTGGTCAGGTAAATATGTAAGTATGGCGCCAGAGATCGCGATATGCATACAGTGTCTACGCGTACCGCGATCTCCGGTGCCATACACACTCCCTGTACCGCTGGATGCCTTCTTCTGTCCGGAGCCAGACTGCGCAGGCGCAGTCCATAAAGGCTTCACACAGTGACGCTTACAGCGTTATATTATAGATATATATTAAAAAAAAAAGTGAGTCTTCGGGTCCATGCTCAAGGCAAAGCCCTGTACAATAAGCATGTATGGTATAACAAAGCAAAGTGTGGGTCTATATCACAGACCTTTAGGTGCCATATTGTCCCATTGTAGCAGTACACCAAGGGAAAATTACCTGTGAAATACAGCATGTGATTGAGCATAACCCAATGATTTTGTGTTAAATTCCTTATGTATCTGAAATAAGATAGTAGCCCTGATTCATCAAAGGTTTTTACACCATCTGGCACAAAAACACAAATTGAATATCGCCGATCTTGACAAATTGGTGCCAGTGTCTCCGTAGAAGATCGGAGGTACACTTTAGACACAAAGCTGGCAGGGTATACAGAAAAAAACACTTTTTTGTATTTCTAAATCTTACGTGGGGAGAATGTGTCACATATTTGTGCATAAGATGGTAAAAGAAGGTCTGGGAATATTTTATAGGGTTGTATGTTGTAACTGTTATTTTTCTCAGCATGGAATGTCTACTTCATAGTTCTTATTTTACATTATTTTTTTTTTCTTGTAGCCAATGGATACTAATAGTTCAACGGAAGATCCCTTATATCTGAGCCTAGACCCATCACTGCAGCAGAATGGAAACCTGGATACACAGTCTCTCCAGGGCTGTGTCCAAGATTTGTCTCTCTTTACTCCATCCATGGAAGCTTTTCCAGTCTCTGAGTCACCGCTGCCTCAGCTTTCTTCTCACAACTCTAGTGATATCAACTCCACTTTTGGATTTACCAATCTAACGGGGATTCTCTTCCCCTCACAGTTGAATAGCACATCCAATGAAACATCCAGCAATGCCCTGCAGGACCCTCTTGGTGGCATTTTGGGCAATGCTTTGTTTGATGAAATTAGCCTGATGGACCTGGCACTTGAGGAGGGTTTTAGCCAAGTTCAAGCTTCTCAACTTCAAGAAGAATTGGATTCAGATTCTGGTTTGTCTCTCGATTCACATCAAAGCCCAGCGTCTCCTAGTGGATCTGAGACCTCATCTTCTTCCTGTTCTTCATCCTCTTCCTCCTTCTCTGAAGAAGGAGCGGTGGGATACAGCTCTGACTCTGAACTGGTGGAACCAGAGGAAATTGATGAAGCCAGTGGTTACCAACCAGAATACAGCAAGTTTTGCAGAATGAGCTCCCAGGATCCTGGCCAATTTAATCGCTTGCCTTTTCTTGAACATGTAGGACACAATCATACCTACAACATGGTCCCTGAGGAACCTGAGGAGCCACAGCTGCCTATAGCAGGGAGGGGGAGCCGAAGACAAGCAGCATTCATAGACCGACAGGCTGGACGAGATGAGCAAAGAGCCAGAGCTATGAAGATCCCTTTCAGTAATGACAAAATCATTAATCTGCCTGTGGAGGAGTTTAATGAACTTCTTACCAAATACCAACTTAGTGAGGCGCAGCTTTGCTTGGTACGTGATATCCGTAGACGAGGAAAGAACAAGATGGCTGCTCAGAACTGCCGCAAGAGGAAACTGGACACAATTCTGAATCTGGAGCAGGAGGTGAAACGCCTCAACAGAGAACGTGGTTCTCAGCTCCGGGAAAAAGGAGAAAACTTGAGATCACTCCAGAGAATGAAGCAGGAAGTGGAGAATCTATATCAGGAGGTGTTCAGCCAGCTAAGAGACCAAGACGGTCGGCCATACTCTCCCCAGCAGTATGCCCTACACTACACAAGCAACGGGAATGTAGTACTCATGCCACGCAACGCGGAGGGTCAACAAAATCGACGGCCAGGGGAAAGGACCGGAGGAAGTGATGGGACTGTACTGAAAATCAGGAATATTACAGGACAGGGGGTGTGGGCTGTGCTTTCATTCAGGCCTCCGTATCAAACCTTTCACACAAGACTGACCCCAGTGAGTGATGAGATAGATTTCTACACATACTGAGGGCCAGGGACTGTGTCCTGTCTGTCAGGGCCCCGTTTGTCCAGGAATGAGGAGGAGGCCAGTCGGGCCGGAGGGCAGAAGCATGCCCTGAAATCGTAATCCTAAGAAGCTGACAAAAGCAGGGTGAAAGACCATTTTTCTGTTTAATTTTTGATCTTGTAACATGTTCAAAATGTAGGCAAATGTGTGTCGAGAAGTGAAGAGTAATCTTGCATGAGGGTGAGCCGTGTCAGCGCTGTGCTTGCTGGGCACACACTGTTTTAAATAATTTGGGACAAGTGGCCTAATTGCTAAAGGAAATCTAAGCCTCCTAAAATATTGTACCAGGCTTTGCTGAGCCTTGTCCTGCAGGCAGCATTGAGTGCCGCTGATTATTTTATGGGGCTCAGTTGTTCTTCGTCAGATGTGATTGTCATTTGCAGGATAAAGATAGTTACTCTTGTGTTAATTCTAATTTATCCGTACAGAATTTCCCAAGTTTAAAGATTGTATTGCCCCAAAGTGCCAGACAGGGCCAATACCCACGTTTTACTTACCAATTCTAGCGCCATCCAGAGAATCCTGGGAAGTGGGCAGGATATAGTGTGTACTGTAGATTCCAATGCCGATTAGCAGGAATTATATTGATTGAGGGATTGGAAATGAATCCTTCAGTCATTCTATTAAATTCACGTGATCAGTTAGGTTTAGAGTTTGCCGAGTGTGATAATAACTATGCACGTTCCATAATACATCATCCAGGAACTAGGAAAACTATATATTGAAAGTTTTTTTTTTTTTTTTTTTTTTTTTATTTGAAATAAACTGATTTTGTGATATTCTCTAAACCCAATCCTGTGTGTTGCCTTGTCAATGCCTGTCGTGAAGAAAATATTGCACCAACATGCTCCTGATAAAGTGAAATATAGCATTCACTAAGGTACTGGAAGACCACTTGTATCCTCTGTAGGTGCTGGCGCTTGTACAATATTCAGAAAGGAAAAAACATGGCTGCTTTTTTTTTTTCTTCTTCAATTGAAAACAAAAACCGCTCCGCCATTGTCCATAGGTTGTGCCTAGTATTGTAGCTCAAATTCATTCAAGTGAATTGGGCTTAGCAGTAAATACAGGTCCATAACAGTACAGTGTGTCCGTAAAGTCATGGTGCACTTTTGACCAGTCACTGGATAGCAACAAAAGACAATAGGAATATGAAATCTGCTCCAAATAAAATAAAAACTCTCCCAGTATCATACCTATTCAGAAATATATGGGATAGTGTGCACTCAGGTAAAAGTAAAGAGGTGCTGGTGAATTGGACCACAAGGGAACCAACTACAGAAAATAATGGAATTCACCGCACACTGGACAGAAAATTGTATGCAATAATATAGAATTTATTCTGTAAATAACAAGTCCAAGAAAAGTGCCAACAGGTACAGCCAATACAGTGTAATCACCCAACGTTTCGATCCTCCCGGATCTTAATCATGGGGTACTAAAAAGATGAGAAATAAGTGTGAGTGAAAGAAATACATATATATATATATATATATATACACTATGTACAAGGCTATGTAAAATACACCCATCTCGGACTACAAGGGTTTATATAGCCCATCTGTATGAACAAGAAAATAAGCAAACACAGAAATGTTTAGTCTGAACATGTAAGTAGAATGTAGTCTCCAAGAATTTTCAGCATCAATATTATATTGATGGTATTAAGTAAAAAGCAAGCAAATAGAGGTAGAACTAGTGCTTATTAATATTCCCATGTTTCCATGCAGATCTAGGATCTTTATTCACTGCCATGACAGCCAGCCTTAAGGGTATGCCACACTAAACAATATCGCTAACGGGATCGCTAAAAAACGTCACTATTTAGCGATCCCGTTAGCGATGTTGTTCAGTGCGGCAGCTTCCAGCGACGAGCTTCCTGCTGTGATCTCGCTCGTCGCTGGAATCGTTCCGGACCCTATTTTCTCGTCGGCGCTCCCGCTGGGTAAGTATCTTATCGCTGTGTGGCACCTTTTCTTAGCGATTTAGCGGTACTTTTGTACCGCTAAAGTCGTTAAGAAGATCGCTAACGGCGATAGCGTCGTTAACTATATCGCTAAATGCGGCAGCATTTAGCGATATAGAAACAATCCCGCTAGCGATCGCATTAGTATGCAACGCTAACGAGATCGCTAGCGGGATAGCTTAGTGTGGCAGTACCTTTACTTAGTATTTAGCCAGCAATATCAGGTATTCAGAGGTCCTGTCTTTCCTTCAGGCCCACTTACTCTGTCCTTTTGCTAAAAATTGCCATTACCCTGATTGCAGCACCTGGTTATACCCTGAAGTGATCCATGCTGATTCTTATTGTTGACACTATAATACTAAGGTAACCACACTAGTTCTACCTCTATTTGTTTGCTTTTTACTTGTTCAGTGGCTGTGTAGATCTTCCTATGCTCAGAAGTAATGCTGTTTAAGGTGCTGATTTCAGAGGGTTGTACATGAGTTTATCTGTAAATACCCAGTCCTTTTGTTCTCGCATAGAGTACACATGACACTAAGCCGAGTGTTCATGTGTACGAGGGAGTAAGGACAGAACGCAGGTATGTTTGGTGTATGGACACTGTTATGATGCATGGGGGTACATATTATCTAGTATGTTCACATATTAAATTAAGATTTCTTGCAAACATTTTTGCATGTCTACCATATATCTGAATGAGATCTGCTGCCCGTTCACATGTAATGATCCTGTACATGTGAATATACAGTCATGGACAAAAGTTTTGAGAATGACAAATATTAATTTTTACAAAGTCTACTGCTTCACTTTTTCTAATGGCAATTTGCATATACTCCAGAATGTTATAAAGAGTGATCAGCTTAACAGCAATTACTTGCAAAGTCAATATTTGGCTAGAAAATGAACTTTATCCCCCAAAACACATTTCAACATCATTGCAGCCCTGCCTTAAAAGGACCAGCTAACCTCTTTTCAGTGATTGCTCCATTAACACAGGTGTGGGTGTTGATGAGGACATGGCTGGAGATCAATCTGTCATGATTAAGTAAGAATGACACCACTGGACACTTTAAAAGGAGGCTGGTGCTTGACATCATTGTTTCTCTTCTGTTAACCATGGTTATCTCTAAAGAAACACGTGCAGTCATCATTGCAATGCACAAAAATGGCCTAACAGGGAAGAGTATCGCAGCAAGAAAGATTGCACCTCAGTCAACAATCTATCGCATCATCAAGAACTTCAAGGAGAGAGGTTCCATTGTTGCCAAAAAGGCTTCAGGGAGCCCAAGAAAGACCAGCAAGCGCCAGGACCGTCTCTTAAAAGTGTTTCAGCTGCGGGATCGGGCTACCAGCAGTGCAGAGCTTGCTCAGGAATGGCAGCAGGCAGGTGTGAGTGCATCTGCACGCACGGTGAGGCGGAGACTCTTGGAGCAAGGCCTGGTCTCCAGGAGGGCAGCAAAGAAGCCACTTCTCCAGAAAAAAACATCATGGACAGACTGATATTCTGCAAAAGATACAGGCAGTGGACTGCTGAGGACTGGGGTAAAGTTATTTTCTCTGATGAATCCCCTTTTCGATTGTTTGGGACATCAGGAAAACGCCTCATTCGGAGAAGACAAGGTGATCGCTACCACCAGTCTTGTCTCATGCCAACTGTTAAGCATCCTGAAACCATTCATGTGTGGGGTTGCTTCTCAGCCAAGGGAATTGGCTCTCAGTCTTGCCTAAAAACACAGCCATGAATAAAGAATGGTACCAGAATGTCCTCCAAGAGCAACTTCTCCCAATCCTCCAAGAGCAGTTTGGCGATCAACAATGCCTTTTCCAGCATGATGGAGCACCTTGCCATAAAGCAAAGGTGATAACTAAATGGCTCAGGGAACAAAACATAGAGATTTTGGGTCCATGGCCTGGAAACTCCCCAGATCTTAATCCCATTGAGAACTTGTGGTCAATCATCAAGAGACGGGTGGACAAACAAAAACCTTAAAATTCTGACAAAATGAAAGCATTGATTGTGCAAGAATGGACTATCAGTCAGGATTTGGTCCAGAAGTTGATTGAGAGCATGCCAGGGAGAATTGCAGAGGTCCTGAAGAAGGGTCAACACTGCAAATATTGACTTGCTGCATTAACTCATTCTAACTGTCAATATAAACTTTTGTTACTCATATGTTTGCAATTATATTTCTGTCTGTGATAAAAACATCTGTCAAACACATAAAAACCAGAGGGCAGCAGATCATGTGAAAATATAATATTGTGTAATTCTCAAAACTTTTGGCCATGACTGTACTGTGTTCCACTATGTGTATACTGACTCATGGAAAAAACAAAGTTCGTTGAGCTCACCATTGTGCAGTCCCAGTGGAACACTGGAATCGAGGCACGGATCGCGTCTCTTTCAGACACCATGAAGAGCACTTTTGAAAAAAGATCCAGCTTTGAAGAATAAAATCCAATTGATTTTTTTTCATTCTAATTAAAAGGATAACATGACTGCTGGATCTTTTTTCAAATATACTGACTCATACGTCTGGTCTAGTGTCTGAAGCCATGGTTAACCTGTTTTCGCTGAACAACCCCATCATAACCTATCCACAGGGTACATGCTCGCTTGTTGATCGGTTGGGGTCTGACCACTGGGAGCTGCACTGATCAGCGGAACAGGGAACTTTGATCCCTGTTAGAATGGAGCAATAGAGCGCATGCTTGACCGCAACTCCATTAATTCTCTATGGGGCAAAGTAGTGCTGCGTTTGGGTTTTTCTGGCATGCTTGACCAGCCTCTCCATTTTGTAATGGGGATAAAAATTCCCCGTACTACCAATCTATTGAGACCCACTGTCAGCACCTCCTTTGTTTTCACTGGACAATCCCTTTAAGCGTTAATCTTCTCCCTGAGCATTGTGTACTGCTAGCAGTGTGATCCACAGAAACCCTGATTTCCCCAGGACGTCACTCATGACAGCATGGCAGGAGGATCGTCCCATATATCCTCTAGGGATAGGAAGCTCACAAAAGGTTAAAAGCCACCCCCCTTTCGGCTCAACCTTAGTGAGGCGCGATACTTACCGGAGCTCAGCGCGATCGGAGGGGACTGAATCTCTTCCCTTCCTGCTGTCAAGAGGCTCCTTCGCTGAAACCTCACTGGGCAGGAGTCCCTCAGCGTGTTGGTTGAGCAGGGAGCTCCTGAGTTGGCCGCATCCTTCTCCGGAGGGATTGCGGCTCCACGCCGCCGCCTACTTCCGGTCGCATGGAGATCATGCGTTCCGGCCGGGAACGTGTTTCCGACCGGACGCTGTTATGTTTTGGTAGCTGAGGAGAAATAGCAAAAAATAGTCAAAGTAGCAATACACCAGAGAGGCTGGAAACTACTGGGTTGCAGAACCCTAAACTAACCGCAACACTAGAAGTAGCCGTGGAGCGTACCTACGGTGATCCTAGACGCATCGTCACAGCCGGAGAGATAGCTACACCTAAAGACAGAAAGATCAAAGCTAACTGCCCCGTAGCAGAACCCCCAAAGAAACAGGAAGCCCCCAAACATGTAATGGCGGTTAGACAAGAAGAAAATACGAATACAGACAGAAAATAGCATAAGCAAACGCTGGGGCCCAATACTGTCTAGATAGAAAAGTATAGGAAAGAATTCTGTCTGCAACCCAAAAAACCCTGACAAAAATACCAACACTTCTGAATAACAAAAAAACTGAGATCACACGATCTCTACCACCTAAATCAGATCTCTGGTGTAACACACATCAATTCAGCAAATAAAAAATGACACAGGAACAGAGCAAAAGTGCAAACACAAACTGAGCACAAATGCAGCACCAGGCCCCAAAAGGGGACCAGGCTGAAGTCCACTGCAAGGCAGCAAACCAGCAAAGGAAAATCCAACCAGAGGAAAAAAACAGCAAGTCACTTATCTGAATGATAGCAGGAATGCAAGCTGAGCTCCAACCAAGACCTGGAAGAACAATTGATTACCGGCAAGGCTGATGGGAGTTTAGGTCACTTATATCAGACCAATCGGACCCAGCTGAAAGCCATTCAGCAATTGGTTCATTACCCTTAGCAACCACCAGAGGGAGCCCCTGCTCCGAAGTCGCCTCCAACGTGTTCACAACAGGATGCCTTTCGAGGGTGCACACTTCCGATTGGGACGTCGCTGCGGGGGTTCCAATCTGGAACACATGAGAGAGCTATGGGGGTAATCTGGAAGCCATCTGGACAAGGTAATAACCTTTAAAAGGGGTACTCACAGAAGGAGTGGTGTACATAATCTGAACCATGGAACTGAATCCATCCCACTCAGAAGCACCAGCCGAGCAGTCCCTGGCCAGTGTAAGTGGCCCCATAGCACTTGCTGTTCCTCATGTTAGTAGTCACTTGTAAATGGGGAAACGTTCTGTTTTTTTGTATTAGGATAAAGGCACCCTGTGAGGTCCAGTTCCTCTTCCTGGAAAAATCCACGGAGATGCCCGTCATGCAAAACCAAATTAGCGGACTCATACAAAAAGCAATTATGTTCAGAATGTGTGGCGAAGGTCCTAAGGGAGGAACAGGCGTCCTTCCTAACGGATGTGCGGGCTATTATCAGGGAAGAAGTCCAGAGCACCGTGGCGAACCCCATTCCGCAGCAGCCAAAACAAAGCACCTCCCGTCACAAGAGAAACCGATGGGAGATTGAGGAATCCTCAGAGGAAGAGTACCCTTACTTGTATTCCTCAGAGGAAGAGTACCCTTACTCGTATTACTCAGAGGAAGAGGCGGAAGGCGAGGAAGGTTTTTCCCAGAGGCCGTCTGAGGAAAGGAAAAAGTAATTTTTCTCTCTCACCCATGACAGCACCACGGAGAGAGGGGATCCGCCCTTCAGGGACAGGAACCTACAGATAAAAGGGCGGCACCTCTCCTCCGCTCCCAGTTGGGTTCTTGTCCCTGACGGGTGACCTACGTTTGCGGTACCTTGTAAAGAAGACTGAAGTCCAGGGCCGGCCTGTCCGACTTCTGGCAGCGGGGAGGCCCCTGTCACGGCAAGTGCGGTTCCCGAAGCCACCACCGCCGGGGCCGATCGTCTGCGGGGTGAGCGGGCGGGAGGACGAAAGCCGTCGCTCTGAATAGGAGGCTGGGGCTGAGAGGGAGCCGGAGCAGACGCGGGGCAGCGCCGTTGCATATGGAGAATCCAAAATGGCGGCTGCCACGGAAATACGAAGGCTCATTTCGGGTCCCTGAGTAGGCGCATGCGCAATGTGCACTTCTGGGGGCAAAGCGGTGCAGGACGGGAGTGATGACATCACACGCCGGGAAATTTGAAAAATGGGCATTTTTGCAGCTGCTCCTGGCTGGAAGCATCCCTGGCAATGGAGGATAGCGACCAGCAACAGGAGCAGCCCAGGCGGCAGCAGCAGGCCAAGCAGCAGCAGCAGCATCATCATCACCGGCATAATGACCGGGATGGACGAGACACCAGGTCGAGTAGTCTTTCCACGCAGCATTGCAGATCCGCAGCAAGAAGCAAATCGCCATCTGCGGACCATCCTATACAGGATCCAATTCCGCCTCCCGAACCGGTACCTGCGACCGCATCCATATGGTGAGTGAACTTCGTGAATGTACACCATTGTAATGGCCTCCTTTTCCCTTATTAGGGAAATAAGAAGGGGAAAAGGAAGAACAGGGAATGCCCCACTTGTAGCAGAGCCCTACCAGTAACACGGGATAAAAAGCTCTGTGAATCTTGTACGCAAGAAATTCTCTACGAGGAAAACCCGGACTTCACCTCTGACCTCAGAGCTGTAATCAGATTGGAAGTCCAGAGTGCCCTAATATCCCTAAAACAAGGGGAGAAAGGAAGAAAAAAGGGCACCTTAGTAGATCCCCAATCAGATCCATCCACGTCCAGGGAAGTTAACTCCGATACATCGGATTCCGTTTCAGACGAGGGAGAGGGAGGGCCCCATTGCTTTCCCCTGGACGAGGTAGACTCGCTAGTGAAGGCTGGAAGAGCTACCATGGGGGTGTCAGATCCTCGCCCTGACAGGTCCGTTCAGGACATAATGTTTGGGGGCTGGGTCAAAAGAAACGTAGAGTGTTTCCACTTAATGAGAACGTACAGGGCCTGATTAAAAGGGAATCGGATAAAATAGGAAAAGTTCAACGGTCCCTTCCCTTAAAAGAAAATATCCATTTGATGAGGAGGTATCCACATCATGGGACAAATCCCTGAAACTCAATGTGGCTGTGGCCAAAGCCTCAAAAAGATTCGCCCTCCCCTTTGAAGATATGGGTACACTTAAGGACCCCTTGGATAAAAGAGCCGATACCTTCCTCAAAGGTACCTGGGGGGAAATATTAGATCATCTATAGCGGCAACATGTACCTCCAGATCCCTGATGGTATGGGTGAATCAACTTGAAAAACAACTGAGGGAGGGCACACCTAGAGTATCCTAGAATCTATACCAGTGATAAGGGGAGCGGCGGCCTTCTTAGCGGACTCATCGGCTGACTCGGTCCGCCTAACATCTAAAGCAGCAGCCCTCTCGAACGCGGCCAGGAGAGCATTATGGCTTAAATGCTGGCCAGTGGACCTACAAACCAAAATTAAACTGTGTTCAATCCCATGTGATGGGAAATTCCTATTCGGCGAAACACTGGACGACATGCTCCAGAAGGCAGGGGATAATAAGGCTTTCCAAACCTGGGTCCTCTGCCGTTTAAGCGTTCCTTTCGGAACAAAAAATTCTTTCGTAAAAGGCCACCAAGGGGGCAGAACAGATGGGAGGAGGGAAGAAAGAGAGATAGAGGGTTCCTCTTCGGCAATTCTTCCCGGGACAAGAAATGACATTTTGCCAAAGGTGGGGGGAAGATTAACCATTTTCCTTCCGGCCTGGCAGAAAATCTCGAACAGTCCTTGGATATTAACCCCTTCACCCCCAAGGGTGGTTTGCACGTTAATGACCGGGCCAATTTTACAATTCTGACCACTGTCTCTTTATGAGGTTATAACTCTGGAACGCTTCAACAGATCTTCGCGATTCTGAGATTGTTTTCTCGTGACATATTGTACTTCACGTTAGTGGTAAAATTTCTTCGATATAACTTGCGTTTATTTTGAAAAAAAACGCAAATATGGCGAAAATTTTGCAATTTTCAAACTTTTAATTTTTATTCCCTTAAAACAGAAATATGTCACACAAAATTGTTAAGAAATAACATTTCCCACATGTCTACTTTACATCAACACAATTTTGGAACCAAATTTTTTTTTTGTTAGGAAATTATAAGGGTTAAAAGTTGACTAGCGATTTCTCATTTTTTCAACAAAATTTACAAAGCCATTTTTTTTTAGGGACCACCTCACATTTGAAGTCACTGTGAGGGGTCTATATGGCAGAAAATACCCAAAAGTGACACCATTCTAAAAACTGCACCCCTCAAGGTACTCAAAACCACATTCAAAAAGTTTATTAACCCTTCAGGTGCTTCACAGGAGCTGAAGCAACGTGGAAGGAAAAAATGAATATTTAACTTTTTAGTCACAAAAATGATCTTTTACAAACTTTTTTTCATTTTCACCAGGGTAAAAGGAGCTCATAAGGGAAGGAGCGCAGTTTGACTTTTTCAAACCAAAATTGGCTGGAATTGAGATTGGACGCCATGTTGCGTTTGGAGAGCCTCTGATGCGCCTAAACAGTGGAAACCCCCCACAAGTGACACCATTTTGGAAACTAGACCCCCTATGGAACTTATCTAGATCTGTGGTGAGCAATTTGAACCCCCAAGTGTTTCACAAAAGTTTATAAAACAAAACAATTTTCCACAAAAATTATTTTTTAGTCCCAAATTTTTGATTTGACCCCAAAAGTTGTTGTCCAATTTGTCCTGAGTACACTCAGACCCCATATGTGGGGGGGAACTGTTTGGGCGCAGGGCTTGGAAGGAAGTAACATTTTGGAATGCAGACGTTGATGGGGTTCATGTTCTGTTTGCAGTGCCCTAGATGTGCCTAAACAGTGGAAACTCCCCACAAGTGACTCCATTTTGGAAACTAGACCCCCTAAGGAACTTATCTAGATCTGTGGTGAGCACTTTGAACCCCCAAGTGCTTCACACAAGTTTATAATGCCCGGGCATGAAAATAAAAAATCCTATTTTTTTCTGACAAAAATGATCTTTTAGTCACCAATTTTTTATTTTCCCAAGGGTAACAGGAGAAATTGGACCACAAAAGTTGTTGTCCAATTTGTCCTGAGTACGCTGATACCCCATATGTGGGGGGGAACCACTGTTTGGGCGCACGGCAGAGCTCGGAATGGAAGGAGCACCATTTGACTTTTTCCAACCAAAATTGGCTGGAATTGAGATTGGACGCCATGTTGCATTTGGAGAGCCCCTGATGTGCCTAAACAGTGGAAACCCCACACAAGTGACCCCATTTTGAAAACTAGACCCCCTAAGGAACTTATCTAGATCTGTGGTGAGCAATTGGAATCCCCAAGTACTTCACACAAGTTTATAACGTAGAGCCGTAAAATTAAAAAATCATATTTTTTCCACAAAAATGATCTTTTCACCCCAATTTTTATTTTACCAAGGGTAACAAGACCCCAAAAGTTATTGTGCAATTTGTCCTGAGTACGCTGATACCCCATATGTGGGGGTAAACCACTGTTTGGGTAGAGCTTGGAAGGGAAGGAGCGCCGTTTGACTTTTTCAACTCAGAATTGGCTGGACGCCATGTCGTGTTTGGAGAGCTCCTGATGTGCCTAAACAGTGGAAACCCCCCACAAATGACACCATTTTGGAAACTAGACCCCTCAAGGAACTTATCTAGATATGTGGTGAGAACTTTGAACCCCCAGGTGTTTCTCTAAAGTTTATAACGCCCGAGCATGAAAATAAAAAAATCCTATTTTTTCCAAAACATGATCTTTTAGTCTCCAACTTTTCATTTTCACAAGGTAACAGGAGAAATTGGACCCCAAAAGTTGTTATCCAATTTGTCCTGAGTACGCTGATACCCAATATGTGGGAGAAAACTACTGTATGGGCACACGCCGGGGGTCAGAAGGGAAGTAGTGACGTTTTGGATTGCAGACTTTGATGGAATGGTCTGCGGGCGTCATATCGCATTTAGAGAGCCCCTGATGTGCCTAAACAGTGGAAACCCCCCACAAGTGACCCCATTTTGGAAAATAGACCCCACAAGGAACTTATCTAGATGTGTGGTGAGCGCTATGAAGCCCCAAGTGCTTCACAGAAGTTTATAACGTACAGCCCCCAATTTTTTATTTTCCCAAGGGTAACAGAAGAAATTGGACCCCAAGAGTTATTCTGCAATTTGGCCTGAGTACGCTGATACCCCATATGTGGGGGTAAACTACTGTTTGGGCGCATGGCAGAGCTCAGAAGTGAAGGAGCACCGTTTGACTTTTTCAACGCAGAATTGGCTGGAATTGAGATCAGACGCCATGTCACATTTGGAGAGCCCCTGATGTGCCTAAACAGTGGAAACCCCCCCAATTCTAACTCCAGACCTAACCCCAACACACCCCTAACCCTAGTCCCAACCCTAACCACAACCCTAGCCACAAACCTAACCCTAACACACCCCTAACCCTAATCCCAACCCTAACTCTAATGGGAAAATGGAAATAAATACATTTTTTTTTTAATTTTATTATTTTTTCATAACTAAGGGGGTGATAAAGGGGGGTTTGATTTACTGTTTATAGCGTGTTTCAGCAGCAGATGAAGGAAGGGAGACACACTAGTCAAAACTAGTGGGTAGGCGGAGCCCAGATGGGATAGACACCTCAGATTAAAAAGAGTGTTGACCGGCCCCTCCAGCTCGGGCTCCTCCTACTCCAGCTCTCCAGTCTAAAATTTGAGGTCTCAGAGGATAGTCGCTGCTGAAGCAGCTCCTCAGAAGATTTTATTATTTTTATCGGACCGAGACTTGGACTCAGGGTCTTGAGGTCTCAGGGGTCTCAGCGCTGCTGGACCCCCACCTCTCCCTTGGCGGATCTGTATACCCTGTACGGAGGTCCCTGCAGAACCCTGCCGGCCCTGGGGGATGAGGGTGGCTTCCCTGGCGGGGACGCAAACCGCGCTTTGGGGTCACTGCGTTCCCCGCCCTGGGGGGAAGCGTTGGGCACAGCGCCACAAATCCCTGGGGGTCCCTGTGGCGCTCAGCTGGGTGAGTACTCCACATTTTAATGTGTTTTGAGTGCTTCAGCGACTGCTGCGGCAGCCGCTGTTACATGTATACATGTTGGTGACTAGTGTTTTTTGTCCGCAGGTGGATGCCTGCAGGACATAGAAGCGGGGGAGAGAGGAGTTGCGCGCCTTTTTTTTTACATTTTCGCGGCACTCTGAGCGCGCGCTTTACTGCTGTCTCATCTTCCGGCTTTTTCTACATGGAGCACATCGGAGGCACAGCGCGGCGGCCTTTACTGAAGCAGGGAGCGGAAAGCTTCCTCCGGCTCCCCACTCTCCCCCCCTCCCGACAAGACGCTACACCGCGACCAGCTGGGTGAGTTGCTTCTGCAGAGCAGAAGCTTAACCCCCTCACCCCCACAGTGCAGGCGCCTTTCTGAGGCACAAATGGGTGACAGACTGCGCTGTCCTGCAGCTGTTACCTCATAAGAGGGGCTCACACACCCTTTCCATTAAAGAGGTTGTGGGGAGTCTGCGACATTAAAGTTGCTTCCGCTATGCGTTCCCGCTGGCGATCCCGGTGGCGACGCGTGCTGATGCGATCGTTTGTGTGATCGTTTTGATGTCGCTGGTGCCTGCCAATCTGGGCGATCTCATTGGCGGCACATGGGCGGTTAGCGATCTCCTTGACGACTTTGGCGGTCGTTGCGATTTACTGTGACATAGCTGTCCTGCAGCTGCTGCCTTATAAGAGGCACTTGGGACCCGCACACCCTTTTCATTAACAGAGGTTGTGGGGAGTCTGCGATTTTAACCCCTTCTTAGGCGGTTAACTCTTAATGGGGGACAGCTGGGGTAGCTCTCTCTTTAAGAGCTTTAACCCTTCAGCGTTCGTTTTTTCTTTAAGAAACCACACTGTTCTAGTTACTGACAGGTTTAACCTGCCATATACTGTGTAAGGACATGTCAGATCAGAGTCCAGGAGGTGCGGACCGTCCCCAGATCCGCTACAGGATCAGTCTCGCGTATCTGACACGCAGACCTCGACGACGTCACAGCGGTCGGAGGTTCCAGTGATGTCAAAATGGAGGCCCTCGCTAGTTCTATTGATGGCCTGTCTGACCTTCTAGGTTATTGGGTGTCAGCTAGATCTTCTCATGGCAGGAAGCGACACAAGCCGGTGCCTTCCTTCCCGCGTAAAGATGTCCGATTCGGACAAGGAGGAACGGCAGGGACACTCTGCCTCTCTTTTGGGCCGTACGAAGGCTTTTATTGGAGCCATGAGGGCGTTACAGTTACCGGAGGAGGTAACTAGACGTCCTGGTAAGTCGGCCCGGATGTTTCATGCCCCTTTATTCCAGCTTAGCGAGGGAAGGCGAGTCTGCAGGACCCGGATGGACAGGAAAACTGAGATGGCAGAAAAATCCATCTACGAGGCCGCAGGTCATGGATTCAGGGCACCATGTGTGCTTGTATAGCTTCCCTGAGCTGGTTGGACCGTCTACGGACGGCGAGGCAAGATGGATCCCCTCTATCGAGGTAGATGGGCTTTTCAAGTTGTTGGAGGATACTGCATCACTGCTGTCCAGGGCGCAATCCTCTGCGCTCACAGTCAGAAGAGCACTGTGGCTTAGACAGTGGACCGGGGACGCGGTTTCCAAGCAGGTGGTCAACTATTTGGATCTGACCTCACGGAGCTGATTGCCAAGGCAAAGGCAAAAGAAACGGCTTTACTGCAGCGAAGAGCTGTGACTTCTGCGTCTGGCAGGACTAGTGCCGGTAGTAGTCGGCAGTCCTTTCGGTCCAGGGGACGGTTCGGTCAGCCCTCTTGGGGATTGGGTCGTCCCTCTTTTTCAGGAAAAGAGACCTCTCAGAAATCCCGCACTCCCTGGAAACAAAGTTTCCGTCAAGACAAGCGAGAAGCTGACAAAAAGCCCGCTAAGGCGGACTGACGCCAGAGTCTCACTCGAGGGCTCTCGAGTGGGGGGTCGCCTGCTCCAATTCAAATTGACTTGGGTTTCCCGCGTCCCAGACGCCTGGATGACGCGGGTTGTATCGGCAGGCTACTTTATAGAGTTTTTCTTCTCGACCCCCAGACAGTTTTTGCCAATCTCGCATTCCGTCAGAGCCCGAGCTATTTGCCGCTCTACTGCGAGAGGTCGATTCCCTTCTGCAGAAGGGTGTGGTGGTACCGGTTCCGCAGGAGGACCGGGGAAGAGGGTTTTATTCCAACCTCTTTGTGGTCCCCAAAAAGGAGGACAAATTTCGCCCCATTCTGGATCTCAAAAGATCGAATCGGCATGTCCACACCCGGAAATTCCGCATGGAGTCGCTTCGCTCCGTTGTGGCAGCCTTGTTGCAGAACGACTTTTTGGTGTCAATCGACATTCGCGACGCTTATTTGCATGTTACAGTCGGAAGAGCTCTCCAAACGCTTCCTTCGTTTTGCCATAGGTCAGGACCATTACCAGTTTGTAGAAGAAAAAGGTAGTCAACAGCACTCTCTGGTTTGGGGGCGCACGTACCACGATCCAAGGAACCAGCTCGGAAATTACATGCAGGAGAAAAAAGAGGAACAGCGCTCCATCCAGGTGAGGTAAATAGAAAAAACTTTATTCAAGCCATCAGAGAAAACGACGTTTCGACCTCACAAGGTCTTTATCAAGTATATACAAACAGTTAAAATAGGCTGTCTTATATAGTGAGGAGCAAAACATTTGCACCAATCACCGCATAGTATACGCCTAAAAAATTACATATAAACAAAACAATGCAGTACTTACAAATATAGACAGTGCAAAACAGTGATCAAACAAACATATGTGTTGCGGCCTAAATCGGCAAATAAAAAATCACCCATAGAACAAAATATACATATATAGGGCACGAGGAATCACATACATAACCGGGTGTTTATCAGGTTGTCAAGGAGTCTTGAACCTATCAGGCTCAGCTTAGCGATATGTCAGATTATGCTAGCCAATCCGGTAAGTATTCTGGCGAGGCGCCAAACGTATCAGCAGCCTATCCGCAGAAGTAATACAAAGGAACAAAAACATTACCGCCAATCATGGAGTTTGTTGCCAGAGACATAAGACGCTGATCGCGTCATCAGGGTGCATTGCCTAGGAAATAGTAAGGAGGAAGTACATCAAAACTGAGTACAGCGCATGCGCACAGAGGGACGTCATGCAAACCCCTCCCATATACTTAATGACGCCTCCGCGTCTCGACGTAATGGAACCGTTGCCATGACTCTAGGAACAACGGAGCAGGGGCATGCGCACTTCGAGTATATAATCCTGGCACATAGTACCAGCACCCCCGCATCTTAAGGCTTCCATATTACATAACGCATACCATGACTATGCTTTGAGCCCCATCAATACAGCTATACATCGTGCCCATGAAACCTATATAGACTAAATACAAATTATATAGTGCCAAAAAAGGGGGGGGAAACAAAGGAATAAACATATGCATACACAATTGGAATATCATACCCTTAGTCTATCACAGAATCCTAGGGATAAAGAGAAAAGAGAGCATATGATATAAACTTATATAAAAACATCATTATATAATAATAGAAAATAAATACAAAGGAAAATGCAAAAAAGGAGCCAGCCCATCAACATATGTTATTTAGATTGAATTCAATATTAAGCCCAGCCGGTTGTAAAGTACCCAATCTATGTATCCACCTTAGTTCTTTTTTACGGAGTATTTTTGTTCTGTCCCCCCCTCTTCTAAGTAATGGCACGCTATCAATAACTCTAAATCTGAGTTGATTTACAGAATGTCGGGTATCAATAAAGTGTTTGGGGACCGTTAGATCAGTGAGTTTTGTCCTTATGGTGCTCTATGTTTGCTTATGCGAGCCCGCACTTCCATCGTTGTCTCCCCCACATAGACGAGGCCACATGGGCAGACAACCATATAGACAACAAAACTAGAGGCACAAGTGTACCTCTCTTTCAAAAAAATCTTTTTGCCAGTCAATGGGTGATAAAAAAATTCACCCTTTAGCATGTTGTTACAACACGCGCACCCCAAACAGGGAAAGTTGCCATACCGGGGAGAAGATAAGGTTCGTTGAATTGATAATCCGGAGGGACCAAAGTCAGATTTAACCAATTGGTCCTATAAATTGCGTCCCCTGCGGTAAGACATCAAAGGTAGAGAACCAAATTCAGTAATGGTTGGATGTCCACGTTGTAATAGGGCCCAATGTTTCTTTAGAATAGAACTGATCCCATGACTGGCGGGATTGAAGGTGGATACAAACGGTATACGTTTCTCGCTTGGAGTAATATGGGGTTTGTGGCGGGCCCGCCACAAACCCCATATTACTCCAAGCGAGAAACGTACATCCAACCATTACTGAATTTGGTTCTCTACCTTTGATGTCTTACCGCAGGGGACGCAATTTACAGGACCAATTGGTTAAATCTGGCTTTGGTCCCTCCGGATTATCAATTCAACGAACCTTATCTTCTCCCCGGTATGGCAACTTTCCCTGTTTGGGGTGCGCGTGTTGTAACAACATGCTAAAGGGTGAATTTTTTTATCACCCATTGACTGGCAAAAAGATTTTTTTTGAAAGAGAGGTACACTTGTGCCTCTAGTTTTGTTGTCTATATGGTTGTCTGCCCATGTGGCCTCGTCTATGTGGGGGAGACAACGATGGAAGTGCGGGCTCGAATAAGCAAACATAAGAGCACCATAAGGACAAAACTCACTGATCTACCGGTCCCCAAACACTTTATTGATACCTGACATTCCGTAAATCAACTCAGATTTAGAGTTATTGATAGCGTGCCATTACTTAGAAGAGGGGGGGACAGAACAAAAATACTCCGTAAAAAAGAACTAAGGTGGATACATAGATTGGGTACTTTACAACCGGCTGGGCTTAATATTGAATTCAATCTAAATAACATATGTTGATGGCTGGCTCCTTTTTTGCATTTTCCTTTGTATTTATTTTCTCTTATTATATAATGATGTTTTTATATAAGTCTATATCATATGCTCTCTTTTCTCTTTATCCCTAGGATTCTGTGATAGACTAAGGGTATGATATTCCAATTGTGTATGCATATGTTTATTCCTTTGTTTCCACCCCCTTTTTTGGCACTATATAATTTGTATTTAGTCTATATAGGTTTCATGGGCACGATGTATAGCTGTATTGATGGGGCTCAAAGCATAGTCATGGTATGCGTTATGTAATATGGAAGCCTTAAGATGCGGGGGTGCTGGTACTATGTGCCAGGATTATATACTCGAAGTGCGCATGCCCCCTGCTCCGTTGTTCCTAGAGTCATGGCAACGGTTCCATTACGTCGAGACGCGGAGGCGTCATTAAGTATATGGGAGGGGTTTGCATGACGTCCCTCTGTGCGCATGCGCTGTACTCAGTTTTGATGTACTTCCTCCTTACTATTTCCTAGGCAATGCACCCTGATGACGCGATCAGCGTCTTATGTCTCTGGCAACAAACTCCATGATTGGCGGTAATGTTTTTGTTCCTTTGTATTACTTCTGCGGATAGGCTGCTGATACTTTGGCGCCTCGCCAGAATACTTACCGGATTGGCTAGCATAATCTGACATATCGCTAAGCTGAGCCTGATAGGTTCAAGACTCCTTGACAACCTGATAAACACCCGGTTATGTATGTGATTCCTCGTGCCCTATATATGTATATTTTGTTCTATGGGTGATTTTTTATTTGCCGATTTAGGCCGCAACACATATGTTTGTTTGATCACTGTTTTGCACTGTCTATATTTGTAAGTACTGCATTGTTTTGTTTATATGTCATTTTTTAGGCGTATACTATGCGGTGATTGGTGCAAATGTTTTGCTCCTCACTATATAAGACAGCCTATTTTAACTGTTTGTATATACTTGATAAAGACCTTGTGAGGTCGAAATGTCGTTTTCTCTGATGGCTTGAATAAAGTTTTTTCTATTTACCTCACCTGGATGGAGCGCTGTTCCTCTTTTTTCTCCATTACCAGTTTGTGGCTCTGCCATTCGGGTTGGCCTCAGCGCCAAGAGTTTTTACAAAAATTCTGGCGCCTCTCATGGCAATTCTTCAAAGACAGGGGTTTCGATTCTCCCTACCTGGACGACCTTTTGATGGTGGCGTCCCCAAAGGAGGAGGCGGTGACGGCTCGCAATCTATCCCTTCAGCTCCTGGAGGACTTCGGGTGGCTGGTCAATTGGGAAAAGTCGTCTCTGGAACCGTCGCAGTCAATCCTGTTTTTGGGGATGCATTTCGACAGAAGTCTCTGCGTTTCGGTACGAGCAGTGGTGTCCCTGCCTCCAGACAAGCAAGCATGTCTCCTTCGACATGTACAGGTTATGAAGTCTTCGACAGCAATGTCCCTTCGAAGGTGTATGCGCCTTCTGGGTTTGATGGCGTCCATGGAGGCACTTCTGTTTGCCCAGTTTCAATCCAGGGCCCTCCAAAGGCTCATTCTGAGCCATTGGGATCGATCGCAGGCTTCCCTGGATTGCAGTGTCATCATCTCCCACAGGGTGCGGGAGTCTCTAGGAAGTCCGGAAGCGTTATCCCTGGGGAAGTCATTTCTCCCTCCGAGGTGGTCGGTCATAACCACCGATGCCAGCCTGACGGACTGGGGGGGTGTCTGGAACGATCTCTGGATTCAGGGAATATGGTCGTCGGAAGAGTCTGTCCTACCGATCAACATCCTGGAATTGAGGGCAATTTTCCTTTGCGTCCAAACTGGACGGTCCCTTTAAGCGGTCTACCAGTCCGAGTGCAGACAGACAACGCGACGGCGGTCGCGTATATCAACCATCAAGGCGGGACGAGGAGTTCCAGGCTCATGGTGGAGGTGTCTCGGATCCTGGTATGGGCCGAGGCCAGGGTACCGGCCATCTCTGCGATTCACATTCCAGGAGTCCAGAATACCACGGCGGACTTCCTCAGTCGCGAGAAGATGGATCCCGGAGAATGGAGTCTTCATCCGAAAATTTTTGCACTGCTGTGCTCCCGTTGGGGAACTCCCCAAGTGGATTTGATGGCATCCAGGTTCAATGCCAAGTTACCGACGTTCATGTCCAGGTACAAGGACCCGAAGGCTGTGGCGGTGGATGCTCTGGTGGCTCCGTGGGGCCAATTCGAGCTAATCTATGTGTTCCCGCCGATATCCTTACTTCCTCTGGTGTTGCGTCGGATCAGACTGGAGAGAATCCCGGCTATGTTGATAGCCCCAGATTGGCCAAGGAGGACGTGGTTCTCGACACTGGTGTCGCTTCTGGCAGCACCTCCATTTCCACTTCCTCTTCGCCCGGACCTGTTGACCCAAGGGCCCGTTCGTCATCCGGACTTGAAGTCTCTGCGTTTGACGGCGTGGCTCTTGAGACCGAAATATTGACCCGTCAGGGTTTTTCAGCCGAAGTCATTACCACTCTGCGAGCTGCCAGAGGTACGGCTACTACTAGGATTTATCACAAGACTTGGGAAGCCTTCTTTTCGTGGTGTTCGGGTTCTTCAAGGAACCCGAGGATTTTTTCCATTCCCAATTTGTTGGCCTTTTCTGCAGTACGGGCTGGACAAGGGTTTGGCAGTAAGCACTCTGAAGGGTCAGGTTTCTGCTCTGTCCTTGCGGTTTCGGAAGGCTATCGCCTCCGTAGGGACGTACGTTCCCTTTTTTTCGCGGAGTAACCCGTCAGTTTCCGCCGCGGAAGGCGCCTGTGTCTCCTTGGCGGCTCAATCTTGTTTTGGAGGCTCTTCAACATGGGCCTTTTGAGCCTATGGATTCTGTTAACCTTTCTTTGCTCTCTTGGAAGGTTGCCGTCCTAGTGGCGGTCACCTCTTTGAGAAGGGTTTCTGACTTGGCGGCTCTTTTTTGCTCGCCTCCTTTTCTGGAGTTTCACCCGGATCGCGTAGTACTTCGCACACGAGGCGACTTCCTACACCAAGGTGGTGTCACAATTTCATGTTAACCAGGATATTGTGTTGCCCTCGCTCTGTTCGGAGCCGAGGGATGCGAAGGAACGGGCCTTGCACACATTGGATTTAGTGCGGGCTTTGAAGTTCTATTTGCCTATTACTCAAGGTTTTCGGAAGTCGGACTCTCTGTTTGTGATTCCAGCAGGTCGTTGGCGTGGTCAACGAGCTTCCAAGGATTCTATAGCTCGTTGGATTCGGTCGGCCATTTTAGAGGCCTACCGACTTAAGGGCAAACCTTGCCCGATTAAGATCCGAGCTCACTCCACGAGGGCTGTGGGTTTATCGTGGGCCTTTCATCAAGGGGCCTCGGCAGCTCAGCTCTGCCGGGCGGCGACCTGGCGCTCTGTCCACATGTTTACAAAATTTTATAAGGTGGACGTTAGTGCTTCCGCTGATGCGGCCTTAGGACGTAGGGTCCTGCAGGCGGCTGTAGTTTAAAGTTCTCGTTAACTTGTATTTAGCGCTAGTTGCGCGTTTACCTAGGTTGTTGGGATCTGCCTTTTTTGTTTTTTTTCCCACCCTTAATTTTTGGACTGCTTTGGGACGTCTCACTAGTAATGACTAGTGTGTCTCCCTTCCTTCATCTGCTGCTGAAAGACGAATTTTAGTAAGAACTTACCTGTAAAATCCTTTTCAGCGAAGAAGGAAGGGAGACACACATCCCTCCCATGGCAGAAGTGTGTTGTTGTGTTTTCAGATGCGGCGTGACCCTTCTCTGATAGCGATTATCTGGGCTGAGGTCGGCGCGCTAAGGCTCTGTTCCAGCATCGCCAGCTCATCGCAGTAGTCAGGTTCAGTGAGTAGTACCTGGAACTGTGTGTTTTTTTCCTGTTACATGCATAACCTGTATTCTTGTCTTTTCTTTGAAGTCCTTCAGAAGGGGTTATGTTGCTCCGCTGGTGGTATTTGCTCTTCCTTAGCTTGTGTACGACTGGAGAGCTGGAGTAGGAGGAGCCCGAGCTGGAGGGGCCGGTCAACACTTTTTAATCTGAGGTGTCTATCCCATCTGGGCTCCGCCTACCCACTAGTAATGACTAGTCTGTCTCCCTTCCTTCTTCGCTGAAAAGGATTTTACAGGTAAGTTCTTACCAAAATCCGTCTTTTTATGATTGGCAGCTGTCTCGCTAAAAGACGCTTTTTATTGCAAAAAATAGTTTTTGCATCACCACATTTTGAGAGCTATAATTTTTGCATATTTTGGCCCACAGAGACATGTGAGGTCTTATTTTTTGCGTTATGAGTTGACGTTTTTATTGGTACCATTTTTAAGCACGTTACATTTTTTTATCGCTTTTTATTTCGATTTTTGGGAGGTTAGAATGAATAAAAATCAGCAATTCATGAATTTCTTTTGGGGGGGCATTTATACCGTTCCGTGTGTGGTAAAATTGATAAAGCAGTTTTATTCTTTGGGTTAGTACGATTATGGCGATACCTCATTTATATAATTTTTTTATGTTTTGGCGCTTTTATACAATAAAAACAATTTTATATAAAATAATTATTTTTGCATCGCTTTATTCTGCGAGCTATAACTTTTTTATTTTTTCGCTGATGATGGTGTATGGTGGCTCGTTTTTTGCGGGAAAAGATGACATTTTCAGCGGTACCATGTTTATTTATATCTGTCTTTTTGATCACGTGTTATTGCACTTTTTGTTCGGCGGTATGATGATAAAGCATTGCTTTTTTTTTTTGCTTTGTTTTTTTTTATTAATGGTTCACTAAAGGGGTTAACTAGCGGGACAGGTTTATAGGGCAGGTTGTTACGGACGCGGCGATACCAAATATGTGTACTTTTATTGTTTTTGTTTTTTTATTTACAGGAAGAAATGAATTTATTGGGGAATTTTTTTTTATACACTTATTTTTATTTTTTTAACTTTGTCCCAGAGTGGGACATTACAGTATAGGGCAGGGGTCGACAAAGTTGTTCAGAATCTAGGAGCCAGCCAAAAAATTTAGGCGCCAGAATTTTTTTTTAACAAACTTGGTTTTTAATTTAACAAAAAAACATTACAAACGTTATAAACATTTAACTTCTAAAGATAATAAATATTATATTTTGATATATTACCGTATATACTCGTGTATAAGCCGAGTCCCCCTCTCGGCTTATACGCGGGTCATATACAGGGGTCGGCGGGGGAGGGGGGCGGGGGGTGTCGGATCATACTCACCCCTCCGCCGGCGCGGTCTCTGCAGCCCCCCTGCTTCTCCCACGATCTCCGGCTCCTTCCTGCAGCGGTCACATGGCACCGCTCATTAAAGTCATGAATATGCACATATTCATGACTTTAATGAGCGGTACCATGTGACCGCTGTAGGAAGGAAGCGCTGGCGGAGGGGTGAGTATAGCGATATTTACCTGTCCCGTTCCACCGCTGCACTGCTCCCTCGTCCGACTCCTCTGGCTGTAAATGATCAGGCAGAGGGCGCAATGACGTCGTTAGTGCGCGCCCCGCCCCCTGCCAGATCATTCACAGCCAGAGGAGTCAGACGAGGACGCAGCGTGCAGCGGTGCAGAGAGGACAGGTAAATATCTCAGGTGCCGTGGTCCTGAGCGAGCGGTGACACCGGCACCTGTCCCCCATAGCGCGCCAGTGTCACCGCCTGCTCAGGACACCGGCACCTGGCCCCCAGCGACGAGAGGTATGTCTTTTTTTTGCAGCAGCAGCAGATGAGGCCTATACTATGGGGCATATGGGGCATAATTGTGCAGCATATGGGGGCATAATATGGAGCATATGGGGGCATAATCTGGAGCATATTGGGGCATAATCTGGAGCATATGGGGGCATAAACTGTGGAACATATGGGGCATAATCTGGAGCATATGGGGGCATAAACTGTGGAACATATGGGGCATAATCTGGAGCATATGGAGGCATAATCTGTAGAGCATCATATGGGGGCATAGTTTTCCCAGTTTTTGTGGCAAAATTAGGGGGGTCGGCTTATACGTGAGTATATACGGTAGATTTTAGGCAACATTCTAGTTTTATAGGGGGGGTCGTTGCGGACGCGGCGATACCAAATATGTGTACTTTAATTGTTTTGTTTTTTTTATTTACAGGAATAAATTAATTTATTAGGGAATATTTTTTTTTTTATTATGTTTTTTTTTTAACACTTTTTATTTTTTTATTGTGTCCCAGGGTGGGACATCACTGTGTATTATACATGGTATTATACAGTGTATAATACCAGATCGCTGGTGTGACAGTGTGCACAGCACTCTGTCACACCAGCGATCGCTCTGGCATCGCTGCAGGCCTCTTAGTGCCTGCTCTCAGCAGGCACTGAGGAAGCCGCCTCCCTGCAGGACCCGGATGGACCCCGGCGCCATCTTGGATCCGGGGTCCTGCAGGGAGGAGGGACCCTCGGAACAGCGCGACACATCGCGCTGTTCTGAGGGTCTCAGGGGAGCTCGCAGGGAGCCCCCTCCCTGCGCGATCCTCCCCTGTGCCCCCGGTACACCGCGATCATGTTTGATCGCGGTGTGCCAGGGGTTAATGTGCCGGGAGCGGTCCGTGACCGCTCCTGACACAGTGCTGGGTGTCAGCTGTGATAATCAGCTGACACCCGGCTGTGATCGATCGGCTGCGCTCCCCCCGGGCGCCAGGCATGATTTTCTAGGCGCCACTGGCGACCGGGTTTGTCGAACCCTGGTATAGGGTCAGATCGCTGGTCTCAGTGTGCACAGCACTCTGTGAGACCAGCGATCTCACAGGCAGTGCTGCAGGCTTCCTCAGCGCCTGCTCTCAGCAGGCACTGAGGAAGCTGCCTCCCTGCAGGACCCGGTGGCCATCTTGGATCTGGGGTCTTGCAGGGAGGAAGGCCTCAGAACAGCACGCAGGGAGCCCTCTCCCTGGGCGATGCTCCCCTGTGCCCCGGTACACCGCGATCATGTTTGATAGCGGTGTGCCAGGGGTTAATGTGCCGGAAGCGGTCCGTGACCGCTCCTGGCACATAGTGCCGGGTGTCAGCTGTGATAATCCGATCGCTTTGACGTACTATCCCGTCCATGGTCAGATTGTCCCGGGTTTCATGGACGGGATAGTACGTCGCATAGCAGAAAGGGGTTAAATCTAATCGAGTCGGGCCTAAGGATAGATTTTCTCTCCCTCCCATCTCAAAAATATGTGGTAACCCCACTAAGATCCTCCACACGAAAGCAAAAAGCCCTAGAAGGGGAAGTCCTAAAACTACTAAAAAAAAAGCAGTCCTGCAAGAGGTTCCCCCTCAGGAAAGGGGCAAGTGATTCGATTCCCCACTATTTCTAGTGTCCAAACAGGACGGCACAATTATAAATCTACGAACATTTAACGAGTATGTCAAAAACCAAATATTCAAGATGGAATCGATCAAGTCCACCATCAAAATCCTATTCCCAAACTGCTTCATGACTGTACTAGATCTCAGCGACGTGTACTATCACATCCCCCATTCACAAAAATTGCCGCAGATTTCTCAGACTAGCAGTTTCCATAGAGAGGAAAATAAGAGAGTTCCAATACTGAGTTCTGCCTTTCGGAATAGCTATAGCCCCATGGGTGTTCACAAAACCAATACCAGAGGTGAAGGCCCATTTAAGGGAGCAGGACATCCTAATAGTCCAATAATTGGACGACTTCTTAACAGCAAGCGACTCTGCCCAAAGCTGTAGGGAGCAAAGGGACAGAGTGATGAACACCCTACAAAACCTCGGTTGGCTCCTAAACCTGGAAAAAGCTGGACCCCAGCAAAGTGCAAGAGTTCCTAGGACTCACACTGGACTCAAAAAACAGGAAGGCCGACTCCCAAGCCACAAGGAAGGGAAAATTGTACAGATGGTGACAAAAGCCATACGAAAGCCCTCCATGACTCTGAGGAAAGCGATGTCACTGATGGGGTCCCTTTCCACCTGCTTATCAGCGGTCCAATGGGCACAGCTACATACAAGGGAGCTCCAATGGGACATACTAGCAAATCGGTCAGCATTAAGAGGTCATTTAGAAGATCAAATAACCCTAAACTCAACAACTATTAATTCCCTAGCCTGGTGAGGAAATATCGACAACCTATCCAAGGGGGTCCACTGGGTAATAAAAATATCTCCCGTAGTCATCACAGACCCAAGTCCCAAGGGATGGGGAGCACACATGAACAACAGAGTTGCTCAGGGGGAATGGAAGGGTCAAGAACTAGAAGCCTCCTCAAATCAGAAAGAACTGTGGGCGGTACATTACACGCTATCACACTTCCTACCTTCACTACAGGGTCACCATGTTCGCATATTCTTTGACAACCAAGTGACGGTGGCTTATATAAACCACCAGGGTAACAAGATCCTGAACCCTAATGAATGCCTCCTTCAAACTCCTCAGCCTTGCAGAGAAGAACCTACTATCCCTCTCCGCGTTACATATTCACGGGGAAGACAACAAAAAAGCAGACTTTCCGAGTTGCACTCGGCTGAGACAGGGCGAGTGGGTTCTAAATCAGTCCATTTTTTCGGCAGATTGTGAAAATGTGGGGAACCCCAGATATAGACCTATTCGCCGATTTCAAAAACAAGAAAGTGGAACAATTCTGTTCTCTAGATTCCAGGGGGAATCCTCAGGTCCTGGACGCCTTTATGATCCCATGGACTCAGAACCTGACCTATGCATTTCCCTCGATTATCTGCATCCCAGCAGTCATAAGAAAAGTCAGGGAGGACAAAACAAAGGTGATACTGATAGCCCCCTTTTTGCCAAAAAGAACTTGGTTTTCGTGGCTGAGGATACTATCGATCTCTGAACACTGAATCCTTCCAGATCTCCCAGACCTACTATTTCGGGGGCCAATATCACACCCTCGGGCAGTGAACCTCCATTTAACAGCATGGATTTTGAGAGTTCACTACTGAGGGGGAGGGGGTTTTCGGAAAATTTAATAAATACACTACTAAAAAGTAGGAAACCAGTCACGACAAAAGCTTATGGGAAAACCTGGAAGAAATTCCTGTCCACCTCCGGGGTAAAAGTCCAGGATGGGGTCCAGGTCACCAAAATTCTTGAATTTATGCAGAGGGGCTTTGAGCGAGGCTTAGAAGTCAATACATTAAAGGTGCAGGTAGCGGTTTTATGTGCCCCATATAATTATGATGTCGCAGGTAACCCCTGGATAGCACGATTTATAAAAGCTGCAGCTAGATCTAGACCGGTAGTTAGCTCGAAACGGCCGTCATGGGATCTTAATCTAGTATTATCTGCGCTAACAGGGCCCCCGTTCAAACCCATTGAGTCAGTTCCCTTGAAAATACTATCTCTAAAAACTGCCCTACTGGTAGCACTAATGTCATCTCGTAGGGTGAGCGATATTCAGGCCTTATCTGCAATTCCACCATTCACAAAAATTCTAGAAGATAGTCATCCTAAAACCTGACCCGGCCTACTTACCTAAAGTAGCATCGCATTTTCATAGATCCCAAGAAGTAGTCCTTCCTTCCTTCTGCCCAAACCCTAGGAATAGGGGAGAAGAGAGATTTCACACCCTTGACGTAAAGAGGTGCCTAGTTCAGTACTTAGAGGCCACCAAGGGGTGTAGGAAGGAAGGTTCTCTCTTTGTGTGTTTCCAGGGGCCCAGGAAGGGACTCAAAGCATCCAAGAGTACCCTGGCTAGGTGGATAAAGGATGCGATTGCCCTGGACTATTCTTTCAGCGGGAATACCATCCCGGAAGGGTTGAGAGCCCATTCCACTAGAGCTATGGCGACCACATGGGCTGAGAGATCTGAGGTATCGATATAACAGATCTGTAAGGCGGCCATCTGGTCATCACCTTCAACCTTTTTCAGACACTATCGTTTAGATCTAGCCTCTGCGTCTGACTTGACCTTCGGGAGAAGGGTCCTTTAGGCTGTGGTCCCTCCCTAAGCTCCCAGTCTCTGTAATTCTCTTCGTGGTGCTGTCATGGGTGAAAGAGAAAAAGTAGTTACTTACAGGTATTTCTCGGAGCCCATGACAGCACCCGCTTATTCCCCCCCCCATCATATGTGCGGTGAGCACGGTTTTTCTGTTTTGTAGAGTTTTCTGTTTAGGCACGGTGTTACTTGATGCTAAGCAATATTATAATGTTATATATATTTCTGTTGTTTAACTAACCTGGAGACCCTCTGATGCTCTGTAACCAACTGGGGGCGGAGGAGAGGTGCCGCTCTTTTATCTGTAGGTTCCTGTCCCTGAAGGGTGGATCCCCTCTCTCCGAGGTGCTGTCATGGGCTCCAAGAAATACTGTTATCGGTAAGTAACTACTTTTTTTCAGCTGAAAATAAGGACGCCATTGAAAGCGGTGAGAGCAACCATGAAGATTGAAGAGAGAGGTCCCTCGCACAATCCAAGATGACATGTTCGGCGGTCTCAGAACGCAAAGGAATAGGGTGTTCCAAGTCAACCAGCACATTAGAGCCATGATCCTGGAAGAATGAGAAGATACGGAAAAACGCCTGGTCATCCCTCGAAACTCTAAAGCCAGTCTTCCTTTTGATCTGTCACAAATCAAGCAATGGGAGGAAATCCCTAAGGTCGACATTCTTATCGACACGGAGGCAAAAAAGACCCCTATACCCTTCGAGGACTCTTCCTGCCTGTGAGATGCCATGGACAGGAAGGCAGAGGGTCTGTTGAGAAGAAGCTGGGAGTCTACGGTGGCGATTATTAACACCAATATCGCAGCCACCTCGGTGGCGAGGTCCATGTGCGTCTGGATTGACGAACTGTCCAACCAGATGAAAACCAATACCCCTAGGGAGGTTATATCAGAATCTATGTTAAAAATGGCGATGCAATTTATGGCGGATGCTTCAGCCGAGTCTGTAAGATTCGCAGCTAGAAGTAACGTACTTTCTAACTCGGCACGGCGGGCTATATGGCTTAAGACATGGTCAGGGGATAGCCAATCCAAAAGCAAACTCTGCTCCATCCCGTTCTCAGGTACACATGTCTTCGGTCCGGTACTTGATGACATTTTAGAGAGAGCCGCCGATTGAAAAAAAGGGGTTTCCGGAAGCGAAAACCAAAAAATTTCGGCCCTTTCGTAAGTCCCGTCAGTCATTAAGACAGGACTATAAGTGAAAGGGAAAGGCAGGCAAGTGGAGTGACCCCAAGGGAGGTAAAGGTAGTTCCACCCGATCTTCCTCCGCCACACATAGAAGGTCTTGACGTCAGGAAAATAGGAGGGAGACTGCAGTTTTTTCATAGGGAGTGGGAGGCCATAACGAGCAACAAATGGGTCCTGCAAACCATAGGGGAAGGTTACAGGATAGATTTTTACCATCCTCCTCCCCTTCGATTTTGCATCTCCAATCCCCATTCCCTTTCCGTGCAAAACAGGCTGTGGACGGAGGTAAAAAAACCTCTTAAAGTTGGGGACGATCGAGCCGGTTCCTATCAGGAAATAGACCAAGGCCACTACTCCTCCCTGTTCTCTATAAAAAAAAAAAAAGCCCTCAGGCAAGTTCGGACCATCATAAATCTAAAACCCCTGAATCAGTGGGTAAGATACAAAAAGTTCAAAATGGAGACAATCAAGTCGACCATCCAGCTAATAGGGAGAGACAACTCCATGTGTACCCTAGATCTAAGAGATGCATATTATCATGTGCCGATTCACCCAGACCATCACCAGTATCTGAGGTTTGCTTTATGCCGCTACAGTTCAAACCATCATTTCCAGTTTGCATGCCTCCCATTCAGCCTATCCTCAGCCCCGCGCAATTTAAAAATTTAATGACGGAGGTGGCAGCCTTTCTCAGAAGACGAAGGATTATAGTGGTCCCCTACCTAAACGACATTCTGCTGGTGGCGGATTCGGCGGCCCACCTCAAACAACAACTAGCCCATACTATCAAGGTTCTGGAGGACCTGGGTTGGCGGATAAACTAGGAGAAATCCGATTTACATCAAGGAGCACAGAAGGTGTTCTTAGGAGTCCTCCTCGACTCTCATCGCAAAATGTCCTATCTGCCCCACGAGAAACAGGAGGGGATCAGAGACAGAATCCGGGCATTACAAAAGAAGGAGACAGTTTCCATCAGGGATGCCATAAGAATCCTGGGACTCATGACATCCTGCATCCTGAGTGTAAGCTGGAGTCAGGCCCATTCAAGACGCCTTCAAAGTGGAGTGCTGATGTCTTGGAACAAGCATCATTCAGGGTTGGACAAGAAAATGGCGCTTCCTACCGATTTAAAACATTCCCTGTCATGGTGGACATCCAGAGACAATCTTGGAAAAGGAGTACATTGGATCCTTTCCCCCTGCACCCGAGTTACCACCGATGCAAGTTTAAGCGGATGGGGTGCAGAGGTAGGTAGTTTCCTGCAGGGCACATGGAGCCTGGAAGACCGGAGATCCTCCAATTACAGAGAGCTAAAAGCTGTATGGGAGACTCTGCGACGTTACCAAGACTTGGTCAAAGATCGGCATGTAAAGGTCCTCTCGGACATCACAGCAGTTTCCTTCCTATGACGCAAAGGAGGTCCGAGAGGCCAATCCCTATAAGACCTAGCAGGAAGGATTTTTCATTGAGCAGAAAGGAATGTCCGATCCATCTCCGCCATGCACTTGAAGGGTTCCGAGAACATAACGGCAGATTTTCTCAGCAGGAAGAGACTGTGGTCCTCAAGAGGGGGAACTAAACCCAGAAGATTTTCATCAGCTGACTCTGAGATGGGGAACACTGCATATAGACCTGTTTGTGACCCGGAAGAACGCAAAGGTGGCAAGATTCTTCTCCTTAAATCCAACCAACAGAACAGAGGGAGTGGACGCTGTCTCAAAACTGGGGAAAGGGTCTTCTGTATGCATTTCCCCCCTTTCCCCTTATACCAAGGATCCTGAGGAAAATCATGGAAGATCAGGCCACAGTAATACTAATAGCTCCTTTCTGGCTGAAAAGGAGCTGGTTTCCAATATTGCACCACATGACTCTGGAAGATCCGGTTCCCCTTCCGGCCAGGCCCGACCTCCTATCCCAGGGTCCCCTCTAGCATCAAGACCCTTGCTTCCTACGCCTGATGGCCTGTATCCTGAGTGGAAAATCCTAGTTCCAGGGAGTTGTCGGACAGGGGGATCACTACTATACAGGCGAGTAGGAAACCTGTAACATCGGCAATTTATTCCAAGATATAAAAGAAGTTCTGTTCCTACGTGGGAGAATCCACCTCAAGCACAGCCCGTCCTGACATTCCCAAGATATTGGACTTCCTCCAGGAAGGATTTGAGATGGGCCTAAAACCAAGTACATTAAAGGTACAAATCTCCGCCCTCAGTGCCTTCATGGACTTTCCCTTAGCAGACCACCCAGGAGTAGCAAGGTTCTCTCTGGCCATTACCAGGTTAAGACCTACAGTCAGAGACACCGTTCCTCCTTGGGACCTAAACCTGGTATTAAGGACATTATGTAGAGCCCCCCCCATGAGCCCCAGGAAGAATCCAGCATCAACTTCCTCTCTATGAAGACCGCATTCCTGGTGGCGGTTACCTCGGCGAAACGTCTGGGTGAATTATAGGCACTGTCGATTAATACTTAGGCTTGACCCATCCTTTTTGCCGAAAGTAGTCTCAGAATCAAATTTAAGCCAAGAAATTGTTCTCCCATCACTTTGTCATTCCCCAAAAAATGAGAGAGGCTGTTTCACACACTTGATGTGAGAAGGGCGGTGATGAGCCATGTAGACGTCTTGGCTCCTTGGAGACAGGATTCAAATCTCTTCATACAGTATGCAGGGAAAAATAAGGGTAAAAAAGCCTCAAAACTAACTTTGTCTAGGTGGATCTAGTCAACGATAGCACTAGCGTAAGAGTCAGCGAAAAAAGACCCCCCCACCCCACCCCCCTCCGCTTAAAATTAAAGCCCACTCCACGAGGGCAATTTCTGTTCCCTGGGCTGAAAAAGCTGGGGCTTCCATAGACCAGATTTGCAGGGCAGCAACTTGGTCCAATATAACAACCTTCTGTAAACACTAAAGGTACTGCCACACTTAGCGATCTCGTTAGCGATGACGCAAGCTAACGAGATCGTTGGTGTGATCGCTTTTAGGTCGCTAGTAGCTGCCAAACAGGAGATCTCATAAACGACACATCAGCGGTCAGCGATCTCTTTAATGACTTTGGCGCTTCTGATTCATAATTTCCAGCATCGCTCCTGCTCTCTGCGTCCTGCTAGCCTGCTTTGCAACTTCTGCGATCCTCTCTGTGACGCAAAAGAGAACCTACAGATATTGCGATCCACTCCGTGACACTAAAAAACCCTAGTCCCGCCTGCGCCGCTGTCATATGCGTCACAAACGAGGTCGTTCGCAAAAGGTGCCAAACACAGCGATATAGGCTCACCAGCGGGACGCCAACGATCAAAAAACGGTCCTGAACGCTAGTGAACGATCAGCGACATCACAGCAGGGGCCACATCGTTGCTATATGCCACACAACGAGGTCACTAACGAGATCGCTAAATAGTGACGTTTTAGCGATCTTGTTAGCGATCTCGCTTAGTGTGGCATACCCTTAAGTTAGATGTGATGTCAGGTCAACAATTGACCTATGAGCGAAAGGTCCTACAGGCAGTGGTCCCACCCTAGAATGTCATTTGGTATTTCTCCTGCCATGCTGTCATGAGGGACGTCCTGGGGAAAATACAAACTAGACCTACTGGTAGTTTTGTTTCCAGGAGTCCATCATGACCGCACCATTACATTCCCTACCCTGAATTCTAAAGCTAATGTGAATCAACATTTATGTATAAGGCCAGGATCACACATACGAGAAACACGGCCGAGTCTCGCATGTGAATTCCCAGCTCTGGCGCTGGCACTCGGGAGTGGAGTGTACGGCTGTATGTATTTCTATGCAACCGCTCGCTCCGCTCCCGAGTGCCGGCGCCAGAGCTGGGATTTCACATGCGAGACTCGGCCGTGTTTGTCGCATGTGTGATCCCGGCCTAAGTGTTCAATAAAATAGAGTTGCATCCATCCTGGTGTAGTGATTGGTAAAGACACTGGGGTTGAGCCGGAAGGTGGGGGCTTTTAACCTCTTGTGTGCTTCCCGTCCCTAGAGGATATATGGGACGATCCTCCTGCCGTGCTGTCATGATGGACTCTGGAAACAAAACTACCGGTAGGTCTAGTTTGTATTTTCCATGCCAGCTCTTATTGCAATAGTTTTTATAGTTACCCTGACTCGATTCATTATGCACGTGTGCTATGGAGCTGAATTACAACAACAAGAGATCTACTTTGTTTTCAATCTTTTCTTCTGGAAAAGATTTAGATATAAGTATTTGTTTGGCAGAAATTGGGTTAAACTGCAGTGTGCCAATAGAAACTGATACCACAACCAGAGGCTAGTTTATTGCTTGGAGAACAGGTGGCAGGATTTCCCCATATTCAGGCTGTAGATACCGCTGTTACAGGAAGACACATGATGACTTTAGAGCTTGTATGTCTGTCTGCTCATATCCATAACCTAGAGAAAACAAATAAGAAACTTTGTAATATATCTGCAGGTACATTCCACTCAGGGTCAGCAATAGGGGGAGTCAATCTGGGAAATTGCCGAGGGCTCCAACGCTATCCAGTGGTTAAAAACTGCTTAAAGTGAACCTGTCAGCAGGATTGTGCACAGTAACCTACACACAGTGTCAGGTCGGCGCCGTTATACTGAAGAAAATGAATGACATCTTGGTTGATGAAATCCTTCTTATGGTTCTTTAATCTTTATTTTCAGTTTTGGGTCGAGATTCTCGTGTCCTAAGGCGGGGTTCATGTATGTGGTGCTCTGATTATATATTCATAATGCAGACTGCTGACAGGTCACTGATCTGAACCCTAGTTTGCATAATGAATATCTGTATATACTTAAAAAAAAAAAAAAAAAAAAAGCCATCTGCAGGCAGGTGCTGGCCGTGGCACCTGCTCTGCAGCAAAATCGCATGTTTTGTGCCAATAATACCTTTTATTCAGGTTATTTCAGCTAGAGGTAAAAAAAAAAAAATCAATTTGAAAATGGCACTTGTCGCGCCCGCGCAGTAGCTGCTATTGATGTCTAGCTGTGATCCGATAGCAACTACTGCACATGTGCTGGTGGCGCCATCTTACTGAAGAAAAAAAAAATCCCCCAAGCTGGCGCCACCTGCGCAGTAGCAGCTCTGAGATAGCCAAGAGCCACAAAAGTGTTGTGAATTTTGATAGAAATATACTAGTCCCTGGAGGACATTTTGTGTGGCACATGGCAGCTGAGGGATGCACAAAATTGTAGAGATCCAGAATACCCACTGCACTCCAGAATCCCATGTACTCCTCTCTGTTTTAACTGGCACGCTACTGCTTTTTCCCTAATTCCATGTATCATACTTCAGCTTTACTGAATGCATATTGATACATCTGTGCTCCTCATACCTATCCCTCCATCTTAGGCTATGTTTCCACAGTCATGAAATCATCAGTATTTGCTGCGGATTGGACGCTACGTACAGCCGCAACGTCCAGATGTTACAACATAGTGGAGGGGATTTTATGAAATGCTGTCTCCACTATGTGAGCAGGGCCGCACCCGGAAGCCCTGCGTATCCAGGCATGCGGCATGTCTTTCCAGACCGCAGCATGTCAATTTATCTTGTGCAGACGCTCCGTCTCCACAAGACAAATAACCCAGTCTATGAACAGGATGCAGTGACTCCACGTGTTCAATGAACACATACGGTATCACCGCGCGTACAACAGAGGGCAGTGCTTTGGGCGGAGCGGGGTTTCTGCTGCGTCCAAAGCGCAGGGAATCTTGACCATGGAAACAGCCTGATTCTGTATTTCGTCAGCTTTGATGCTAGTCAAATGTTCTATTAACTGCAATCTGTTAATTGCTCCCTGCTGTGAACTGTCCTGCTCCCTCCTCCTCCTCTCTCATCTGGCTTCATAGGCAACCCTGGCACAACAATCTCACCAGAAAACTTTGGCAATCATCCAGGGTCGCGTAGCGTCGTTGGAAGAAAACACGCCTGCCAGACGACTTCCCTGCTTTCAAACAAGCTACACTTGCCTTCAAAATAGCCCTCTCCTCTGCTAAACAGACCTATTTCACAAACCTTGTATCTTCATTATCCTACAACCCAAAACAACTGTTCAGCACATTCAACTCTCTCCAACTCCCCTCATCTTTACTGAGGACTTTGCCACCTACTTCCAAAATAAGATCGACCAAACAAGGCAAACCTTTACTATTCCACCACCCCAACCACTCCATATACCCTTCCCTAATAACCTCCCTCTCCAGCATCACTGAAGGAGAGCTTACTTATCTCCTTTCCAAATCACACCTCACCACCTGTGCACTTGACCCCCATCCCTTCCCACCTGCTCCACAACCTCACTAACACGCTCATTCCAGCCCTAATCCATCTCTTCAACCTATCGCTATCTTCTGGTACCTTCCCCTCTGCCTTCAAACATGCCACCATCACACCCATCCTCAAAAAACAAACCTTGATCCAACTGCTATGCCCAGCTAATCGCCCCATATCACTGCTCCAGTTTGCTTCCAAACTCCTTCAGCATGTCCCCCACATGGAAGAAGCCTGGTAGGCGAAAAGGCGCTTACCCCCACATGGAAGAAGCCTGGTAGGCGAAATGGCGCTGTCGGGGTGGTGGCACAGGAGTCTATTTTCCATGCAAGTCCTCTCCTTTCTTTCATATGCGCGCTATATTAGGTATACTTTTGAACAGCCACTAGGCTTTTTCATTTAGCGCATTGTCAGTTGGACTACCTGAGCTCCTTTACATAGTATTTGACAAATACATGGATCATGCTCCTGGGGACTTTTTGTGATTTTTGATTGTTAAATAGGCACTTTGCAGTTTTATTATGGCTTACTTAATCTATGCACTTTAGTAATTCCATTACACGTTATTTTTTGCACTACTTAGGGCACTTTATTTACATTGTGACACATCATCATGTTGTTTTAGCCATATTGTTATGTCCCATTGCTGCCTTGTTTTTGAGATACCCTTTTTGACTTTTTCTGTATTACAAGATTTTGTGGCTTTTCATTTTTATGTACCATTTCAATAAAATTTGTACATTTTAAATTTTCTTTGGTTGTATGCCTTTTTTCTTTTATTTATGCGGGATATTATTCTATTATTTCATTGGTTTGGAGGCTAAACCATATAATTGTTGGATTTTGTGACGTATTAACTTGTACATATGGTCTAGCCCATTTAAACTATTGTTATAATTTTATGCTAATGAAATAACTTTTCTTAAGTTATCCTTTTGCCATGGTTTGTCAGTACATTATAAAATACTTTGCTTTTGTAGATTATAGAAACACCATTTACTGTACACACTGACAAAGGCATGTTGAGAACAAAGCAGGAATTTACAGAGAAGGGCCATGTTAGCGGCTGGTTTGCTTCTTTTCCAATTCCGATGCAGCCACTTTGCATATACGCCCTAGGTCCCTTTATTGTAGGACACAGAAAAAAGCTCCTGTCGCAGCTTTGCATATACTCTTTAACCTCTTCACAAAATCTGTATCATTTTTAATTCCTGCCTTACAAAAGCCACATTCCCCCTTTTTTTTGAGGGACTTTTTTTTTTCGTTTTTACAGAAGCATCCCAAAAAGGGATTGATGCGATCAGAGATATTTCGGCTTTGCCATCAACAGTTGCGAGTGTCTGGTATATAATAGCCAGCACCTGCTCGGTATCAGTAGTCGCCGCTCCTGATCCAGTTACATACAACTACTTACAACGTATAGAGTGAATGTTAGGACATTTTTTAAGGAACCATTTTCCTAGCTTTCTCTGCAGCTACTATACAGGACTAGGTTTCCATTGTAACAAAAACGGCATAATACGGTCATCATGTTTTTCATCTATTACCTTATAAATTGGTGAGATCGGTTGTGCTATTATTTCGTACTTCATTTGTAACCCGTGACCATACAAATCTATAGGTCTGAATTTGCACAGTTGCATTATTATGCCAAAGCATCTACAGTAAAGCCGAGGCAGAGACCCCCCTTTCCTTTGTTTTCCTACTCAAATTTCACTAACATGTGTTCTGAAGCTACAAATAATAGTAACAAAGACAAATATTTTATAAATCTAAAAGTTTTATTAGGGTGATTGACAAAATGCTGCCTAAAATTTACTTTACATGAGAAAAGTTTTCACAGAACCTAAAAAACACATGCTATTGTAGAAGAAAAAAAACCTACAAAATGACAGGTTTATACAATAAAAACGGCAGAGAAACTCTTAAGTAGCCATATCTTAAAGACTGGGTACATAAGGCTTCCTACTCAAGAGGTTAAGAGAAGATAAAAAAAAAAAAATAAAATTCATAAAAAGTTTCACATGAACAGCACCATCTGCCAGTAACTTTTAGAAATTCACAATTTGCCCATCCCAAAAAATGGACCTTCAGTTTCATACAAATAGATGTCGGAATGTGTCAATATTCCCATCTATTAGGTAGCACGTCATCTTGTAGGGTCCTTGCAGCTGCATGAAGGGTGGCAAAGACAATGCCTCCCCCCCCCGAAAGCAGCCAAACACTGAACGAGTGACATTAACACAAAACTCATCTTTGTTTTTTGGTGACCAGTTCTCTCTTCTTTGTCCAAAAAGATTTAAAAAAAAGAAATAGTGCCGCCCCCTCCCACCACTTAAACCCCCAATGTCTCTCTTTTTTGAGAGACATCACTAATAGCCAAACAATACATGCTACTGGGTAAAAATGCAGAGTTTGTAACACTAGTGGGAAAGAGGAGGAGCAGGGCTTAGGGTGCAGTATCTCCTGGGCTTTACAATGGAAACACCTTCTTTGGCTGCAGGAAAAACTGAATCCTGTAGCCGTCTTCCCACCCCGTCCCCACTATGCTGTAGGCCCCACCATCCATTGTTAATAACCGCGTTATCTGCCTTTAGTTCTTGTCGTCTTTTTTGTCATCGTCCTCTGTTGGGTAGGAATGCCACGTCAGCCGTTCCTCATAGAAAGAGATCACCACTTGGGGACACTTCATATTGGCTTCTTTTGCTGGGACAAGATCGGCCTCATCTGAGTTTTTCCTGTAGGTTATACAAGGGCAAGATAACATTACCTCCAGCCATCTGGTGAATGAATGAAGAGGAATTTCCTAATGTACACCATCATACATGCTGTCATGTGATCTATGCACACCATACCTACCATTTCATCAAGAACATTAACTCTCCGCTTGAGTCTGTGGCTCCAATAATCCTTTCTGGATCTAAACCTCGAGCAAATCCACGAGGCTTCTCAACCTGTTGGGATAGAAAGGACACCGCGCTAAATATTGTTGTTGCACATTGTTGTCCAGAAACGCTATATGCCTTCAAATATAGGGTTAACCTGAAGGCAAATTGCATTAAAATCATACCTGGCTGGCTTACAACAACAGCGGCTACTGGGTGAAAATGAAGTTTTATTCTCTCTGCAGCCACTAGCTTTGTCATCAGGGTTATGCAGGGAGCTGTAACAGTCACGGCTCCTACACAGCGACCGCGGTAATCACTCCCCGGTACGTTGATTGACAGCCTGCACTGCAGTGTATGTGTGTGCAAAGCAGGATGTGCCACACTACCTAAGGTCTACCTGCACCACCCAAGTGACTGGGAGCGAGCGGCTGCAGGGGGATATAAATGCATTTTGTCCCTTAAACCGCTGCTCCAGTAAGGCAGTGCGACATGATCTGAATGGTTTTTTTAACCTGCATATTACCCTTAAATCAGCAGGTAAATGCTGTTTGTAGACGTGAAAGGGCCATGTTGAATTGCAATGTCCAAGAATGTTCAAATCCATTTTACAGACCAGCCAGAGCTGGTAGTTTCAAATTACTACCTTTAATTACGCCAAATGAAGCACTTTGTAGGCCTATCCCCATCATACAGGAGCACACAGCTGAGGCCATGCCTGGCCTACGAAGTTAGGCCGGCGTCACACTGGCGACAGAATCGGACGACTGCAATGCGATGAAAAATCGCATTGCAGTCGGACCTATGTTAATCTATGGAGCAGCTCCCAGTATCAGATTTTTTGTGGTCCGTTTTAAACGTCCGTGTACAATCGCAGCATGCTGCGATTGTCACCGATTGTCGGTCGACAATCGCCAATGCAAGTCTATGGGAGCGATGAAAAATCTGATTACAAACGGACCACACTGTGTGACTTGCGATGAAATCGCATCGGTGTCCTTTAGAAAAGCCGGCAATTCATACCCGGCTATACTGTAAAAATCACACTGACAGCTTTAATAAAGACTAGAAAGAATAGATATATACACATAGAACACATATATATATATATATATATACATGTCATTGTGACATGTACATATACATATATTTATAGTTCCTAGACTTCTACATACTGTTATAGCCGCTAATTCAATTGCCGGGTTTTGTGAAATCACAGAAGCCGACATGAAATGATACATTGTTTCCACCAAAATTTAACCATGTAATTTCATGTATTTTTATATATGTTTGAAACATACAATTACATGAGTGTATTTGTGCAAAATTTCAGACATGTAGGGGTTAATTAAAGGTGTAATTTCGTTGAAAAAAAATGCGTGGGCTCCCGCTGTATTTTCTCCACCAGACAGACAAAGCAAAGCGAGTGGGGGCAGATAATAATAGCCTAGGGAGGGTACATTTTTTTTGTGCCCCCCCTGGCTACTAACATCTGCCCCCAGACACCCCAGAAAGGGCAAATCTATAATTAGATTCGCCCTTTCTGGCACTTTGCCCGTCTATTCCCATTGCCCTGTAGCGGTGGCGAATGGGTTAATCTCACCTTAATGTCACCTTGCAATTGAAAGGTCACCTTAAGGCAGGTTAATAATTGATAGCTGTCAATTAGACAACTATCAATTATTAATCCTATTGAAGTAAATAAAAAAACACACACACTTTAAGAATAAATAATTTTAATGAAATAAAAACACATTTTTTTGACCATATTTTATTTTACACTTAATCCGTGCGAAGCCATTGATCTCCTAAAATAAAGAAAAAGAAATAAAACAACATTATTCTTACCTATTCCACCGATCTGTCACGTCCCACGCTGTAATCCTTCACAAAGGGTTAACTAGCTTTGAGCCAAGCAGTGCAAGTAATCCTGCATGCTCAGCTCAAAGCTCATGAATGAATAAGTTCCTCTCCTGGCGACAGGAGAGGATGTGTTTCATGAATGAAGCTTAATTGATTGTGTCCACTTTCCCTTTAGGTCAGGTCACTACAGTTAAATTGGCAATAAATCAATTAAGCTCCATTCATGAATCTATTCCTCTACTTTCGCTGGGAGAGGAACTTATTCATTCAGGGGAATACAGGTCTGAGACAGCATTATTAGCTCTCTGCGACCTGTAACCTGTTAACCCTTTCTGATGGATTACACCGTGGGACCTGACTGTACATCGGATTGGTAAGTATAATTTTGCTTTTTTATTTTATTTTATTACAGGAAATGGTTTTAGCAGGAAAATAAAATATGGTCAAAAACTGTGTGATTATTTCATTAAACTTATTTTTTATTAAAGTGTGTGTGTTTGATTTTTCTTTCATACAATAGGATTAATAATTGATAGTTGTCTAATTGACAGCTATCAATTATTAACCTGGCTTAAAGTGACCTTTCAATTGCAAGGTCATTTTAACCCCTTATTAACCCATTCGCCACCGCTACAGGGCAATGGGAATAGACGGGCAAAGTGCCAGAAAGGGCGAATCTAATTATAGATTTGCCCTTTCTGGGTGTCTGGGGGCAGATGTTAGTAGCCAGGGGGGCACAAAAAAAATGTACCCTCCCTAGGCTATTATTATCTGCCCCCACTCGCTTGCTTTGTCTGTCTGGTGGAGAAAATACAGCGGGAGCCCACGCATTTTTTTTCAACGAATTTACACCTTTAATTAACCCCTACATGTCTGAAATTTAGCACACATATACTCATGTAATTGTATGTTTCAAACATATATAAAAATACATGAAATTACATGGTTAAATGTGTGGAAACAATGTATCATTTCATGTCGGCTTCTGTGATTTCACTGAAGCCGGCAATTGAATTAGCGGCTATTACAGTATGTAGAAGTGTAAGAATTATAAATATATGTATATATATATATATGTCACAATGACATATATATATATATATATATATATATATATATATATATATATATATATATATATATATGTGCTCTATGTGTATATATCTATTCTTTCTTTTGGCATTGAAATACTATTCTATTGGATCCATTATATGTCAGTTTTGCAAGCCTGCGAGAAAATCTCGCAAGTCGGATGAAAATCGGATGTTACAAGGTACACACACATGCGATTAAATCGCATCTTTGAAGGAAAATCGGATGCCAGAAGGATGTGTGATGTTTGCATTTTGATCCGATTGTCGACCGTTTAAAACAGACCGTTTTTTTGTGGTTGTGTGTGACACCGGCCTTAGAATAAAAGCTGGACAACCCCTTATGGTTATCGCTTAGTGGATCCCCCGCTGGCTTCCATTTCTTGGTCCTAATTTGGCACTCAGCAATGGTAAAGAAATTATGCTCAGCCGATCACGGTCCGCAGCGGAGATCCTGCTAGCAAGAGACTGGCTGAGCAGCATTTCCTAGCAATCTGTGTGCGTCAGGAGCAATAAGTAGAAACCAGAGTGCCCAGGGCAGCTTCAGATCTGGAGCCACGGGAGATCAGGGAATTTTGCTCCATTTGTTTATTTTAAGACCACTCTGAGCACTTTACTAAAAATGTTTTAGTGTTGAGAGTATCCCTTTAACATTATTAAACCATGCAAAATGAGCTATCAAGAATTATGGTGTATGTGAAAGTGTTAAAAAGAGCCATAACATTCAGGAGCTCATTTTGAGTCAAGGAGGCAATTAAAGGGAATCTGACACCAGATTTTTGCTACCCACATCTGGGAGCTACATGATGTAAGAGCAGTGTGTCACCTACTGAGCTGTTCACTGTCATTTCAATACAATTCCTGTTTTATCTGCTGTAGATCTAGCAGTTCTCTGAATGCTGAGCCCTGTATATCCCCACCTACACCACTGATTGGCAGCTTACTGTGTTGCTCTGCATAGGGATAAAGCTGCCAATAAGTGGTGGGCAGGGATATACAGAACTTATGAATATGGAGGACTAAATGGTAGCAGGCTTACTAGTTCTCTAGTAATAACCTTGTGCTGATTAATATTGATAAAATCACTGATTTAAGCAAGCAACTCCGTAATTGATATGGCTGGAATCAAGGTTCCTGTCCCTACATCATGCTGCTCTCAGATTAAGTGGCAAAAAACACGTAACAGATTCCCTTTAATATTTTCCTTCTCAAGACTTCAGGTCAGACTAGAGTGTGTTGAGAAAGTTGCCATCCCCAATTGAAAAAAGATAACTATTAAAAAATAGCAATAACGTATTGGGTGAAGACAATTAACCCCTTAATGTCCACTGACGTGCACAGTCCGTCATGGCAAGGTGTCAGTTTTGGCACCTTGACGGACTGTGCACGTCATGCCTTTGAACTACCACTGCGTGTAAACATGAAGGTAGTTCAGTGCCGACAGCTGTCACAGACAGCTGACAGGCACAGCAAGCGGTGCGGGGACCTTTGCAGTCGGTCCCCGCACCTACAGCGCTGTGATTGGTCAGTCAATGTGACTGACCAAACACAGCAGCGATCAGTCAGAAGAGGCTGAAATTTCAGCCTCTTCTGCCCGATCAGTGCAGGAGCCGGCGCCGCAGTGGCCGAGCTTCCTGGACTGACAGCCGGGAGCGGCGCGCCCCCGCCGCACCTGGCTGTTAACCCCGACTGCTGCGATCGCAGCGCTCAGGGGGAGAGGCAGAGGGTCGGGAGCTCCCTCTGCCTCAGATCGGCGCCCTGCAATGTATTTGCAGGGCCCGATCTCTGCCTTGATGACCCGGGGGTTGTCATGACAACCTCCGGGTCATCTAGCTACGGAAAGTCGCTGTGACCATGGTCACAGCAGCTTTCACCATAGGTACAATGCTGGAGCATTGCAATGCATTGTAACTGCAATCAAAGGAAAAAAAGTGAAAGTCCCATAAAGGGACAAGGTAAAAAAAGCATTTTAAAAAAAAAAAAAAATTGTAAAAAATATTAACCCCTTCACCCCCAAGGGTGGTTTGCACGTTAATGACCGGGACAATTTTTACAATTCTGACCACTGTCTCTTTATGAGGTTATAACTCCGGAACGCTTCAACGGATCTTCGCGATTCTGAGATTGTTTTCTCGTGACATATTGTACTTCATGTTAGTGGTAAAATTTCTTCCATATAACTTGCGTTTATTTTTGAAAAATACGCAAATATGGCGAAAATTTTGAAAATTTAGCAATTTTCAAACTTTGAATTTTTATTCCCTTAAAACAGAGAAATATGTAACACAAAATAGTTAAGAAATAACATTTCCCACATGTCTACTTTACATCAGCACAATTTTGGAATCAAAATTTTTTTTTGTTAGGAAGTTATAAGGGTTAAAAGTTGACCAGCGATTTCTCATTTTTACAACAAAATTTACAAAGCCATTTTTTTTAGGGACCACCTCACATTTGAAGTCACTTTGAGGGGTCTACATGACAGAAAATACCCAAAAGTGACACCATTCTAAAAACTGCACCCCTCAAGGTACTCAAAACCACATTCAAGAAGTTTATTAACCCTTCAGGTGCTTCACAGGAACTAAAGCAACGTGGAAGGAAAAAATGAATATTTAACTTTTTAGCCACAAAAATGATCTTTTACAAACTTTTTTTTTATTTTCACAAGGGTAAAAGGAGAAAATGGACAGATAAGGTTGTTATGCAATTTCTCCTGAGTACGCCAATACCCCATATGTGGGGGAAAACCACTGTTTGGGCACACGGCAGAGCTCGTAAGGGAAGGAGCGCCGTTTGACTTTTTCAAACTAAAATTGGCTGGAGTTGAGATTGGACGCCATGTCGCGCTTGGAGAACCTCTGATGCGCCTAAACAGTGGAAACCCCCCACAAGTGACACCATTTTGGAAACTAGACCCCCTAAGGTACTTATCTAGATCTGTTGTGAGCACTTTGAACCCCCAAGTGTTTCACAAAAGTTTATAATGCCTGGGTGTGAAAAAAAAAAAAAAAAAATTCCACAAAAATGATTTTTTAGTCCTAAATTTTTGAATTTTCCCAAGGAAATTGGACCCCAAAAGTTGTTGTCCAATTTGTCCTGAGTACGCTGATACCCCATATGTGGGGGTGGAAAACTGTTTGGGCGCACGGCAGGGCTTGGAAAGGAAGTAGTAACGTTTTGGAATGCAGACGTTGATGGGGGTCATGTTCCGTTTGCAGTGCCCCAGATGAGCCTAAACAGTGGAAATCCCCCACAAGTGACCCCATTTTGGAAACTAGACCCCCTAAGGAACTTATCTAGATCTTTGGTGAGCACTTTGAACCCCCAAGTGCTTCACACAAGTTTATAATGCCCGGGCATGAAAATAAAAAATCCTATTTTTTTCCCACAAAAATTATCTTTTAGTCACTAATTTTTTATTTTCCCAAGGGTATCAGGAGAAATTGGACCACATAAGTTGTTGTCCAATTTGTCCTGAGTACGCTGATGCCCCATATGTGGGGGGGAACCACTGTTTGGGCGCACGGCAGAGCTCGGAAGGGAAGGAGCACCATTTGACTTTTTCCAACCAAAATTGGCTGGAATTGAGATTGGATGCCATGTTGCATTTGGAGAGCCCCTGATGTGCCTAAACAGTGGAAACCCCCCACAAATGACCCCATTTGGGAAACTATGACCCCATTTGGGAAACTAGACCCCCTAAGGAACTTATCTAGATCTTTGGTGAGCAATTTGAACCCTCAAGTGCTTCACACAAGTTTATAACGTAGAGCCGTAAAATTTAAAAATCATATTTTTTTCCACAAAAATGATCTTTTCACCCCAATTTTTATTTTTCCAAGGGTAACAAGACTCCAAAAGTTATTGTGCAATTTGTCCTGAGTACACTGATACCCCATATGTGGGGGTATACCACTGTTTGGGTGCATGGCAGAGTTTGGAAGGGAAGGAGCGCCATCTCACTTTTTCAACGCAGAATTGGCTGGACGCCATGTCGTGTTTGGAGAGCTCCTGATCTGCCTAAACAGTGGAAACCCCCCATAAATGACACCATTTTGGAAACTAGACCCCTCAAGGAACTTATCTAGATGTGTGGTGAGAACTTTGAACCCCCAGGTGTTTCACTAAAGTTTATAACGTACAGCCTTAAAATAAAAAATCCTTTTTTTTTTTTACAAAAATGATTTTTTCGCCCCCAATATTTTATTTTCACAAGGGTAACAGAAGAAATTGGAACCCAAAAGTTGTTGTCCAATTTGTCCTGAGTACGCTGATACCCAATATGTAGGAGAAAACTACTGTATGGGTGCACGTCAGGGCTCGGAAGGGAAGTAGTGACGTTTTGGATTGCAGACTTTGATGGAATGGTCTGGGGGCGTCATGTCGCATTTGGAGAGCCCCTGATACGCCTAAACAGTGGAAACCCCCCACAAGTGACCCCATTTTGGAAAATAGACCCCACAAGGAACTTATCTAGATGTGTGGTGAGCACTTTGAACCCCGAAGTGCTTCACAGAAGTTTATAACGCACAGCCGTAAAAATAAAAAATCCTTTTTTTTTTTACAAAAATGATTTTTTCGCCCCAATATTTTATTTTCACAAGGGTAACAGGAGAAATTGGACCCCAAAAGTTGTTGTCCAATTTGTCCTGAGTACGCTGATACCCAATATGTGGGAGAAAACTACTGTATGGGCGCATGTCAGGGCTCGGAAAGGGAAGTAGTGACGTTTTGGATTGCAGACTTTGATGGAATGGTCTGGGGGCGTCATGTCGCATTTGGAGAGCCCCTGATGCGCCTAAACAGTGGAAATCCCCAACAAGTGACCCCATTTTGGAAAATAGACCCCACAAGGAACTTATTTAGATGTGTGGTGAGCGCTATGAAGCCCCAAGTGCTTCACAGAAGTTTATAATGTACAGCCGTAAAAACAAAAAAATCTTATTTTTTTTACAAAAATAATATTTTCGCCCCCAGTTTTTTATTTTCCCAAGGGTAACAGAAGAAATAGGACAAATTTCACAATAACTCTTGGGGTCCAGAGTACGCTGATACCCCATATGTGGGGATAAACTACTGTTGAAGTGAAGTGAAGGAACACCGTTTGACTTTTTCAACGCAGAATTGGCTGGAATGGAGATCAGACGCCATGTCACATTTGGAGAGCCCCTGATGTGCCTAAACAGCGGAAACCCCCCAATTCTAACTCCAACCCTAACCCCAACACACCCTAACCCTAGTCCCAACCCTAATCCCAACCCTAACCCTAATCCTAACTCTAACCCTAATCCTAACTTTAGCGCCAACCCTAACCCTAACTTTAGCCGAAACCCTAACCCTAACCCTAATGGGAAAATGGAAATAAATACATTTTTTTTATTTTATTATTTTTCCCTAACTAAGGGGGTGATAAAGGGGGTTTGATTTACTATTTATAGCGGGTTTTCATGATTGGCAGCTGTCACGCTAAAAGACGCTTTTTATTGCAAAAAGTAGTTTTTTGCATCGCCACATTTTGAGAGCTATAATTTTTGCATATTTTGGCCCACAATGTCATGTGAGGTCTTAATTTTTGCGGGACGAGGTGACGCTTTTATTGGTACCATTTTTGAGCACGTGACATTTTTTGATCGCTTTTTATTTCGATTTTTGGGAGGTTAGAATGAACAAAAATCAGCAATTCATGAATTTCTTTTGGGTGAGGCGTTTTTATTGTTCCGCGTGTGGTAAAATCGATAAAGCAGTTTTATTCTTCGGGTCAGTACGATTATGGCGATACCTCATTTATATAATTTTTTTATGTTTTGGCGCTTTTATAGAATAAAAACAATTTTATATAAAAAATTATTATTTTTGCATCGCTTTATTCTGCGAGCTATAACTTTTTTATTTTTTTGCTGATGATGCTGTGTGATGGCTCGTTTTTTGCGGGACAAGATGACGTTTTCAGCGGTACCATGTTTATTTATATCCGTCTTTTTGATCGCGTGTTATTCCACTTTTTGTTCAGCGGTATGATGATAAAGCACTGATTTTTTGCTTCGTTTTTATTTTTTAAGGGGTTCACAAAAGGGGTTAACTAGTGGGACAGTTTTATAGGGGGGTAGTTACGGACGCGGCGATACCATATATGTGTACTTTTATTGTTTTATTTTTTTTATTTACAATAAGTAATGAATTTATTGGGGAATATTTTTTTTTTTTTTTTTTGGATTTTTTTTTACACATGTTTATTTTTACTTTTTTACTTTGTCCCAGGGTGGGACATCACTGTATTTCATCAGATCGCTGGTGTGACAGTGTGCACAGCACTCTGTCACACCAGCGATGTGACAGGCAGTGCAGGACGCTTCCTCATGCCTGCTCTCGGCAGGCACTGAGGAAGCCGCCTCCCTCCAGGACCCCAGCGCCATCTTGGATCCGGGTCCTGGGAGGGAGGAAGCCCTCAGAGCAGCGCGATCACATCGCGCTGGTCTGAGGGTCTCAGGGGGGCGCGCAGGGAGCCCCCTGCCTGCGCGATCCTCCCCTGTGCTCCCAGTACACCGCGATCATGTTTGATCGCGGTGTGCAAGGGGTTAATGTGCCGGGAGCGGTCCGTGACCGCTCCTGACACACAGTCACGGGTGTCAGCTGTGATAATCAGCTGACACCCGGCGGCGATTAGCTGCGCTCCCTCCGGGAGCGCAGCTAATCGCCTATGACGTACTATCCCGTCCATGGTCAGAATGGCACGGGTTTTATGGACGGGATAGTACGTCTAATGTCAGAGAGGGGTTAAAAAACAATTTTAAAAAATTCCCCTAAAAAATATAGGAAAGATGTGTATCTTCGTACCGTGTTAGCCAGTAGATAGAAAAATATTTAGACTTGAGAGTCCTCAGTGGTTGATACCTTTTAACCCCTTCATGACCCAGCCTATTTTGACCTAAATGACCAGGCCATTTTTTGCAATTCTGACCAGTGTCCCTTTATGAGGTAATAACTCAGGAACGCTTCAACGGATCCTAGCGATTCTGAGATTGTTTTTTCGTGACATATTGGGCTTCATGTTAGTGGTAAATTTAGGTCGATAATTTTTGCGTTTATTTGTGAAAAAAATGGAACTTTGGCCAAAATTTTGAAAATTTCGCAATTTTCAAATTTTGAATTTTTATTCTGTTAAACCAGAGAGTTATGTGACACAAAATAGTTAATAAATAACATTTCCCACATGTCTACTTTACATCAGCACAATTTTGGGAACAACATTTTTTTTTGTTAGGAAGTTATAAGGGTTAAAAGTTGACCAGCGATTTCTCATTTTTACAGCAAAATTTACAAAACCATTTTTTTTAGGGACCACCTCACATTTGAAGTCACTTTGAGGGGTCTATATGGCAGAAAATACCCAAAAGTGACACCATTATAAAAACTGCACCCCTCAAGCTACTCAAAACTACATTCAAGAAGATTATTAACCCTTCAGGTGCTTCACAGGAACTAAAGCAACGTGGAAGGAAAAAATGGACATTTTAATTTTTCCAACAATTTTTCTTTTAGCATCAATTTTTTCATTTTTGCATGGGCAACAGGATAAAATGGATCCTAAAATTTGTTGGGCAATTTCTCCTGAGTACACAGATACCTCATATGTGGTCATTAACCACTGTTTTGGCGCACGGCAGGGCTCAGAAGGGAAGGAGCGCCATTTGACTTTTTGAATGGAAAATATGCTGGAATATTTAGCGGTTGCCATGTCGCATTTGGAGAGTCCCTGTGTGCCTAAACATTGGAGCTCCCCCACAAGTGACCCCATTTTGGAAACTAGACCCCCAAGGAACTTATCTAGATGCAGAGTGAGCACTTTGAACCCCAGGTGCTTCACAAATTGATCCGTAAAAAAAAGAAAGTACTTTTTTTTCACAAAAATTTTCTTTTAGCCTCAGTTTTTTCATTTTCACATGGGCAACAGTATAAAATGGATACTAAAATTTGTTGGGCAATTTCTCCTGAGTACACAGATACCTCATATGTGGTCATAAACCACTGTTTGGGCGCACGGCAGGGCTCAGAAGGGAAGGAGCGCCATTTGACTTTTTGAATGGAAAATATGCTGGAATATTTAGCGGATGCCATGTCGCATTTGGAGAGTCCCTGTGTGCCTAAACATTGGAGCTCCCCCACAAATGACCCCATTTTGGAAACTAGACCCCCCAAGGAACTTATCTAGATGCAGAGTGAGCACTTTGAACCCCCAAGTGCTTCACAAATTGATCCGTAAAAAAAAGAAAGTACTTTTTTTTTCACAAAAATTTTCTTTTAGCCTCAGTTTTTTCATTTTCACATGGGCAACAGTATAAATTGGATCCTAAAATTTGTTGGGCAATTTCTCCTGAGTACACAGATACCTCATATGTGGTCATAAACCACTGTTGGGCGCACGGCAGGGCTCAGAAGGGAAGGAGCGCCATTTGACTTTTTGAATGGAAAATTAGCTCCAGTCGTTAGCGGACACCATGTCATTTTTGGAGAGCCCCTGTATGCCTAAACTTTGGAGCTCCCCACAAATGACCCCATTTTGGAAACTAGACCCCCTAAGAAACTTATGCAGATGCACAGTGAGCACTTTGAACCCCCAGGTGCTTCACAAAAGTTTATAACGCAGAGCCGTGAAATAAAAAAATCATTTTTTTTTCTCAAAAAATGATTATTTAGCCCCATATTTTTTATTTTCACAATGGTTACAGGAGAAATTGGACCCCAAAAGTTGTTGTCTAATTTGTCCTAAGTATGCTAGTACCTCACATGTGGGGGAGAACCACTGTTTGGGCACACGTCAGGGCTTGGAAGGGATGTAGTGACGCTTTGAAATGCCGACTTGATGGAATGGTCTGCGGGCGGGCCCCTGATGTGCCTAAACAGTAGAAACCCCCCACAAGTGACCACATTTTGTAAACTAGACCCCTCAAGGAACTTAACTAGATGTGTGGTGAGTACTTTGAACCCCCAAGTTCTTCACAGAAGTTTATAACGCAGAGCCGTGAAAATAAAAAATCATTTTTTTCCTCAAAAACTGAATTTTTTAACCCGCAATTTTTTATTTTCACATAGGTAACAGGAGAAATTGGACCACAAAAGTTGTTGTACAGTTTGTCCTGAGTACACTGGTACCCCATATGTGGGGGGGAACCACTGTTTTGGCGCATGGGAGAGCACAGAAGGGAAGGAGCGCCATTTTGGAATGCAGACTTGATGGAATGTTCTGTGGGCGTCATGTTGCATTTGCAGAGCCCCTGATGTGCCTAAACAGTAGAAACCCCCACAAGTGACCCCATTTTGGAAACTAGACCCCCCAAGGAGCTTATCTAGATGTGTAGTGAGCACTTTGAACCCCCAAGGGCTACACAGAAGTTTATAACGCCGGGCCATGAAAATAAAAAAATCATATTTTTTTCCACAAACATGATCTTTTAGTCCCCAATTTTTTTATTTTCCCAAGGGTAACAGGAGAAATTAGACCTCAAAAGTTGTTGTCCAATTTGTCCTGAGTATGCTGATATCCCATATGTGGGAGAAAACTACTGTATGGGCACACTTCGGGGCTCGGAAGGGAAGTAGTGACGTTTTGAAATGCCGACTTGATGGAATGGTCTGCGGGCGTCATGTTACGTTTGCAGAGTCCCTGATGTGCCTAAACAGTATAAACTCCCACAAGTGACCCCATTTTGGAAACTAGACCCCGCAAGGAACTTATCTAGATGTGTGGTGAGCACTTTGAACCCCCAAGTTCTTCACCGAAGTTTATAACGCAGAGCCGTGAAAATAAAAAATCATTTTTTTTCCACAAAAAATAACTTTTTTAGTCCCCAATTTTTTTTTCCCAACAGTAACAGGAGAAATTAGACCCCCAAAGTTGTTGTGCAATTTTTCCCGAGTACGCTGATACCCCATATGTGGGGGTAAACCACTGTTTGGGCACACGTCGGGGCTTGGAATAAAGGGAGCACTGTTTGACTTTTTGAACGCAAAATTTGCAGGAATCAATGGTGGCGCCATGTCGCGTATGGAGACCCCCTGATGTGCCTAAATAGTGGAAACCCCTCAATTCTAACTCCAACCCTAACCCCAACCCTAACCCCTACACACCCCTAACCCTAATACAAACCCTAACCATAACCCTAACCCCAACACACCCCTAACCCTAATCCCAACTCTAACCATAAACCTAACCACAAGCCTAACCCTAATCCCAACCCTAACCCCAAAACACCCTAACGCTTATCCCAACCCTAACCCTAATTCCAACCCTAACCCTAATTCCAACCCTTACCCTAGTTCCAACCCTTACCCTAGTTCTAACCCTAAGGCTGGGTTCATATTGCGTTTTACCAGCCCGTTCAACACGTAGCGTTGACCGGCTGGTAACGGTATAGCATAACGCGATCGCGTTATGCTATACCCGCTAGTGCAGAGGAATCAGCGATGATTCATCTGTGCTAGCGGTGATGGAGCCCAGACGCTGCAGCCTGAGTCCAAGGCTCCGTCACTGAATGACGACACGTCGCGAACGCATGCCGCTTCATGGCATGCGTTGCGCACACAAATGGGGTGAATGGCAGCGTTAACGGACTGCGTTACACCGCGGTGAAACGCAGTTCATCTAACGGACTGCCATAATGCAATATGAACCCAGCCTGACCCTAAGGCCCCGTGCACACGTTGCGGATTCACTTGCGGATTTTTCTAAAATCCGCAGGTAAAACGACCTGCCTTTTACCTGCGTATTTGGCGCGGATTTGCTGCGGTTTTACGCCTATAATGGAATAGGTGTAAAATCGCTGCGGAATCCGCACAAAGAATTGACATGCTGCGGATTTAAAATCTGCGCTGAAAAATCTGCAGCATGTGCACAGCGTTTTTTTTTACCATTTATTTGCATTGTACTGTACATGGTTTCTGGATCTGCTGTGGATCCGCAGCGCCAAATCAGCTGCGGATCCGCAGCTAAATCCGCTGCGGATCAGCAGCGAAATCCGCTGCGGATCAGCAGCGAAATCCGCTGCGGATCAGCAGCGAAATCCGCTGCGGATCAGCAGCGAAATCCGCTGCGGATCAGCAGCGAAATCCGCTGCGGATCAGCAGCGAAATCCGCTGCGGATCAGCAGCGAAATCCGCTGCGGATCAGCAGCGAAATCCGCTGCGGATCAGCAGCGAAATCCGCTGCGGATCAGCAGCGAAATCCGCTGCGATCAGCAGCGAAATCCGCTGCGGATCAGCAGCGAAATCCGCTGCGGATCCGCAGCAAATCCGCTGCGGATCCGCAGCAAAATCCGCTGCGGATCCGCAGCAAAATCCGCTGCGGATCCGCAGCAAAATCTGCAGCGTGTGCACAGGGCCTAATAGGAAAAAAAAAAAAAAATTCTTTATTATTTGTCCCTACCTATGACAGGGGGGGTTCACTTACTTTTTTTTATTTTGATCACTGTGACAGTTTATCACAGTGATCAAAATAATTTTTTTTACTATGCAGGGCGCACTGCGCATGCGCCGACCGGCGCACTGCGCATGCGCCCGCCATTTTCCAAGATGGCGGCGCCCATGAAGAATCCCGGGCAGCCGCCGGGAAGGATCCAGGGACATCGGTGGACCGGGAGAGGTGAGTATGGGGGTCGGAAGTGAGGGGGGGATCGGAAGGTGGGGGCAGCGGAGGCCAGGACGATGGGAGCTTTTAGTGACGGCGGTGACCGACCGCTGCCATCTTTCGGTGGCGGCGGCCGATCGCCGCCGTGAATCCGTGTGGGGGGGGTCAGGGCTCGGTGTCCAGCCATGGCAGATGCTATTGCAGCATCGGCCATGGCTGGATTGTAATATTTCACCAATTATATTGGTGAAATATTACAGATTGCTCTGATTGGCTGTTTCACTTTTAACAGCCAATCAGAGCGATCGTGGCCACCGGGGGGGGGGGGGGTTAAGCCAACCCCCCTGTGGTGAAGCACAAAGGGTCCTGTGCCGGCGGGTCGGGTGACCTTTCAGTGACCCCGGTCACCCGACCCGCGGGGACGCGATCCTTTCATGACGCCACATAGGAGTCATGGGTCGGATTGGCACTGACTTTCATGACGCCTACGTGGCGTCATGGGTCGGGAAGGGGTTAATGGCTAACTGAAAAGATGGTGACAAATTGCAAGCTTTCGAGACTACTCAGGTCTCTTCATCAGGCTAAACGGTTCAGCCTGATGAAGAGACCTGAGTAGTCTCGAAAGCTTGCAATTTGTTACCATCTTTTCAGTTAGCCATTAAAAGGTATCAACCACTGAGGACTCTCAACCCTAAAAAATACACATTTTTATGTAATAAAAAAAAACAAAAAAAATACACGTTTGGTATCTCCGCGTCCATAAAAATCCCATCTATAAAAGCGTAACCCTAGTTAACCCCTTCAGTGAAAGCCGTAAAAAAAAAAACAAAAAGTAGTAAATTAGTAGTATCATACCGCTTGGAAAAAGTGCAATAACACGCGATCAAAAAGTGGGATATAAATAATCATGGTACCGCTGAAAACGTCATCTTGTCCCGCAAAAAACAAGCTGCTATACAGCATCATCAGCGAAAAAATAAAAAAGTTATAGCTCGCGGAATAAACTGATGCAAAAATTATTTTTTCTATAAAATTTTTTCTTGCGTAAAAAACGCCAAAACATAAAAAAAATATATAAATGAGGTATCGCTGTAATCGTAGTGACTCGACGAATAAAGCTGCTTTATCAATTTTACCACATGCGGAGCAAAAATAAAATTCATGAATAGCTGGTTTTTGTTCATTCTGCTTCCACAAAAATCGGAATAGGAAGCGATCAAAAAAACGTTATGTGCCCGAATATGGTACAAATAAAAACGTCAGCTCGTCCCGCAAAAAATAAGCCCACAGATAACTGTCGGCCGAAATATGGAAAAATTATAGCTCTCAAAATACGGCGATGCAAAAATTTCTTACAAAAATTCTTCCAAAAAAAAAAAAAGCATCTTTTAGTGACAGAAGCTAAACATGAAAAAAGGGTATAAATCTGGTATCGCTGTAATCGCACCGACCCGAAAAATAAAGTCGCCTAATCACTAATACCGCACGAGGAACGGCGTAAAAAATAAAACCAATTCTTCACCTTTTGTGGATTTGTTCATTCTGCCTCCCAAAGATCGCAGTAAGGCGATCACAGTGGTTCCCCCCCACATATGGGATATCAGCGTACTCTGGACAAATTGCACATCAACTTTTGGGGTCCTATTTCTCCTGTTACCCTTATAAAAATAAAAATTTGGGGGCAAAAAGGTAATTTGAGAAAAAAATGTTTTTTTTTTTATTTTCACGTCTTTACGTTATACACTTCTGTGAAGCACTTGGGGGTTCAAAGTGCTCACCACACATCTAGATAAGTTCCTTGGGGGGTCTAGCTTCCAAAATGGGGTCACTTGTGGGGGGGTTTCTACTGTTTAGGCACATCAGGGGCTCTCCAAACGTGACATGACACCCGCAGACCATTCCATCAAAGTCTGCATTTGAAAACGGCGCTCCTTCCCTTCCGAGCTCTGCCATGCGTCAAAATAGTGGTTTACCCCCACATATGGGGTATCAGCGTACTCAGGACAAATTTCACAATAACTTTTGTGGTCCTTTTATCCTTTGGAAAATAAAAATTGTGATGAAAAGATCATTTTTGTGGAAAAAATATGATTTTTTAATTTTACGACTCTACGTTATAACCTTCTGTGAAGCCCTTGGGGGTTCAAAGCTCTCACAACACATTTAGATAAGTTCCTTGGGGGTCTAGTTTCCAAAATGGGATCACTTGTGGGGGGTTTCCACTGTTTAGACACACCAGGGACTCTCCAAATGCGACATGGCGTCCAATCTCAATTCCAGTCAAAAAAGTCAAATGGCGCTGCTTCCCTTCCGAGCTCTGCCATGCGCCCAAATAGTGGTTTACCCCCACATATGGGGTATCAGCGTACTCAGGACAAATTGCACAATAACTTTTGTGATCCTTTTATCCTTTGAAAACTAAAAATTGGGGGTGAAAAGATCATTTTTGTGGAAAAAATATGATTTTTAAATTTTACGGCTCTACATTGTAACCTTCTGTGAAGCCCTTGGGGGTTCAAAGTGCTCACCACAGATCTAGATAAGTTCCTTGGGGGGTCTAGTTTCCAAAATGGTGTCACTTATGGGGGTTTCCACTGTTTAGGTACATCAAGGACTCTCCAAACGCGACATGGTGTCCGCTCTCGATTCCAGCCAATTTGACATTCAAAATCTCAAATGATGCTCCTTCTCTTCTGAGCACGGTCGTGCGCCTAAAGATTGGTTTTCCCCCACACATGTGGTATCGGTGTACTCAGGAGAAATTGTACAACAAATATTGTGGTTTATTTTCTCCTGATACCCTTGACAAAATTTAAAAAATTGTGTCGAAAGAAAAATTTTGGGAATAAAAGTTAAATGTTCATTGTTTCCTTCCACATTGCTTCAATTCTTGTGAAGTACCTAAAGGGTTAATAAACTTCTTGAATGTGGCTTTGAACACCTTGAGGGATGCAGTTTTTAGAATGGTGTAACTTTTGGGTATTTTCTGTAATATTGACCCCTCAAATTCACTTCAAATGTGAGGTGGTCCCTAAAAAAATGGTTTTGTAAATTTTGTTGGAAAAATGAGAAATTGCTGGTCAACTTTTAACACTTATAACTTCCTAACAAAAAAAATTTTTGGCTCCAAAATTGTGCTGATATAAAAGTAGACATGTAGGAAATGTTATTTATTAACTATTTTTGTGACATATCTCTCTGATTTAATGGCATAAAAATTAAAAGTTTGAAAATTGCAAAATTTTCAAAATTTTTGCCATATTTCCGCTTTTTTCATAAATAAACGCAAGTTATATCGAAGAAATTTTACCACTATCATGAAGTACAATATGTCACGAGAAAACAGTCTCAAAATCGCCAAGATCCGTTGAATCGTTCCAGAGTTATAAGCACATAAAGAGACAGTGGTCAGAAATGTAAAAATTGGCCCGGTCATTAACCTACAAAATGGCTTGGTCGTTAAGGGGTTAAACATTACATAGATGGAGTTGTTGAGACTTAGGCAACAGAAGTTTTGTAGGTGTCTTTTTCCTGGAAAAAAAAAACCGAAGTGTTTTGGTTCTTCAACTATTCTTACCTCATCTTCTTTTTCTTGGGCCTAATGTCTTCACCCACAATCTCAGTGTCAGAATCCGCCTTGCGCTTCCCATCTGACTCGTGTGCGCTTTTCTGTGATTGTAGGAACTCCGCGATCAGATCAGGACAGTCCAAGTTCTCTTCTGGCTCCCAAGTGTTGTCATCACTGCAAGCACCAGATACAGTCAGATTCAACGGAATTCTAAAGACTCCCGAACCCCCAAAGTATTTATCGGCATTACACCATCATACTTTTTTTTTTTTTTTAAAAGATGAGGTGCTAAGCATCAGCTTATTTCACAGCACAAGAGAGGATTGGACATGTTGAAATTCAAGATAGCTCATCCTTATTTCCCCCCATCTGATGACCCAGAATTTGTTCTGAACTTGAAAATCATTATCCCAATCGACAGTCCATATACAGCAGTCAATCTGCATAAGCAGAGCTGCAGTGTAAGGCCGGGATCACACATTTAAGAAACTCGCACAATTCTCATGAGTCTCTCGCAAGAACAGCCGCCACTCGGACCGCAGCGTGCGGCTGCATAGAATTACATGCAGCCGCACTCTCTGGTCAAAGTGCCGGGTGTTCATGTGTGAGACTCGCACGAGAATCATGTGTGTTTCCCGTATGTGTGATCCCGGCCTAAATCAGGAGGGATGATCTGTGCAGCAGCTTTAGCTTATAAGTCATCTGTAGGAGAGTTTTAGGGCGGTCAGGCAGCCATATAACTTGCACGAGGATTGCATTGCAATCCTTGGACGGGCAGTCAGCTCTCCTGACCTGAGCGTGACAACATTTCTACGCAGCTGTCACCTTCAGGTCAGGAGAGCCGACGGCCAACCCGAGGATTGCGATACGATCCATGCGTCCATCTGACTGCGCCTTTAGACTCAGACTTCCATGATCGTGTGCAGCTAGGTTGCAAGTCACTGATCATAATGGCACGACACTTAGTGACGTATAATGACACTAGACCAAAATATCAGCTTGCTTTAAGTTTGATAAGGTTTTTTTTGTCTGTACATGTGGACAAACAGCTGAAGTTTTTAACTGGTGTAAAACTCAAACTGAAAGTGAATTGTTTTTTAATCACAAAATTGCAAGTAGAAAACTAAACTTTGAAGATGCAGAACACAATTCCCATTTAGAGCTTTCCCCTGCCAGGATGTTGGCGCCTTATGAGAGTCTCCTGTCAATCCTTTTTTGTTTTAAGTAGTTGTTTTCATTGGGTTTCTCACTTGCACATTTTACACTCCTCTTATTACCAATAGAACATTGGTAGCTGCTTTGGAGTCTGACATCTCATAGTATGCTGCTAAGGAAAACACAAATATAGTTGCCAAGTCTCACCAATTAGAAAACTCCACCTAATTTGCCATAATCACTTACTCAGAGAATCCTTTCCATTTCAGAAGATATTCAACCTTCCCTTTAACCACCCGCCTGTCTAGAACCTTTTCGACCACATATTCCTCCTCCTCTTCATCTTCTACTTCCATTTTTTTCTTGTTTGGTTTTTTCCCCAAAGATGTCGCCAGGTTGTCCGTGTGATGGATCTGTATGGGGCAGAGAAGAAATCAAAGATGAAGACACTATACAAAATTATATATAATAAAAAAAAAAAAAAGTAATCATGCATGAAAAATCATATGATAGCACCAAACTGGGTCAGTTTAAAAGGTGGCATCCATTGAAAGGAGTTATCAGGTTTTATATGCCCCGTTAAGGTATTCTCATCTTTCGACCAAATTAGAGTGGTTACAAAACATCTCACTTTCTGGAGAGTTTTTATGGGCAATAAGGCCAACTATTTTGTGTGTGTGTAATACTTCTAGTAATCTCATCTTGTACCGATGCAATAAGAGGTGACAGGTAAGGAAATCACAGACGGCGTCATGTTGCCAGTGGGCACTGTGCTAATGATGGCACAGTCTACCAGCCTTCTAAATAGCTACTGCTCTCAGCCAAGATGAGAAAAGCCATATCCACTGCCACCTTGACCCTACGAGCAGTCTGGGACTGGCCTACCGGGGAGTAGGACAAACCCCCGGCAGGCCCCTCTACATGAGCAGTAGTTGACACTACACCCGAGTCACTATGAACGGATGAAGGCGGCATCGCATCATTCATATTATTACATAGAGGGATTAGGGAGCGAGGGTTATGTAATATTTGCATATAGCTGAACAGTGGCCCCCAGAGTCAATGTTACTGGTGGGCCCTTGCAAGCTCAACACTGGGTACCCACATCCTCCTGGCATGTAATGTGGCCCCCTTAGTGTCCAGCTGTATGACACAGCCCTGCTAGGTGGCAGCAGGCCGCCATGCCCAGCAGTGAGGGCGCCACTTTCTCGGATACAACTTTGCTCACGACAGGAGCAGCCCATTTACAAGTGAACAGTCACACTGCGCTGGTCGGGGTGCCACAAGATGCCAGCAGGGGCACTTTACACCGGATTGCTAGGAGCAGCAATGCGGAGACAACTCACCAGTCAGGGAGTCGGGCGGGACGGCGGCTGGTCTCCCCGGGCTCTCAGGCCTGTCGCTGCACCTGGAAAGGCGCCTCCAGCGAAGCAGAACCGTTATGCAGCCGCTGGTGGAGCTGGAATTGGCGCGCTGCACGGCCTGCAACCGCGCTCCCAGTTCACGTGATCCGGTTTGGTCCTGGGAATGTGGCGCCTCCAAACAAAAGGCTCTGCTCTGCCGCCACCAAGAAGAAGCACTGCGCATGCGCCGCGCCTCCGAGCATCACGGGAGCTGTAGTTCCGTTTCAGCAGCGTGTACCTCACTAATGAATAGTTCACTCCATAGCGGAATACTGCACTGGAAACTGCTCTGCGGGATCAATAATCATGTGCGGGATGGGACGTACATTGTGAGAGCCCGTTATTATTAGTATACAGAGATATAGGGGGGAGGCTGTAGGTCTGGAAACTACACTTCCCAGCATTCTGCGCGCATTACCCGGAAGTGATCGTTAGACGAAAACAGCTGAGAGGAGACCACGGGGAGTGGTGGTTATCGTGTGTAAGATGCTCTATGTCTGCTTCTGTGCAGGGGCTATGTAAGGATAGGTGGTCTGGACCGAGATTATATGAGAAGGGGCTATGGTATTAGGAGGTGATATGGGGGGGTCTATGGTATTATGTGGTGATATGGGGGGTCTGTGGTATTAGGAGGTGATATAGGGGGGTTCATGATATTAGGAGATGATATAGGGGTGTGTGGTACTAGGAGGTGATATGGGGGTCTATGGTATTAGGAGGTGATATAGGGGGGTTCATGATATCAGGAGGTGATATGGGGGGTTCATGATATTGGGAGATATGGGGGGGTCTATGGTATTATGTGGTGATATAGGGGGTGTATGATATTAGGAGTTGATATTTGGGGGTCTGGTATTAGGAAGTGGTATGGGGGGGTCTATGGTATTAGGAGGTGGTATAGGGGGTTTATGATATTAGGAGGTGATATAGGGGGGTCTATGGTATTAGGAAGTGATATGGGGGGTCTATAGCATTAGAAGGTGATATAGGGCGGTCTATGGTGTTAGAAGGTGATATATCGGGAGTATATGACCGAAATTACAATTCTGTTTCCACTCTTTACATTCTACTGAAATTTCCCTTACTAAAGTCTCTAACGATCTACTAACAGCTAAATCTTAACTATTCCCTGCTGATTCTATTGGATCTCTCTGCAGCATTTGACACTGTGGATCACCAGGTCCTCTTCACTATACTCCACTGTATTGGACTCCAGGATACAGCGCTCTCCTGGTTCTCCTCACTACATTGATGCCTATACCCTGTGCCCGCCATTGCACTAGTTGTCCATAGCTACAGAATCCAATATAAACTTATCTCTCGCACCCACAGTTCTGCAGCGCCCTACATCTCCCTCGTCTCAGTCTACCACCCTACCCGTGTTGCTCTGTTGTGCTAATGACCTATGACTAACATTCTCCATAATCCAAACCTCCCACTCCCGTCTCCAAGACTTCCCACGAGCTGCACCAATTATTTGGAATGCACTACCAAGAACAATTTGATTAATTTCCCTTATCCACGGTTTTAAGATTGCCCCCAAAATGCACTTTAGACTGGCCTACTAACTCATTTATATAACTATTCCCATTTTGTTCTTACAAAATTTTCTTCCAAATGAGGAACTTTGTAGCATCTGTTTCTCACCCGCCATGCGCTTAATAGCCCTATGTACCTGCACTTATACAGATACTGACTGGTGACCGGGTCATGCAGTTATGTGAATACGCTATGTATTATATATTGAATTACCGTGTGTGTTATTCTGTACAAGTCCCCTTTAAAATATAGTACTATGGAAAATGTTGACACTATAGAAATAAAAAAAATTTGTTATTAGGAAGTGATAAATCATTAATATAGGGGGGATATGGTATTAGGAGGTGATATATCAGTGATATGTTAAAAAGAGGTGATATAGAGGATATAACTTATTACAAGATGATTAAAGGAAATCTCATCACATTTGATCTAAACTTACTATGGGCACAGGTTTTAGACTACTGGAAAAAGTCCTCCCTGTGTGTCTCATATCAGATGCCTTGTTGTGGATAAATCATCTTTCATCAATATTTATAAATGCCCTCTTCCAGGCTCTAGGAAGGACGCTGCCTGGAGATAACTCTGCCTCCAGAGCTTATTATACATGAAGGGGAGTTATGAGTGAGACAAGTAACCAGCACAGAACAAGAAAAAATAGAATTTGTCTTCTAGCAAACACATTTTCCCCTCTCTGAGCTCTGATGTATTGCAAAAAGATTACAGCCCTGTCTGCCTGTGAGTTGTGAGGCTGTGCTGCGTCCAAAACTTTGTGTTCTACATTACAAGCACAGTGTATGGGATGTATAGAAATCCTATACCCACTGTTCTTTTTACCGCTGCATAAACTTACCCGTGGCGCGGGCTTACGCGCAGTATGTTACATTTTGGCAGCGGAGATGCTAGTCTCCACAGCGTAGTTTCCCCATAGCCAGTCATTAGATGCATTAAATCTGCATGGTTCAATAAAATGTGCAGATTTAACTGCATGATTAGACCACAGCATTTTGGAGGCAGCGAAAATACGGTGCATCAAAAATGCTGCTATTTCTGATCATGGGCGCACAGCCATCACACACAGCTCTGCGATGAGATCAGGAGAGCAGAGAGTGGCCATTACACTGGTAACCATTACACATCACACTGGTAACTCCTCTTCACATATAATAAGCTCTGGAGGCAGAGTTATCTCCAGGTAGCGGCCTCCCCAGAGCCTGGAAGAGGTCATTTATATAAAGTGATAAAAGATTATTTATCCACAACATGGCATCTGATATGAGACACTCAGGTATCACTTGTCTCAGCAGTCTGTAACCTTTATGCCCATATTAATAGCTAATGTCAAATATGGTGACAGATTCCCTTTAATCTGTTTACATATTGAATTGTATTATGTGTTGAGATTTTGCCTTTGTTCTTGTTACAGACGAAAGCTCCTTTGACTAGAAAGCAGCTGGAGCATGTGTCAGAATAACCCCGATGAGGAGGTGAGACTTGCTGCTCAGTGTAGGTGAGGGGATATTAGGGAGTGGGCAGTGGAAGGCACATTCTTGTGGAGTTTAGGAATGGTGGGTCACTGCACTTATAGGGGATTTCGTTCCCAGAAACCTTTACAACTTGCAACTGGCTTAATAGAATGCTTAAAAAATTGAGAAGATTAATTTTTACATGTGAATGTTTGTGGTTTAGTTTCTAGACTTTGATATTTAGGAAACAGCATCTTTAACCCCTTTCCTGCAATGTATGGAAGGTTGGAGGCACAAGTTACGCCTTTTACAGCTGTCGGTGCTGAAACGGCCAGGATCTGAGAGCTCTGAGTGTGGTATCCAAGTATTTGTACAGAAAAGGGGCTTCCTTTGTCACCACATCAGACCCCCTGCACTCTTTGTACACTTATTTTTGCAAGAATAATAAAAAAAATATATTTTCCCCCCTTTTTATAAAGTGCCTTATTAATGGGGGGGGGGAATATTGAAAAGTGTAATTGGTGTTGCCACATCCATAACGACATGTCCTATAACGTTAAGACATTGCACAGTGAACACTATAAAAAAAAATATTAAAACCATTCCAGAATTTTTCAGAGTATGGCCGGCGTATCCTGCAGCGCATTCCTTATCGTTTACCAAGCAAGTTCATCTCGTAGTATTCTTATTTACATGGATGGGATGGAGCTGCAGTACTAGGTAGAGCCTGTACAAAGTGTTTACTGAGCAAAGGGGTACAAGAGGTGCGAACAATTTTGAAGTTCCCTGCACTCCCTGATGTAGGGGCATAGCCACTCCTCTACACAGCTCTTCTTGCCTTTCCATCTCTAAATGCCTCACTGCATCTAACAGAAAACGTGTGGCGCCTGATAACGGAAGGCCACTCACACAGGTTTTTCTGTCATTAAACGAGGGGTACCAACAATTTTGACCGCATGTGTAGTTTGGTGATCATATCATTAAGAGGAAGGTCCTAGCAGGGCTGTACCTAGATAGTAATAATAAAGATTATGGATAGCAGCAAAAACACATTACATTTCTGTTTCTAGCAGAGTTATGCAAAACTGTCAAAGAAAGGCCATGGATCTAAAGCCTTTATTCTCAATAGTAGTTGATCTCATCCTTTACATGGCCTGATGTAGTGAGCTGCGTATGGTCTGTTTTACATGACTACACTCACCTGGTCTGTGGTTTTACAACTTGAAAATGATTTGATAATGGCTGATGTGATATTTGTAGCTTAATCTAAACTATTTACTGGCTTATTATTTATCTAGGAGTTTATCACTATACGGGTACAGGACCCCAGGCTGCAGAATGAGGGATCATGGACGTCTTATGTGGATTATAAAATATTCCTTCATGTAAGTCTTTAATTTTGTAATGTTGGAGTCAAGATAGGGAATGGAGAGGGTCACAAACAAAACTTATTGTAATTATATTTATGCTTAAATTTTCGGTCCCTTATCCCTGCTCCTGTAAAGTTGCATAGTGGTTATATTGCTGGTCACACAGGTTTCTCCTAAATAGAAAGAACTAATAAGAGCTGAATGGATAGTAACACATTGACTGAAAAGGTGAGATCTAAGGTAAGGCTTGACAGGGCAGCACCGACGTGGCTGCAATGGAGGGGAAAGGTGGTGGCATGCAGCCATGGCTGTTAGTTAAATGGGTGCATGATTTTGGGAAAAAATTTCTGTCTTCCCTGGAAAACTGAGTTTACTGGGGGTTTTTTTGGATGAAAATTTCTTTTTTTTTTTAATGGCAAAATTGTGCGCCAAATTAACCCCTGCTCGACCAATGATGTGAATATATACAAGTTAAATACCTCTGTCAATCACTGACAGTGGCATTTAACATGCGTAGACGAGACGCGCATCATTGATCCCGCCCATCGGTGCCCCGTCAAGTGATCAAGGGGCACCAATGGGTTGTCATGACAGCCGAGGGTCTGAAGAAGACCCCCATGCGTGTCACTGTGAACACCGGTCCATGGCCAGCTTTTATAGATCATTTTTCCTATATAGCAGTGCTGACCCACTGCTATGTAATGCACAGACGCACAGACGATCCGACGGTTGCTGCTTCAAGTCTGCTAAGGCAAAGCACTCGATCAAATCAGCCTCCTTAAAAATAATACAAAAGAAAAATAAAAAAAATACACGTTTTGGTATTGCTGCATTCAGAAATGTCCAATCTATCAAAATATAAAGTACCGTATTTTTTGGACTGTAAGACACTTTTTTCTCAAAAAATTTGGGAGGAAAATGGTGCATCTTATAGTGGGAACGCAAAATTACCAAGGGGTTGCGGCAGTAGTTTAGCAGCGGAATCGGCGGCGGCAGAGGTGTGTCCACACCGAGCAGAGCCGTGTGCATCAATAGTTTCCCTGCGGCCATCTTCCTGAAGCCGCAGGCCATCGGATGTTTCAGGAAAATGGCCGCCGGAGGCCGCGCGTACGCAGATTGAGATCTCGGCTTCAGGAAAATGGCCGCGGAGCTCTCAATCTGCGCATGAGCGGCCTCCGGCAGCCATTTTCCTGAATACTCCGGCAGCCCACGGTTCAGGAAGTTGGCCGTAGGGAAACCGGTGATGCACTCGGTTCTGCTCGCCGTGGACACATTTCTGCCGCCGGCATCTTGAGGAAGGGACCCTGCTCCATGCTCTTGCCTCACTGCCGACACCGAACCCGCAGCATCGCACCCCAGGACTGCAGCATAGCCGCAATTCTGCCGCAACTGGTCCTGAGGAAGGGACCGTGCCTCCTATGATTCCCCCTGTACTACCGCCAGCCCTCAGGTAAGATACCTTAAATTCGGACAATAAGGCAGACCCCCATCTTATAAAAAATCTTTTTTCTGCTATTTTCCACCCCAAAACTTGGGGTGCGTCTTATGGTCAAGTGCGTCTTATTGTCTACCGAAAAATGGTATCAATAAAAAACGACAGCTCAGGACACAAAAAAAATAAAATAAGCCATAACACAGTCCCAGATCACTAAAAATGAGAATATTATGGCGACAAACACAAACTTTTTTCGTACAAATTTCTGATTTTTTTTTTCACCACTTAAATAAAAATTAAACTATACATGTTTGCTTTTTGCGTAGTCGTACTGACCTTATGAATCGGGTAAGTTTGTAGTGAACATGGTAAATAAAAAAACAAACCAGAAAACAATTATGGAATTGCACAGTTTTTTCAATTTCACAGCACTTGGATTTTTTTTTCATTTTCCAGTATGCTATTTGGTAAAATCAATGGTGTCATTCAAAAATGCAACTGATCCCACAAAAAACAAGCTTTCATACAGCCATATTGACGGAAAAAAAAAGTTATGGCTCTTCGAAGAAGGGGAGAAAAAAAATAAAACTAAGAACGGAAAATCATCTGGGGTGAAAGGGTTAATAACCAATCAAAAACAAAATTTCTCCAGGCTGCCGTGGGTCTTGAAAATAAAAATGTCCATAACATTGCGGCTCCTTGTATATGTACAGTTGTGCTCAAAAGTTTATTGCTTTCTTGGCCTTTTTTCATAGAATATGAATGATAGCACCAAACCTTTTTCTCCACTCATGGTTAGTGGTTGGGTGAAGCCATTTATTGTCAAACTACTGTGTTTTCTCTTTTTAAATCATAATGACAACCCAAAACATCCAAATGACCCTGTGTGTGTGTATAAAAGCTGAGTGAGTTTCTGGGATCCAGACAAACTCTTGCATCTTTCACCCAGCTTCTGACATTTTCGGATTGTGAGTCATGGGGAAAGTAAAAGAATTGTCAACGGAAAAGGTAGTTGAACTGTATAAAACAGGAAAGGGATACAAAAAGATATCCAATGAATTGATAATGCCAGTCAGCAGCGTTCAAACGGTGATTAACAACAAATGGAAAATCGGGGGCTCTGTAAAAACAAAACCACGGTCAGGAAGACTGACAGGAAAATTGTTCCGGATGCAAAGAAAAACCCACAAATAACATCAGATGAAATACTGGACTCTCTGAAAACTCGCGGTATGGCTGTTTCAAGATGCATGTGAAGAAAAATGGGCTGAATGGTTGAGTCGCCAGAATAAAGCCATTACTGCGCAAATGCCACAAAGTATCTCACCTACAATACGCAAAGCAGCACAGAGACAAGGCTCAAAACTTCTGGGACAAGATAATTTGGAGTGATGAGACCAAAATTGAACTTTTTGTCCACAAACGTTACTTTTGGAGAGAAATCAACAAGGCCTATGATGAAAATTCCTACTGTAAAGCACGGAGGTGGATCTCTGATGTTTTGGGGATGTGTGTGCTACCATGGCACAGGAAACTTGGTCAGAGCTGAAGGAAGGATGAATGCAGCACGTTATCAGCAAATACTGGAGGCAAATTTGCAGTCATCAGCCCGGAAGCTGCGCATGGGACTTACTTGGACTTTTGAACATGACAATGATCCAAAACATAAGGCCAAGTTGACCTGTCTTTGGCTACAGCAGAACAAAGTGAAGGTTCTGGAGTGACCATCTCATTCTCCTGACCTCAACATCATTGAGCCACTCTGGGGAGATCTCAAGCGCGCAGTTCATGCTAGACAGCCCAGGGATTTACAGGAACAGGAGGCTTTTTGCCGATAAGAGTGGGCAGCTTTACCATCTGAGAAAATAAAGAACCTCATCCACAACTATCACAAAAGACTTTAAGCTGTCATTGATGTTAGAGGGGGCAATACACGGCATTAAGAAATGGGGTATGTGAACTTTTGATCAGGGTCATTTGGATGTGTTGGGTTGTCATTATGATTTAAAAAGAGAAAACACAGTAGTTTGACAATAGATGGCTTCACCCAGCCACTAACCATGAGTGGAGAAAAAGTTTGGTGTTATCATTCATACTCTGTGAAAAGGCCAAGAAAGCAATAAACTTTTGAGCATAACTGTACATATACAAGGAGCCGCAATGTTATGGACATTTTTATTTTCAAGACCCACGGCAGCCAAGAAAGCAAAAATTCTGCCGGTGTATGTAAACTTTTGAGCACAACAGTATATTTCCGAGGGAAGCTCTTCTATCATCTAGGGTTGCAAGCGCGCACAGTAAGGGTTTACAGCAGCTGTAAATCGAATAGGAAAACTTGCAGCACTATCAAACTATCTCCAATGTGCTTATTCCACAATGTTTGTTCAGTCTTTTCCTGAGATAATTCTTTGGTGTTTTTTTTCTAATTATAGAGGAAATGATTTATATCATGGGGCATCTTATTGCATCATATGGTGCACAGGCTGCTATGACTCTCGTGTCTCATATACATGATCTTTCAGGCATCTTGTGCCTTCCCAATCCAGGGAAAACTGACACACGCAGCTGCTTAAGAGCAACTCTGTAGGCACTGTAATGTCGGCCATTAATCTTGTCACTTGGTCTCATGCATGGTTTACAAATACCATGATATAGTTGAACAGAATATCAAGGGGAGAATTCTTAGGAAAAGTTGTGTTTTGGATACATCACGGATTACTGTGGGCTTATTGAAGGGTTGGGCAGTTAATTTTCCACAGTGGCCAGATGAGAATCTGTCACAGAGTGCTGAACCAATAGATGGAACTTAATTCTGCTCAATATTTTATCAGTTTAAAATAATCAGTAAATGATATGGTTTTGATTATCTGCTCCTGATGTACATGGTGCAGTAAGCTTTATTCTAACATGTTTTAGCAGTTCATCAAGTAGTTGAAAAATTAACTGCCCACCCCCCCGTGAAATGAATGGATCCTTATGTACATGAGGCCCAAATATCTTTTCACCCAGCCCACCAAAGACACTGGAAACAATATGGGTTAAACCGCGCAGCTGTCGAACACTTAGTGTTTTGCACTAATTGTCTAGCGTTTCCTAATCAAATCACTTCCTTCAGGTTATATGTCCTTCCCGGTCATATGATCGCATAGGTCAGTTTTTTGTTTGCCCTAATTTGAACTTCATGTCTATATATAATTGTATGTCATCAACTGTGTGTATTACCGTGTTTTTTTTTCCTGATAACCTTTGAAACATGTAGACCAATAAAATATAGAAATTGACTCCTGTCTTTTCATCATCATTCAACGGCAGTGTGGTTTAACCCATTGTAACGTCCCACACTATCTGTACACAGGGATTACTCGCTTGGTTGGTCGTTGAGGCATACGCTGGGACACTCAGGGTTAAAAAAAAAGTCCATTCGGTTTATTAAGTACAGCATAAACTGCTCCTCAGGAACCTAGTAGCATGCAGCCGCCAGTACAATGTCCGTTAAACATTCACCTTTATAGAATAAACAGTCTCTCACTGACCCTGGTCAGCATAACATGGACTCCTGTCCTTTACCTGTTGGCGTCGGCCACACAGGTTCCCGGATGCCTCTTCTCCTCAGAGGTATCCCACAAATACTTCTCACTGACCTCGGTCAGTATCACTCACGGTTGTCAGACTGTCCACTCAGGAGATATCTCACAGACCTCCTTCCTCTGGCTCAGACTAGCCAGCACTACACACAGACCATTCTGTGATGTCCAGCCTGGACACATGGAAAACTGTCCACCCTGACAGACTCCCAAACACTCACTGCCATGTGCCAAACACACCTCCATTACATAGCTCTAACCACACCCAGGTACCTATTACATGGCTAGTCACGTGATCGTGACATCACCGCAGGTCCTCAAACTCACACCCACACACACAGGAAAAAGGGGTACAGTGAGCACCCTCACCTCGGAGTGAGGTATATGGGTAGCCAGACCCTTCCATCTCTCATAGCTACCCGTAACCAGGACACAAGTGTGAACAACAACCACTTATGGTTTACGTGCACTAAAGAAATACTCCGGGTTACATCACAGGGAGCAGCCATCCCTGTGACACATACCTCCCATTGATTATGCGGCCATTAGTCACACTACACCATATTGTTTCCAGTGACTTTGATTCCCTCCTCGTGGGTCTGCGGCAGCCAAAGCCTCTTTCAGTGGTTTGTGTCTGCATAACTACTGAATCAGTTGAGCACCATAGTACATATTCTTTTTCAAACTATTTACCCAGATAAGACCCTATTGGGCTTTTTGTGACTTCTAGGTTTTTTTCTCATATCTTATTTCTCCTACAGTCATGGCCAAAAGTTTTGAGAATGACACAAATATTATATTTTCACATGATCTGCTGCCCTCTGATTTTTATGTGTGTTTAACAAATGTTTTTATCACAGACAGAAATATAATAATTGCAAACATATGATTAACAAAAGCTTATATTGACAGTTAGAATGAGTTAATGCAGCAAGTCAATATTTGCAGTGTTGACCCTTCTTCTTCAGGACCTCTGCAATTCTCCCTGGCATGCTCTCAATCAACTTCTGGACCAAATCCTGACTGATAGCAGTCCATTCTTGGACAATCAATGCTTTCATTTTGTCAGAATTTTTAGTTTTTTGTTTGTCGACCCGTCTCTTGATGATTGACCACAAGTTCTCAATGAGATTGAGATCTGGGGAGTTTCCAGGCCATGGACCCAAAATCTCTATGTTTTGTTCCCTGAGCCATTTAGTTATCACCTTTGATTTATGGCAAGGTGCTCCATCATGCTGGAAAAGGCATTGTTGATCGCGAAACTGCTCTTGGAGGTTTGGGAGAAGTTGCTCTTGGAGGACATTCTGGTACCATTCTTTATTCATGGCTGTGTTTTTAGGCAAGACTGTGAGAGAGCAAATTTCCTTGGCTGAGAAGCAACCCCACACATGAATGGTTTCAGGATGCTTAACAGTTGGCATGAGACAAGACTGGTGGTAGCGCTCACCTTGTCTTCTCCGAATGAGGCATTTTCCTGATGTCCCAAACAATCGAAAAGGGGATTCATCAGAGAAAATAACTTTACCCCAGTCCTCAGCAGTCCACTGCTTGTCCTTTTTGCAGAATACCAGTCTGTCCATGATGTTTTTTCTGGAGAGAAGTGGCTTCTTTGCTGCCCTCCTTGAGACCAGGCCTTGCTCCAAGAGTCTCCGCCTCACAGTGCGTGCAGATGCACTCACACCTGCCTGCTGGTAGCCCGATCTCACAGCTGAAACACTTTTAAGAGACGGTCCTGGCGCTTGCTGGTCTTTCTTGGGCGCCCTGAAGCCTTTTTGGCAACGATGGAACCTCTCTCCTTGAAGTTCTTGATGATGCGATAGATTGTTGACTGAGGTGCAATCTTTCTAGCTGCGATACTCTTCCCTGTTAAGCCATTTTTGTGCATTGCAATGATGACTGCACGTGTTTCTTTAGAGATAACCATGGTTAACAGAAGAGAAACAATGATGCCAAGCACCAGCCTCCTTTTAAAGTGTCCAGTGGTGTCATTCTTAAGGGCCCGTCTCACATAGCGATATCGCTACCGAGATCGGTGCTGAGTCACTAGTTTTGTGACGCAGCAGCGAGCTCACCAGCGATATCGCTGTGTGTGACATTCAGCGACGATCAGCCCCCCTGCTGGTTATCGCTGATCGTCGCTGAAATGTCAGGACATTTTTTTGATCGCTGGTCTCCCGCTGACAGGCACGCATCGCTGCGTGTGACAGGCGGGAGACCAGCGATCCGCTGGTAACCAAGGTACACAGCGGGTTTCCAGGCGCGGGGCTGTGCCTAGAAACCCGCTGTGTACCTTGGATACCAGCGCCCTGATGCAAGGAGCTGGTATCCAAGGTACACAACGGGTTTCCAGGCACCGCGCAGCACTTGGAAACCCGCTGTGTACCTTGGATACCAGCTCCCTGCATCAGGGCGCTGGTATCCAAGGTACACTGCGGGTAACTAAGCGATGTTAACCGCAGTGTCGCTGTCCCAGATCGCTGCCTGTTTGGCAGCTCAGCAGCGATCATGTAGCGATACACCAGCGATCCTGACAAGTGCATATCGTTGTCGGGATCGCTGGTGTATCGTTATGTGAGACCCAGCCTTTACTTAATCATGACAGATTGATCTCCAGCCATGTCCTCATCAACACCCACACCTGTGTTAATGGAGCAATCACTGAAAAGAGGTTAGCTGGTCCTTTTAAGGCAGGGCTACAATGATGTTGAAATGTGTTTTGGGGGATAAAGTTCATTTTCTAGCCAAATATTGACTTTGCAAGTAATTGCTGTTAAGCTGATCACTCTTTATAACATTCTGGAGTATATGCAAATTGCCATTAGAAAAAGTGAAGCAGTAGACTTTGTAAAAATTAATATTTGTGTCATTCTCAAAACTTTTGGCCATGACTGTAGACCATAGTGTGCTTCTGGAGCAGAGTGAGACTCACACTTTGGGCTGGGTGAAAACTTGTGTGGGCTATTTAATGAGGCGTCATGGGTTGCTTACAATGGACCTAACATTGTATCACACGCTTCAAGAATCTCACCAGCATGTCCCTCTTAAGCAGTTCCGGCCAGTATGTCACTATTTGCTGATTGGGCAGCACTGGCATTTCCAGAATTCATTGTGTTCCTCTCAGGCATGTACATTGTGAGGATTGCTGACAGACAAGTGTGTACAGTGTATAACATAGCATCTGCATCTATCCAGGTAGGTGCTCCACTGCTTATTACATTTGATTTCTGGCCCTTTGGCTGTCCATGTTCATGGGATGGATAGGGCCCGCAGGCAGTAATTTCCCCAGGGCCTGGCCTATTGCATTTTTATATACTATTTTTCACTACTGTATAATAGTAACACTAGTATGAACAATAGTGAAATCCTGCAGAGTACCCTCCATATAATAGAAAGAAGAAGCTTTCCGATAATGAGGACCAAATGCAGATACCAGCAGTCATGCCATACGGGTCAGGATTATGCACCCGCCTGAATTGTATTGTGTCTCACAAATCCCCCTGCAGCGGTCTCACAATCAGGATCATACAAATGCTGTGATCCAGAAACACAATCACTGTGTTTTCTCTATGCTTCAGTGCCATGCTGGTATTGTGTGTTCTTAGTGTTTCCCCACCGGAGGCCTAGGAGCTGCATACTTGTGCTGGGGCCTCCATTACTCTTAGCTGACTGAGCGATGTTAAAGCTTTACTGACAATCATGGTTTTATATTCTTTTAATTTGGAACTACATGGTGCCTCATGTTTACTGTGAGAGGTGACTGCTCTGGCTAAATAATATGGATATGTATCTGTGTATGTATATCACAGTACTATACATTTTATACTTGGCGAAATTGTAATATATAGCAATTTCTTCAAATATTACATTTATAGTACTGTGCAAAAGTTTTAGGTAGGTGTGGAAATGCTGTTAATTATTTGCTTTTGAACAAAAGAAAAATCTAAATGAAATCAATATTTAGTGTGACCAGCCTTTGGCTTCACATCAGCATTAATTCTTCTAGGTACACTTGCACACAGTTTTTGAAGGATCTTGGTAAAAAGGTTGTTACAAACATCTTGAAGATCTTCTGTGGATGTAGGCTTGTACAAATCCTTCTGTCTCTTCATGTAATCCCAGACAGAGCAAATCATGTTGAGATCGAGACTCTGTGACACTATATCATCAGTTCCAGGACTCCTTGTTCTTCACTCTGAAGATAGTATTTCATGACATTGGCTGTATATTTGGCGTCATGGTCCTGCTGCAGAATACATTTGGAGCAGGCACCTTCCTGATAGTATTGCATTAAGTATTTCTCAGTATTGAAGACACCTTCAAAATCAGCGGGCATTTAACACCACAAGTCTGCACGTGTAAACTCCATTTAGTGACCGTGCCCTGTGACTTGTACCATAATAGATAGGAAATGTAGATATGACATCGTGTGCCACACCATACACACCATACCTCACCTTGTATAGTCTAATTACCTACTACCCCCCCCACACACTCAATTGTACCTCATTCTGCTGGATTGTTCGTGAAGTGGCAGGTGCTTGTGTGAATCTGCATAAGGGTTTCCTGTGATGTTTTGTGGGCATTCACTGGTGGATCAGGGATTGGGACATGAAATCACCCTGTGAAATAGAGATGCAAATGTTGGGGCTATACAAGTATCTGGTTGTTTTACTATCTGGCACTGTGGGAGCTGAATAATCTCTTCTAAGGAGGAGACAGCTGCTGCCCGTGCAGCAGCTGACCATAGATACTGACGTTTCATCATCTTTTTCAGACAAATAGCATGGCGTTCACAGCTAAGACATCTTGTGTCAGGAGACGTTACCGGGAGTTTGCCTGGCTGAGGAAGCAGATTCAGAATTATGCTGGATTAGTGTGAGTTGTGTGTAAACCTTCTGATCCCTGATGTGTCCGGTTGTCCTCCACTTCCTATCATCATACAGTGCCAGTTTTGATACATATTTCCCACTGCCTCTAATTTATTCACCTATCTTTACACAAAGCAACCAATCAGCTCCGCATCCACTCCCTTACCTGATCTGGAAAAGTGAGAGGCCATTTTATTCTTTAAAAATGTAGACGAGGCATATTGATTTGATGTATAGCATGTCGTTGGAGGAGGTGGCCGGCTGTCAGATAGGACTCTGGATAGTGATGGTTGTATTTTCTCACCAGGCCAGTACCTGTGTTACCTGGAAAACTTCCCTTCCACATCGGTTGCACTGATGATTTCATTGAGAAAAGGCGGCAAGGCCTCCAGCAATTCCTAGAACAGTAAGTATTGAGTCATTGTAGGGAAGAAAGCTGCTCACTCCATTATATTTCCTACCTTCTGGGTTCTGTTTGTTAATGGTCAAAGGGAACAATGTAAATGTTTTTCATGTGTTGTATCCACTGTTTATTAAGGTTGAGTCTAGGCTGAGGCTTGCTGCCTCTAACTTTTAGCGATTAGAGAAGGTCTCAGGGCCCCCGACCCCAACCCATCCATAATAAATAGGGGCTATAACATACAAAAAAATATTTAAAGTTTAGTTACCTTAAACAAACATCACTTCCGAAAGGGGAAAATGACCCAAATTATTCTACAGCCATTAAATTGGAGCCCAATAAATCATTTTGTGGCAAATCAAAGCCACTTGCACCACCCCCATGGCTGAACATGTTCTCCCAACGTAGGGCCTCTATGATGCACTTTTTGTTCTGAAATGTCATACGTTACACAGGGGTCTTTAACAAAATGTAAGCACGGCATCCCCACTTGCAACATTTTTCTAATGCACATTACTCTACGTTTATGGCATAGTTTATTCGCTAAAGGTGCCCACTGTTGTAAGCAGATTGGAGATCTTCTTCTCTGCTGCTGGCTGCACTGTGGATTGCATTGTGCCCTTGTGTTGCAGCTTTCTGCTTTGTCTGGAGCCCTCACCTAGGGAGGAAATGGCAGCAGCTTCCTATCAATATTCTTTGTGTCTCTCCAACTTCCCCCCCTCCATCTCCATCACCATGCCGACCAGTCCAGTCGGTGATCGGAGGAGAAGCCATACAGAGGAGATAAGGAGCAGGTGCCATTTCCTTTTTTTAACTAAAAAAAACCCAGAGGCAGCATAATTTGTGGACGCTGTAAATCATGAAACCTCTTTAAGAGGAATGCCTAGATCTAGTGTCATATCTTATGTATACTGGTCCTTTGAGAGGAAGCCCCCTATTGGAGGTGATGCTTCAGTGTGGGTGGTCTTTCACTGGGGTGCTGTAATATTGTGGGATTATAACTGGTAAATAAAATGGGGAAATCAGTGATGATTGGACATGGAACCTCTTCTTATGAGCCACATTCACACCCGTTTTCTGATGTGGATTAGTCATCTCTGATCTTTGCTGGCGGACAGTAGGCAGCAGCTAGTAACCCAGTTTGGACGACTTGGCTATAAAAAATTTAGTTATGTTGCACAGTGGAGTTGGAGTCGGTGTCCATTTTGGTGGGGTCGGTATAAAATGGATAGACTCCTAAAATATAAATTGGGTACAGTAGTACAGTGCAGGATGTGCTGTAAACGTTTTCATAAGAATTATGGGAAAGTTCTGAAATGTCTGTTCTGTTCCTGATCTAAGGATCTGGGCTTTTAGATGAGTGAATCGGTGCTGCACTTTATGTACATGCTCAGTAGTGAGGCAGGGCTGTGGAGTCTGAGACAGGGAAATTGAGGAGTCAGGAGGTTTGGCTTACCGACTCCACAGCCCTGGTTTCCATAATGGTATATGTATGCTTGTAGTATGTACATGCACTGCCTGTCTTTATAATAAATGACTAATGGTTGCATAGTGTAATTGTAATGCTATCCTAATCTGAATTCTTCTATTGGCAGAACTGTACAGAGCATGGTCCTGTTGTCAGACAGTCAGCTGCATCTCTTCCTGCAGAGCCAGCTCTCAGTGGGTGACATTGAAGCATGTGTCAAAGGACATCGACCATATACTGCTACAGAAGCAATCCTAAATTATGCGATATCCAACCAGGGATGGACTCAAGAGGAAACTCTGCCTAGATAGTGGACAAGGGCCTGTCAGTCTGGTAGTTATTTAGTTTTGGTAATGTAGTTGTAAAGGGAAAATTCATGGCTCAGCCTCAAACACTTTGCACTTTATATTCCACTGCAGATTATTTATGGTAATAAATGGACTCCGCATCATCTTGTGCCACTCGATTCGTTCCTGGCACAGTGTAAGAAGTGAGAATATTATGTGGATTGAGGTGTGCTGTGTTTTCAGGATTAGTTTACACTGGAATCCTTTGTACTATGCATCAGTCTGAAACTGATTTATCTGGAATCTCTATGAATGTGTGGAGAGCCTCTGCTGCCCTGCCTTGTGGACATACCACACTGATAATGACCGTATTGTTTACTAAACCCCCCAGCAACTACCAAGACCTGTATGTCTGGACTTCTTTTCAGGAATTTGTGAGGCCTCCTGGGAGTTAAATGTGCAACTCACCCAGGTGTCCTAAGGGAAAGGTTGCGTGTCACTGATGTAGGTGTTGAGCTAATGTGAAACCAGATGTGTGGCCCAAACTCTAACCACTCGCACTAGCCAGTGGCCATACAATTTTGTTTTAGAATTGTGCAGCCATTGGCTGGCATGGGTGTGCGGAGTTCATCTGCGTGTTTGGCCAACCGCACTTCTGGACTTACCCTAATGTAATACAACAAAAAACATTACCGTTACACACCATGGGAATGACTTGTCATTTTTACCTTTTAATCAGGTTTCATTAGTATTATTTTTTTTACTTATGTATTCATTGATTGTTTCTGCACCAAATTCTTCAAATTGCACACGTAGCTCGTGGATTTTTCACAAAATATAAAAAAAAACACTTTTCTTTCCGCATAACTCTTAGAAATGTTGCACATTTGTATCACAACTGCAGCAAACTGAAAATCTGCCAAAATCTTCACTCCAGCCAGTGACATGCACCAAAAAAGTGACATTTTAAAAATTTGCATTTTATGAATCTGTCTTAAAACATCTGGATTAGCAAAAACAAATAAAGACTTGAAAGACAGAAATACTAAACTCACTAATAAAGAACAAATTACAATACTCCAGAAAAGTGGAGAAGCACCAATGATGAATCGGGGCCATGACTGCAATGTCTGTCTGGAGGATAAACATGGGGTCACCTTCCTAGAATCCTCTCCGCTATATTATCAGGTGTCTTACAACTTCAGCAAATTGTTTACAATAAATGCAAAGTTTTAAAGCGCCCAGTTTTATTTTTTCCCTTTGTTTTGGTACAGAAGACTGCTGTATTTGCACTACTGCTTGTCTCTGAAAATTAATGTGACACTTCCTTGCAGTGACCAATGCTTTTACCATACATTACTGTTGCATATTTCTTAGGTGGCACTTACATGAAGTCCAATGGAACTTCACAACTCCTGTGATTCCTCTACTGCACCTCTTTGTGCCTCTGCTTTCATTTGGAGGTATACGGAGGCACAGTTGGAGGATTATTCCCTCTTTTGCTTTGAGGCCATAGATACATTTCCAATAACTGATTTATCTACATCACACCTGCCCTCAATAGTGTGCGTATCTACCTTAGGCCTCTAATCTTTTAGGCCTCATTCACACATCAGTGTTTAAACAGGTACGTAAAAAAAAATGGTACCAGTGTCATCCTTGTGTTTGATCCATGTGTCCGTTTTTACAATCAGTATTTCTTCAAGGATGGATAAAGAAATAAATTACAAAGCTTCTCCTATCCTTTGCAGTGTTAAATACAAACAGCACACTGCTGTCGTCCGTGTGCTGTGTATGTTTTTCAAGGATCCATACAGTTGTATTGGTCCTTTTCATTTGTGATACAGAAAAAGAGGGGCATGTGAATAGCACCATAGATTATAATGGGTGATGCACTGAATCAGTTCAAACAAGAGCTTTCACCAAGCATTCAAAACAAATAGTAAAATGTGCGTGGTTTTACCGTGTTTAATTGGCGACACAAAAAAAGACAGTGCCATTCAGGGGTCATAGTATTCTAAATTCTTCTTTACAGATTTATTTTTTTCTGCTTTTTTTAAAGGGAATCTGTCAGCTGTTTTTTGCTATGTAATCTGAATATATCATGATGTAGGAGTTATAATACTAAATTCAGCTTTGTCACTTATTAGGCTGTGCACTGTTTACTTACAATGAAAATTTTATCAACATGACATTATCATTGCCTGAACTACAGACCATGCAACTGCTAGACTGACCATGCCTTCTGCTCTGATAAGCATCTCACTGTTAAAAACCAATGTACATAGAAAGCTGTGGTGTGGACTGGGTTAACTTTTTGTAGCTTTGCTACATCTAAAAACTGTATCACAACTGCTGCACCTGGTAAACTAATTGATACATCGTTGGAATCAGGGTCTCTTCCTACGTTATGCTACTCTCAGATGAGGTAGCAAAAACCTTGTGACAGATTCCCTTGAAACTCTTGTAAACTTACTACACATTTTATGGTGCCATTTTTGTATTTTGAAATATGCAATGTTTTCAAGTCTTTTGAAGAAGCCCTATGGTAAAAACAAATACCATACCCATAAGGTTCAATTAGGAGGATGATTTTCAACGAGGGTGAGAAATTCATTTTCCCAAGGGGCCACCTGAGGAACTGGAACTTCTGTGGAGGGTCGATCAGATGCTGAGCTCAGTGATTGGCTGCAGCAGTGTGCGCTTTTGTCTTGACATCACCACTGCAGACTGTATACCAAAACTGTAGCAGTGTTGAAGAGGCAGAGGTGGACCCAGAGAGTTGTGAGTAACATCCTGTTTTATTATGTGACACCAGCACAAACCACTAGATGACAGAAAACATTGTTTAATAATATAATAATAATAAAAAGTATGTTTCCTCATGCTCGATTTAGCCATTCTGAGTCTGTGTCCCCACCAGTCCTGTGGCCTTAACCCTTTCACGAACTTTAATGTACTTGCAGAGATTGACATGCTAAGCAATTTACATATTTCCCAGAGACTTATTGCAGCTTTAAGTCTCCTCATCTCGGCATGCTTAGCATGTCAATCTCCGCAAGGAGAAACAATACTGCTTGGATATCGGTCAGACGCCTCTCATACAGCCAAACCAGATCATCTCACCCTTTGCACAGACGAGGGGCAGTACCCCGAAACACAGTGTCTGCAAATTGAGATCCTGGTTTGGCTTTTATCCTAAGTCATGTGACAAGGCTCTTTAAAGAGTCGACATTGACTTTTAGGATTGCTACTTCCAATAGGTGGCACTAGAGTTCTAGTTCTCTTCCTCTCTGAAGAAATAATTTGCACAGTTCTGAGTTGCAAATTGTCAAGTAACATATAGAGACATATCATTACACGTGCAGTTTCAGCGACGTGTGATAAATAGAAGTGAATCAGGAAAACTTTAATGAACGCCCCTTGTAGGTAAAGGCCATCGTGCAGGGCACAGGAGTTGTGCCTGCATGATCGCCAGTGGGAGCTCAGCTAAATTAACAGCCATTCTCCCTCTTAAGCCCCCGTCTCACATAGCGATACACCAGCGATCCCGACAACGATCAGGATCGCTGGTGTGTCACTACGTGATCGCTGCTGAGCTGCCAAACATGCAGCTCAGGCAGCGATCAGGACAGCGACACTGCGGGTAACGTCGCTTAGTTACCCGCAGTGTACGTTGGATACCAGCGCCCTGATGCAGGGAGCTGGTAACCAAGGTACACATCGGGTTTCCAGGCGTGGGGCTGTGCCTGGAAACCCGCTGTGTACCTTGGATACCAGCTCTCTGCATCAGGGCGCTGGTATCCAAGGTACACATCGGGTTTCCAGGCACAGCCACGCGCCTGGAAACCCGCTGTGTACCTTGGTTACCAGCGGTTCGCTGGTCTCCTGCCTGTCACACGCAGCGATGCGTGCCTGTCAGCGGGAGACCAGCGATCAAAAAAATGTCCTGACATTTCAGCGACGATCAGCGATACCCGGCAGGGGGGCTGATCGTCGCTGAATGTCACACACAGCGATATCGCAGGGGAGATCGCTGTTGCGTCACAAAACTAGTAACTCAGCAGCGATCTCGCTAGCGAGATCGCTGTGTGAGACGGGGGCTTTAGGCTATGTTCCCACGATGAGCTTTTGGTGCATCAAAAATGCAGCTTCTTACAGTTCTAGCAAAGTGTATGAGATTTATAGAAATCTGCCCATTGTGCTTCTTTTTAACACTGTAAACTCACCTGCAGTGTGTTTTTCAAATCTGTAGCATATCGATTTCTATTACAAGGTACTGGCATCACAATTTCAGATTTGCAGTTTTCACTCAGTGACATCCACTGCTGCTTATTTCTGGAAAACACAATACTACACCTGTAGATAAATTCCCAGAGGGGTCTAATTTCTAAAATGAGGACACTGTACTTCTGGCGCATAGGGGCTCAGTATATGGAGTTTGCAAACTATGCTACGAAAATTTGTTCATCCTCTTCATCATTCGGTTTCCTGTCCTTGATGGTGAACCCATAAACAGAGTGTCCAGTGCGGAACAAAGAATGGAAGTTTCTTACCCAGATCCTGCCCAGTCACCTAGGAGGGGCGAGAGGTCTGGTGAGCCAGTGTGCGGGTGGAGGAGGCGCAGCAAATTCATTGGAGGGTTGGCTGGTGTGCAGGTGGCAGTAGCATATCTGTGTATCTGCTAGGTGTAGAGTTCTCTCGGGTCTGCACACGTGCTGTAAAGACACGTCCTGATGATGAGCATGCCAGTGACATAGAGCATAGAAAGGTTCGGATTGGGCGGCCATTGGGGGGGTAGGTGCTGTCCAGGCAAGTCCAGCATTTAACGCGGTTTCAGTCCGCCGGAAGAGTGGCGATTCTGGCACTTCCTCCCAGGTTTGGCTTGGAGCAGTTAGCGCAATTTCAGGTCCAGCAACACTCGAGATCAAAGCAGCAGCAGCGACGACGCAGCAGTGGGGTTTGTACCGACAATGGAAAAAGCATCTTTCAGCAAGTTTCTGATTCTGCCTCCAGATCTGGTACCATCAGCTGCTGGTTGGTAAGAAAGTAAATTTTTGTAACAATTCATTCGCGTGTTTGCTTACTTGTTAGGAGAGAGCTAAGACATGCATAGCTAAACTCAACCTTAAACAGTGGGCACTGTGCTGAGAATAGTTGTCAAGCTGGTGGCAAAAAAAGCTCTGCCAGGCATGTATAGGGAAGACAGTATGCGAAGAAACCTCTAATTTTGCTATGGAGCTCAGAGAGGCTATTAGATCAGAGGTGAAAAATTCTAAGTCCTTAGCCCATCAAAAAAGTGTCAAACTTAAGCAGGGGAAAAAGTGAAGAATATAGTCATCAGATTCCAAAGAATCAGGAAAACTCAGAGGGAGAATGTATGTCTTCGGATGCCTCCTCTTCCTCAGATGGCGGTGAAGGGGGTTTTCCATGTGGAAATTACCAACTGATTAGTCAAGGCAGTAAGGTCCGCAATGGGCATAAAAGAGGTGAAAAAGCCTAAATCAGTGCAAGACATTGGAGATCTGGAACAGAAAAAACAAAGAACATTTCCAGTCAATGAGAAAATACAGGCCCTCATTAAGAGGGAATGGAAAAGACCTGAAAGAAAGGGTTCTTTGCCCTCATCTTTGAAGAGGAAGTATCCCTTTGAGGAGCAAGAAACAGTCCTATGGGATAAAGCACCAAAATAGATGTAGCAGTAGCCAAGTTGTCTTAAGAAATCTTTCTTGCCCTTTGAAGATATGATGGTGCTTAAAGATCCCTTAGATAAGAAGGCAGATGTCTATCTAAATAATGCCTGGGAATCCACGGCATAAGCACTAAAACCGGCTATATTTATTTTACTCACTTATATAGTGCCATTAATTTTGCAGCGTTTTTACAAACATTATCAGCACTGTCTCAATTGGGGCTCATAATCTAAATTCCCTATCAGTCTTTGGAGTTTGGGGAGAAACTGGAGTACCCAGAGGCTATATCTGCAACATCTACAGCCAGGTCCATTATGGTCTGGCTTGATCAGTTGTAAAGTCAGCTAAGTAATAAAGCTGCAATGGAAGACATCTTGGTAAACATCCCATTAATGCAGGGAGCAGCAGCAATTTTGGCAAATGCATCAGCAGATTCTTCGAGATTAGCATTGACATTGGCAGTTCTCTATAATGCAGCTCGAAGAGCACTGTGGCCTAAATGATAAATATCCTGGTGATATATACTCAAAATCCAAACTATGTTCCATTCCATGCGAAGCAGTGCATTCGTTTGCATCCGTTCTGGATGACATCTTAGACACAGCCAGGGATAGTAAAAAAAAAAAAAAGTCTCCCTGATTGGTCCATTTCTTCATACAGGAAGTTGTTTTGAAGGAGAAGATATGGTCGTAGAAGACCTTCAAGAGATCAAGGGAAATGGGAGGACCATTGAAGGAAAAAGATACAGGATTCATGTTTGGAAGTCCCTCCTCGAAGATTAAAAAAAATCTTCCCGATAACGCTATCCCACGTCTTCCCTGTCTGGGCAAGAATTTCGTCAAACGGGTTAATTCTCAAATTAGTAGAATCTGGATGGAGACTAGAGTTCTTAGCAGTTCACCGACAGACCTTTGTGGTATCAGCTACTCGGAGGTTTTGGAGGGTGGGGCAGTTAGCCCTGGAAATGGAAGTTCAAGAGCTGATAAAAAAAAAAATCAGTCCTTTTATGGAAGTTCCAGTGGAAGAATAAGGTGAAGGATTCTATATCCCCCTTTTCTTAATAAAAAACAAAAACATAAAGCTACTATTTCTAGGCCTCTATATGGTTGTCCTAGATCTACAGGGTGCATATTATCATGTCCCAATCCACACAGAACATCAGAATTTCCCAAGAGTAGTCTTAGGCCTCTTTCACACATCCGGCGGGCGCCTTGCGGCGCCCCCGGCATTTTCCCGCAGCGCCGCATCTGAAAATCTGATGCGCCGCATGTGGCTTTTTTCGCATTGACATGCATTAGCGCCGCATGTCAATGCGTTGCATGCGGTTTTGTCCGGATGCGGCGCAAATGTACATTGCGGCGGCCGGACAAAACGCTGCATGCAACGTTTTTTTTTTTTTGCCGGATGGTTGCTTATCTCTCCAAGCATCAGCAACCATCCGGCAAAAAACCGCATTTTGGGCGCCGGAAGTGTGAAAGCTTTTCACATGCGGCGCTGCGGCAAAATGCCGGGGGCGCCGCCAGGCGCCCGCCGGATGTGTGAAAGAGGCCTTAGCCATTCATGGGAGGATCAGGCATTTTCAGTCCAAGGCTCTTGCCTTTGAGTTATCAATGGCTCCACAAATTTTTATGAAAGTGATATCGGAAATGGCAGCTGATCTACGAGGACCGAACACCGTTAGGGTATGTTTCCACGTTCAGTATTGGCAGTGCTTTGGACGCAGCCCTCTCAGTCAAAACGCTGCCCGCTTTTGTACGCGCGGTGATTCCGCATGTGTTCATTGAACACATGCGGAATCATCGCATCCTATACATTTGATGGTGCTATTTATCTTGCGGAGACTGAGCATCTCCGCAAGATAAATAGGCATGCTGCGGTCTAGAAAGACGCGATGCATAAAATCCCCTCCACTATGCTGTAACATCTGGCCGCTGCGGATTGGATGCTGCGGCTGTATGCAGTGTCCTATCCGCAGCAAATACTGAATGTGAAAACATACCCTTATAATTCCAGATGTTTTCTTAATCATAGATAAGCCAGTCGTTCACTGTAATTCCCACTTAATGTATCAGAACAACCGTAATCAATCTGTGTTGGCTTCTGAACCTGAAGAAGTTGAGATTGGTTCTTTTAAGAGTCCAACATTTTTTAGGGCTTCTGTTAAAGGGAATCTGTCACCCTAAATTGGCGGGATATTTAAATGATGTCAGTCAGGTCAGATGGGCGGTGTTTTGGGTACTTGCCTTAACATGTTGTTTGCCGCTGTCTCCATTATTTCTGGGAATTGTAGTCGTTGCCCTCCATATAACACGCCTGCACATTGCAATCTTGAATTGTATGCTTTGCCCACAGATTGCAATGTGCAGGCGTGTTATATGGAGGGCAACGACTACAATTCCCAGAAATAATGGAGACAGCGGCGAACAACATGTTAAGGCAAGTACCCAAAACACCGCCCATCTGACCTGACTGCCATCATTTAAATATCCCGCCAATTTAGGGTGACAGATTCCCTTTAAGACCCTGTAAATGAAAACTGTTACCTTCCAAGGAAAAAATAGAGAATCTACTCATGACCCTCAGGAAGGCCATGTCATTACTGGGTCTCTGACATCCTGTATTCCAGCGGTCTGGTGGGCTCGGTTGCACACCAGGAAGCTACATAAGGTCATATTAATAAGCGAAAAGGTGCTAAGAAGACATCTACAAGGAAGAGCAACCCTTTCCTCTGTCACAGTCAAGTCTCTCCATTGGTGGTTAAATACAGAAAATATCAAAGGGAGTCCCATGGAAAAACCCAGCGCATTCAGAGGATGGTCTAGTCCAGGGCGGTTGGACAGTAGAGAAAAATTTAGGGTCCTCCAACCGAAAACAACTAATGGCAGTGAAATATGCGGTGGAGAACCAGCTGTCATCAATAGAAGGCTGACCTATTCATAGTCTATTGGACAACATAGTGATAGTGGCATATCAACCATCAGGGAGAAACTCGATCTGACATACTGATGTCAGTAATGGAGCAGATCTTTCAGGTAGCGTAAGGCCATCTCTCTTCACTAAAGGCCCCGTCACACATAACGAGATCGCTAGCGAGATCGTTATTTCGTCACAGTTTTGAGATCGCTGGGGAGCCGTATCGTGATCATTGGGGAGCTGTCAAACATGCAGAACTTCCCAACGATTTTGGTCGCCCCAGCGATCTAACTAACGATGGGACGCTTTCACACAGCAGCTATTTCAACGATCCACACCTTGATAGGGGCTGTACTGTGTCACCAATCATCTCCGATTGGTGGATGCTACTGCGTTCTGATTGGGCGGCAGGTTTAAAATAAAACCACGTTGTAGCAGTTCCGTCCCTTTGTTCCTGTTTGCTTCTGGTTTCGGATCGTAGCAGCGTTCTTCGGCTGTGACTCTGTATCCATTCATCTGGGCTTTGTTCCTGACAAGCGTTCTGGTTCGTGGATTGTAGTGTTCTTCGGCTGTGACTCCACACGGAGAATTCTGCTAAGATCTGCAATCCAGCACGAGGTCAGAAACAAAGGATGGAATCGCTATTCTGTTGCTTTCTTTATTCACTGCGGGAAATGAGAAACGCTGTAGCGACCACCAATCGGGGACGAGGGGCGCAGAAAAGTCCAATTTATGCACTCCTACGTGTTTCAGTTCTGAATCGCTAACGAGGTCGTTGGTTAGGTGTCAAATACAGCGATGCACACTGCCCAGTGGGAGCGCAACGACCCAGGAATGGTCCATGAAGCTTTGTAACGATCAGCGATCTCACAGCAGGGGCCTGATCGTTGCTACCTGTCAGGCGTAACGAGATCGCTAGCGAAATCGTTATTGCGTCACAAAATCCGTGATTATCAACGATCTCGCTAGCGATCTCATGTGTGACGGGGCCTTAACAGTGTTACACAACAGAGGAGAACAAAACAGCTTTCTGAGCCGCAGTCAGTTGAGGGAGAATGGGGCCTGAATGCAGGCATTTTGCAGCAGATTGTAGAGTTATGATGCACCTAAACAGTGGAAACCCCCCACAAGTGACACCATTTTGGAAAGTAGACCCCCTAAGGAACTAATCTAGATGTGTGGTGAGCCGTAGAGCCGTAAAAATTAAAAATCATAATTTTTCCTCAAAAATGATCTTCTCGCCCCCCAATTTTTTATTTTCCCAAAGGAAACAGGAGAAATTGGACCCCAAAAGTTGTTGTGCAGTTGCAAGTATGCTAATACCCTATATATGGGGGTAAACCACTATTTGGGTGCATGGCAGAGCTCGAAAGGGAAGGAGCGCTGTTTGACTTTTTCAACGCAGAATTGGCTGGAATTGAGATCAGACGCCATGTCACGTTTGGAGAGCCCCTGATGCGCCTAAACAGTGGAAACCCTCCAATTCTAACTCCAACCCTAACCCCAACACACCCCTAATCCCAAACCTAACCAAAACCCTAACCACAAACCTAACACTAACACACCCTTAACCCTAATCCCAACCCTAACCCTAATCCTAACCCTAACGGGAAAATGGAAATAAATACATTTTTTTAATTGTATTATTTTTCCCTAACTAAGGGGGTGATAAAGGAGAGTTTGATTTACTATTTTTAGCGGGTTTTTATGATTGGCAGCTGTCACATGCTAAAAGACGCTTTTTATTGCAAAACATAGTTTTTGCATCACCACATTTTGAGAGCTATATTTTTTTCATATTTTGGCCCACAGAGTCATGTGGGGGTCTTATTTTTTGCGGGACGAGTTGACGTTTTTATTGGTACCATTTTTGGGCACATGACATTTTTTGATCGCTTTTTATTTCGATTTTTGGGAGGTTAGAATGAACAAAAACCAGCAATTCATGAATTTCTTTTGGGGGGGCGTTTATACCGTTCCACGTGTGGTAAAGTTGGTAAAGTAGTTTTATTCTTTGGGTCAGCACGATTACAGCGATACCTCATTTATATCATTTTTTAATGTTTTGGCGCTTTTATACAATAAAACAATTTTATAGAAAAAATAATTATTTTTGCATCGCTTTATTCTGCGAGCTATAAATTTTTTATTTTTTCGCTGATGATGCTGTATGGCGGCTCGTTTTTTGCGGGACAAGATGACGTTTTCAGCAGTACCATGTTTATTTATATCCGTCTTTTTGATTGTGTGTTATTCCACTTTTTGTTCGGCAGTAGGATGATAAAGCATTATTGTTTTTTTTAAGGGGTTCACTAAAGGGGTTAACTAGTGGGACAGTTTTATAGGGCAGGTCGTTACGGACACGGCTATACTAAATATGTGTACTTTTATTGTTTTTTTTATTTACATAATAGTGTGTTCATTTGGGAAATATATATTTTTTGCATTTATTTCGGAATTTTTTAAAAATATTTTTACACATGTTTATTTTATTTTTTTTACATTGTCCCAGGGTGGGACATCACTATATAGTGTCAGATCGCTGATCTGACAGTTTGCAGAGCACTCTGTCAGATCAGCAATCTGACAGGCAGTGCAGGAGGCTTGCCGGCGTCTGCTCTCAGCAGCCACTGACAAGCCACCTCCCTGCAGGAGCTGGAAGGACCCCACGGCCATCTTGGATCCGAGGGCCTGCAGGGAGGAGGCCCTCGGAACAATGCGATCACATCTCGTTGCTCTGAGGGTCTCAGAGCCCCCTTCCTGCGTGATGCTTCCCTATGCCACCGGAATGCTGCGATCATGTTTGATCGCAGTGTGCCGGGGGTTAAAGTGCCGGGAGCGGTCCGTGGTACTGTGAGAATCAGCTGACACCGGGCCGCGATCAGCTGCGCTCCCCCCGTGAGCGCGGCTGATCGTGTATGACAGTGGTTCTCGACCTTTCTAATGCCGTGACCCCGCAATACAGTTCCTCATGTTGCGGTGACCCCCAAACCAAAAAATAATTACAGTCCTCCATACAATATTATGGGCACCACATAGTCCTCCATACAGTATTATGGGCCAAATATAATGCTCCATAAAGAATACTGGTCCCCATATAATGCCCCATACAAAATATGGAGTCTCCTCTGCACTGTGCTGCGTTCTGCACTGTTACGGCTCAGGAAAGGGCACTGTGGAAAGACTCCCCATTATCATCATCATTGCCTCCCCATCATCATCATTGCCTCCCCATCATCATTGCCTCCCCATCATCATTATTATTTCCTCCCCATCATCATCATCATCATTGTCTGCCCATCATCATTGGCTCCCCATCATCATCATTGCCTGCCCATCATCATTGACTCCCCATCATCATCACCTCACCATCATCATTGGCTCCCCATCATCATCATTGCCTTCCCATCATCATTGGCTCCCCTTCATCATCATCATTGCCTGCTCATCATCATTGGCTCCCCATCATCATTGCCTCCCCATCATCATCATCATCATCATCATTGCCTGCCCATCATCATCGCCTCCCCATCATCATCTTTGCCTGCCCATCATCATTGGCTCCCCATCATCATCGTTGCCTCCTCACCACCATCACTGCCTCCCCCATCAGCATCACACATACAGCACCACACACAGACAGCACCGCAGCACTCTCTCACATACACACACGCAGGCAGACACACACAGACACACTGATACACACAGACACATACACCTCACATCTCACCTGTCCGGCGCCCGCGCTCTCTGCCACAGCCGGCCGCTGAATGATGACGTCATCCAGCGGCGCTGCTGTGACAGGAAGCGCGGGCGCCCTGCAGGCGCCCCCTGGAGCCCGGAGCTACGGAGGCACGGGGAGAGGTAAGTATTGCGCCGCCTGCTCAGGCCGGGTCCCCCCTCTCCCCGCACAGTGGACTCACCGACCCGCCGCTCAGCTCCGGAGGGTCCCGGGCCGCTGCACTGTGACTCCGTGGGAGGAGGAATTGCTGCTGCTGCCACGCAGCCCACACACTTGCTGCCTGGGGCGGACCGCCCCCCGCCCGCCCACGCTACGCCCGCGCCCTACGCCCGCCCACGCTACGCCCCTGCTACGCCACTGGGCTAAAGCCATCGGAAATATGCTGTATATATGGCTCCGCTCAACCTCCCATCCTGTATACATGGCTCCGCTCCCCCTCCCATCCTGTATACATGGCTCGCTCCCCCCTCCCATCCTGTATACATGGCTCCGCTCCAACCCTCCCATTCTATATACATGGCTCCGCTCCCCCCTCCCATCCTGTATACATGGCTCCGCTCCCCCTCCCATCCAGTATACATGGCTCCGCTCCCATCCTCCCATCCTGTATATATGGCTCCGCTCCCCCCTCCCATCCTGTATACATGGCTCCTCTCCCCCCTCCCATCCTGTATACATGGCTCCGCTCCAACCCTCCCATCCTATATACATGGCTCCGCTCCCCCTCCCATCCTGTATATATGGCTCTGCTCCCATCCTGTATATATGGCTCCGCTCCCATCCTCCCATCCTGTATATATGGCTCCGCTCCCCCCCATCCTGTATACATGGCTCCGCTCCCATCCTCCCATCCTGTATATATGGCTCCGCTCCCCCTACAGTGCTGCAGCCGCCGGCTCCTTTAAGCTACCCCTGTGTTTTGGTCGTTCGACCCCCGCGGGGGTCGCGACCCACAGATTGAGAACCGCTGGTGTATGACGTACTATTCCGTCCTTGGGAATTAAGTCCCAGGTCACATGGACGGAATAGTACGTCAGATGGAAGAAAAGGGATAAAATGGTGACACTTTGGGGTATTTTCTGTCATATAGGCCCCATAAAGTCACTTTAAATGTGATGTGGTCCCTATAAAATAGTTTTTTGTAAATTTTGTTGGAAAAATGAAAAAATGTTTGAAAAACTTTTAATCCTTCTAACTCCAGAAAAAAAACTTATGTTTAAAAAATGATGCTGGTGTAAAGTAGACATGTGGGAAATGTTATTTATTAATTATTTTGTGTGGTATAACTAAAAGCATAAAACTTCAAAGTTTGAAAATTGTAACTCAAATTTTTTGAAAATTTTTTGATATTTTCATAAATAAACGTAAACAAAATCAATCAAAATTTAATACTAGCATGAAGTACAATATGTTACTAAAAAACAATCTCAGAATCAGTGGGATCCGTTGAAGCGTTCCAGTGTTGTGACCTCATATAGCGACAGTGGTCAGAATTGTAAAATTTAGCCTGGTTACGAAGGTGAAAGCAGGCTTGGGGTTAAGGGTTTAAACATTGATGAATCAGTCGAAAACATCTGGAATCCTCTAAACTCTGCGCACAATGGCAAACAATAAAAAAAATTAAAAAAAACAGATGAACAGAAAAGATGTTTAAAAAGGCGTAAATTAAAATACGGTAATGCACAAATGAAAAATAGGAAAAAGACAAAACAAAAGTCACAATCACAATGAATTGGGCCCAATTTGTTGAAGCTCTAAGATAAGTTTCAAATGTGTGAATAGACCATGAAACAGTCCTGTTTTGTTGTTAAAGATTTGTGAAAAAGAAGTAAGCACATCTTCTATAACTTTTAGTGATGCATTTATCAGTACTGACCACTAGGGGGACAGACAACTTTATTCAATCTATAGAATTGAGCCTGCTGCTTCCAGAATAAAAAGATGTCATTGTGAGGGGATTTGTGCTTTGCATACCTTTTATGAGAAGGGCCTACTAACAAAAAAAAATGATCACAGGTTGGCTTGCCTCTGTCAACTGTGTAGAATCAATAGCATATGTTCAGTTTTCCTTCAGAACCACTACAGGTGGCATTACACAGCTCCTAATGAAATCATTGGAGTTTTAATAACGCATTCCTTGTAGTCTCTCTTTTAGGCCGGGACACAATACTGTAGAATACGGACAAGTGCTATGCGAGAAAACATCGCATAGCACTCAGCCCAGTGTTAATCTATGGGACAGCTCACATCAGCGTTTATTTTCTCGGGTGTATTCTGCGTGCGTGTAAAATTGCAGCATGCTGCGATTGGCACAGAGACTCGCCAATGCAGGCCTATGGAGACGAGAAAAAAAATCGCATAGCACTCGGACCATGCAAGTGCTGTCCGATTTTTACGCACCGGTCTTTTGAAAAGCCGGCAATTCATGTGCCGCATACAGTAAAATCACACTGACAGGTTAGAATAGAATAAATATATACATATAGAATACATAGATATATAGATGTCAGTGACACATACACACATATATGTATTTATATTTCATAGATAGAAGAAAAGCGGGTAATTCATCTGCCATGTTCTGTAAAATCACTGCAGGAGCCGACAGGATAAAAGAGATGGATTACATACAGTAAATACAAATAGAATAGGTAGATATAAAGATGTCAGTGACAAATACAATTAGTAGTGTGTGTGCAAATTACTGTACATGTACTTAATAAAAGATTATTTTTCGGAAAAAAATGGCATGGGCTCCTGCGCAATTTTCGCAACCAACAGAGGGAAAGTCGATGGCTGGGGGCAGATGTTTATAGCCTAGGAACTGGGTAATACCCATGGAGCTTCCCAGGCTATTAATATCAGCTTACAACTGTATATTTAACCTTTACTGGCTATTAAAATGTGGGGTCCCCCTATAATTAATAACCAGTAAAGGCTATGCAGACAGCTGCGGGATGATATTAATAGCCTAGGAAGGGGCCATGGATGCTGGCCCCCCCCGGCTAAAAACATAAGCTCTCAGCCACCCCAGAAAAGGCGCATCTCTAAGATATGCCAATTCTGGCACTTAGCCTCGCTCTTTCCACTTGCCCTGTAGCGGTAGTAAGTGGGGTAATAGTTGGGGGGTGATGTCACCTTTGTATTGTCAGGTGACATCAAGCCCCAAGGTTAGTAATGGAGAGGCGTCAATAAGACGCTCCCATTACTAACCCCATAGTCATGGGGACGCCCAGAAAAACACAGACACTCAGAAAAAGTCCTTTAATTGAAAGAAAGACACAGACTCCTTTAAAATTCTTAATTAAACCATACTTACAACCTTGCTCATTCCCTCGATGCCCTCATCATCTGCAAAAGAGGTGAAAAAAACAAACAACAAACTTCCTTACCTTTCTGCAGAGATGCTTTTAATCCATTAGTCCCACGACGGGTTCAGCTCTGCTACATATAGATGGCAGGCTGCGTTGTGCAACCATACAGCCTGTCATCCAGCGAAGAAACTGAGCACCTTGTGCTCAGTGTCCTATGTGAACTGCTATTCCCAGTCTGACGGCACTACAAGCATGAGAAAGTTCTCCTGCTCGCTGTGCCGTCTGACAGACAGGTCCTGCAAGTTCACGGCCAATGAACTCACTTCACCTATGTGACGTCACGTCAGTGCGAGCGCTGTGGGAAATTTTAGATAGTTTCCCACCATGCTCGCGCTGACGTCAGAAAGGTGAAGTGAGTTCATTGGCCGTGAACTCGCAGGACCTGTCAGACGGCACCGCGAGCAGGAGAACGTATAGCAATCACACTGTATTCGGATGTTAATCGGATGCTAGGTGTGAGAAATCAGATTGTACTAACATGAAACTTGCATTACACTCCTGCAACTCTCGGCAGGGAGACTCGGACCGATTTTTTTATACGTTTAGTCTGACTCCAGCCTTAAACTCAGGACCCCCTCATCTATTAAATTAGAATTTCCTAATACATGGGTATTACCCCGTTCTCAGTCTATAAACATCAGCCCCCAGCTGTCCGCTTTCCCAGTGACGGTTAATAAATTTTCAGGGGATCCTACGCGATTAGTACACGTACTGTACTAATTATATCTGTGACTGACATCTATATATCTATCTTTTCTATTTGTATATATCTATTCTGTCAGGTCTGGCTGTGATTTTACTGTACATGGCAGATGAAATGTTGGGTTTTCAAGGACATAGGAATGTAAAAATCGGACAGCATTCGCATGGTCCGAATTGCCGTGCACATTTTTTTTTTCTCATCACACCCATTGACTTGCATTTGCAAGTCTTGTCCGAGACACTAGGACAAGTGCAGCATATTGTGATTTTTCTCAGTCCGATTTCAGCTGCGAAAAAAATTGCGGATGAGCAGGAAATCATAGATCAACATTGGTCAGAGTGCAATCCGATTTTTTTTATCGGATTGCACTCGTCCGCTTTCCTTGTAGATGAGTATGAGCCCTTAATGAAAGAAAAATATATTCATTGGAGTGCTTCTTTAAAAACAATGTTTTACCTCACAGAAAGTATTAGTAACTGAAATCCCATGCTGTCCTGTCTTGTCTGAATATTCTTTTGTTTCCTCTCCTGCCCAGGAGATGTGGTCTTAGTTATCATACCATGTCCCTGCAACAATTTTTCTCTAGTCACCTTCCACGACAGCCATACTGGAGGAAACACACAAGAGGTTAAATAACCCTCCCCTTCCTGCACCACCAGTGTTTTTCCTGTCCCTTATGGGGGCATGAAGAGGTCCATGTATGGTGCTGCCGTGGCCGGCGACCGGGAGCACAGGAACTATCAGAGGCGTATCCGGGGGGCAGCCGGGGCATGTGCCCCAGGCGCAGCCGGCTGGGGGGCGGAGTCGGGCCGCCTAATGCAGCGGTCCGCAGTGTCTCCCCCGGGCTGCGTTCTGCTGCCCCCGGCTTGGGAGTCGGCAGTTCCCGGTGCCGGCTGTCAAGCTGACAGCCGGCGCATAGAAGCTGCGCGTGCCGGCTCCCAGGGACCAATTGTACTGGCGTGATCATGCTGCTGACGTCACTCGCCGGTGGCACCCAGAAGGGGGAAGACTGGTGGTAAGTATGCTCCACTGTGGAGCTGAAGAACCACTGAAGATTAACGGGGGACATAATGTGTGTGTGTGTTTATGGGGGGGGGAATTTAGAGTGGGGATGGGGGATAGTTTGTGTGCGGGGGATTTGGAGTGGGGATTATTATTTTTATTATTATTATTATTATACATTTTTATAGCACCATTTATTCCATGGCGCTTTACATGTGAAAGGTGCAAATATAGACAAGTACAGTAACGTGAGCAATACAAGGCACACACAAGTACAGAGAGAGAGGACCCGCCGCGAGGGCACAGTCTACAGGGATGGGTGAGGATACAAACACATCTCAGGCTGTGTAAGGGCTATTTGACCAAGAAGGAGAGTGATGGGTGCTAGCAGATGACGGCCTCCACAGTCACCAGACCTGAACCAAGAGTGATGGGGTGCTACGCCAGATGACCTGGCCTCCACAGTCACCAGACCTGAACCCAATCGAGATGGTTTGGGGTGAGCTGGACTGCAGAGTGAAGGCAAAAGGGCCAACAAGTGCTAAGCATCTCTGGGAACTCCTTCAAGACTGTTGGAAGACCATTTCCAGTGACTACCTCTTGAAGCTCATCAAGAGAATGCCAAGAGTGTGCAAAGCAGTCATCAAAGCAAAAGGTGGCTACTTTGAAGAACCTAGAATATAAGACATATTTTCAGTTTTCACACTTTTTTGTTAAGTATATAATTCCACATGTGTTAATTCATAGTTTTGATGCCTTCAGTGTGAATATACAATTTTCATAATCATGAAAATATAGAAAAATCTTTGAATGAGAAGGTGTGTCCAAACTTTTGGTCTGTACTGTATGAGGAGACAGTATGGTGAACAGGGGGGATGTGAAAGGAGGGAGGGGAATAGTGTGAGGTGACAGTATATTGCAGATATTTTTATTTAGGAGCATTATAATGACTCTTTTGTCTTTAAGGGCATCGTGTGGAGATTTGCTGCAGAAGAGCGGAGAAGATGGAGGTCTGCAGAGACGGCTGTGGATGAGAAAACTCATCATGGGATCTGGACAAGATGAAGAAAAGGAGAATGACTCCAGAGACAACGTCATCTATAAGGTACCTGGATGTAAATATTATTTGTGAAATTGACTAATTCTCATGTCTTTATTTGTTAGGAGCCTTAAAGGGGTTCTCCAGGTCTGTGCTAAGTCTGCAGTCACATAGAATAACTGCAGACTCAGCACAAACCTGGACAACTCCTTTAATGCTCCTAACAAATAAAAACATGAGAATTAGTCAATTTCTGAATTCTCACGGTGCGCACTGCACGCTGTTAGGATTCTCTCGTGCCGGTGATTTACATACATGCGGTTACATGCTGACTAGACATGTGTGACCTCACTCAATGAAAATGAACAGAGCGAGGCTGGGCATGTCTAGTCGGAATGTGGCCAGAAGTTTATAAATCACATGCTTGTGCTGACATGACCGTGTACTCTTGCCACCGGTAAGGGAGAACCCTAAAAGTGTGCAGTGCATTCGTTGGGAGAATTCAGAAGCTGCAATGTCAGGATTCAGCTCTGCAGGTTCCAGTAGTCATCACATGGACACTTCACACATATGCGATTTTCATACTTATGGTCCTGTCTTGCCCCGGGTGCCAGAAAGCCTAGATACACCTCTGGGAACTATACCTGCATGCCGGGCAGCTGAGGTCGGGGCTTCGGTCTCCTCCTGCAGGGCTGCTTCCGTCTCCATATCGTATGGACTCGGGACCTCCTTCCCACCCCTCCTTGGGGGGTAAAGTGGGGCAGTGACGTGCTGCCGGGGTCCTCCTGGAGCTCCCCGGCGTCCTCCTCCCCAGTGCAGCTGCTCCGGGACCGCGTGTACAAGCGCACCGGAAGTGACGTCAGACTTCCGGTTTGCGTCATACTGCGTTCCAGGTGGAACACACGCGGCCTGCAATCGCCGGGAGGCGTCGAGAATCAAATCCCCCGCACCGACTAGTAGTGGGGAATGCGCCCTATCAGGGGGAATGATTGCAGGACGGAAGCAGCCTTACCGCTGAGGGCTTCAGGGGGAGCAGCTGCAGGGGATCGCAATCATCTGAGATGACCCCCACCTGTGGACCAGGGAGGAGGAAGCACTGAACGCTGAAAACCTCTATTATTTAAATCCTGGTCTGGGTGCGTCCAGGTAAGGCCATTGACTGTACATGTGACAGACTGACCATGGACGGCCACAAACCCATACTGCCTGCATCTGTGGAGCACAGCGTTAACCCTCCTACTGTAAGTAGCGGGGTGGGTCACGATTATGACTGTCCAGATAACTCTGATAGGGTGACTTAGTATACTTTTCTCTCTCTATTACAGGGAGATACGGTCCCTGCCCTTAAAAAGAATAAACCCAGCCGCAAATGCGTATGTGGTGCCAGACTTCCCTCGGCATATACGAAGAAACTTTGTCAACCCTGCACAGATGACGTGTTGCGTGCAGAGCAACCCTCACTACTGGACAGCATAAAAACGCTCATTAGACAAGAAGTTCAATCGTCTATGGCGACAACTTCCCAGAACCCGAAGCCACAGCCCCCACCCCCTAAAAAGAGGAAAATGGCGCTGGTGGAATCTGAATCCGATTTGGGCAAAATTGATACCTCTAACTCAGAGGATATGTGGGAAAATGAGGGTTCCACTTCCACCACCAAACCCGACAATAAGAAATACTATTTCTCGTCTGAGGACATGGGGGAATTAGTTAGTATGGTAAGGGGCACTATGTGGTTGGAAGAGGAGAAAGTGGAATACTCTATTCAGGACAAGATGTTTGGGAGCCAGAAACCTAAAGACCAGAAAGGTTTCCCCATTCATGAAAACATCCGAAATTTAGTGATGCAAGAATGGGCCCTACCTGAGAAAGGACTCTTGGTCCCATCAGAATTAAGGAATCGCTTTCCCTTGGATGGGGATTGCTCAATATGGGAAGTCCCCAAAGTGGATGTGCAGGTGTCTAGGGTGACGAAAAAGACGGCACTTCCCTTTGAAGATGCGTCTTTACTCAAAGATCCTATGTGGAAGGTTCCTAGAAACCGAATTACCGGTATGACTAATTCTATTTTTTTAAAACACATCCAATTGTGGAAAATATTTTTATTCCAACCTCTATTGATTAAAATATTCTTTGTTCATAGGACAACCTCCTTAAGGACCCTAAAAATGTTTTGTTTATTTGTACAGGAAGACAAATAAAATTGTGGTTGAAGCGTCGTAAAACATCAGGAAAAAACTCACACAATTCTGCCTTTTTGTAGAATAAATGAGGTGCCAATATGACTCTACTGGTCAGTAATATTACAGTGATACCAATCATGTCCAGTTCTTTTTATTATATCAATGGTGAAAAAAATTCCCTAGTCCCCTTTACGGGTGTTGAAGCTGTGACTGTTTGACCACTCACAGCATGTTCACACATCTTTTTCAAGCAAATGTCGCCTGGAATCCATCTGAAAAAGCGCCCCAAAACTGACAAAAATTGAGATGATGCATAGTAATGTAAACACAACATTGTTTTGCACGCTTCGTTTTTTTTGTTACTTTCCTTAGTCGCTTCCAGATTTGGAAACAGTGTAGTGGTTGTAAGAAGTAACACGCTCATTCTTTGTGTGTCTTCATTTGGAAGCCGTCTACGCTTTAAAGTTGAAAGTACAATGAAAAACTGCCAGCCAACCAGAGCAAAACTGTCAGCCAAGCCACTTTAGGAAAAAAGACAGTCCCGTTTTTTCCCCCCAAAGCAGCTTTGCCTAAAAAAAACCTGTTGCATGAGTCTAGGCTAGGATTGTAGTTTTTATTTTTTACCTGTCGTACACTACAGTTATATAGATTTCCAGTCTGTGTTAACACAGACAAACACCTACATACAGGGGGCAAGTAATATGGAGGATGGCCTTAAACGCACTGCTATGGAAGATGATGCCTTTAAAAATCAAACCATTAAAGAGATACCCTAGGGAGATTATGGATGCATGTAGTAAGCCACTCTCTCTCATCTGTGACTGCTGGGAATGTGGCATGACTAGAAGCAACCCATGCCCCCTGATTTGTGACAAGAAATAAGGGGGAGCACTTAAGAGCTGCATCAGTGTTAGTGTGTAGTTCTAAAAGCACCTAAGTCTCAGCCTTTAAAATATATTTAAATTAACATAACATCAAAAAATGGAATCTCCCCAGAGACCCCTTTATTGAAAAATTGTGAATAAAGATGAATCATATTCTGTTATGGGCCAAATTAGTCATATAACCCCTGTGTGCCACATGCAGAAATGCCAGACCTCACCCTTAGCAGCTGTCTCATGCTCCTCCCTTTAGTTTGAAAGCAGTTGTATCAATTTGCTTCATACTTCAGTCATGCTTCAGATGTCAGGCTCATCAGCTGCTGCTTTGCTTTTTGGTACATCGCCAATGACGAGATGGTCAGCCAAAAAGCTCAGCGCTACATTCCTTCTGCATGTGACACCCTTGGGAAGAGCCACCATGGGTATTATTATTGTTGCTTCTCCTCTGGAAAAGATTTCTGTACCATCTGCAACATCAAAAACAATTTGCCAAAAGTGATTTTTGTCTCAGGCCTTCTGCACATATATTTTGCTTTGCATTGTAGTTTCCATCCGATTAGCAAACATATCGGTTAGAAACTGATCTGATCGTTTGGATTGTTCCCACCTGTCTAGTGCATCAGTTGTTGCGCTGGTCCAATGGCCAGAACACGTTTCATTTAACCAGGAGAAAATGGTAAAGCTTAAATGCTCATGCAGAAGCCCGTGGATTTCTGTCTGACCTCGGACTGCAATACATGGACTGGTCGCTGCTTTCCTGATTGTGAATTTAATATATTTCTATGAGACTGCCATGCTTGGGAGACCTGTCTAGTCCGTGCATTAGTGGTCCGAGATCCACGGACATCTGCAAGAGGCCTTAGACAACTGATGCATCAGTTTTGCTATCAGTTGTAATCTGTCGAGTTGCATCAGGCTTTGAAAAAAAACAACAAAACATCCAAATGACCCCGATCAAAACTTTACATACCCTGGTGATTTTGGCCTGATATCATGCACAGAAGTTGACATAAATGGGTTTGAATGGCTACTAAAGGTAACATCCTCCCCTGTCACCTGTGACAAATGCCAGGAAAATTGTTTGAGATGCAAAGAAAAACCCCCAAACAACATCAGATGAAATACTGGACTCTCTGAAAACTAGCGATGTGGCTGTTTCAAGATGCACAATAAGGAGGCACTTGAAGAAAAATGTGCTGCATGGTTGAGTCGCCAGAAGGTCATATGACCTGATCAGAAGTTCACATACCCCATTTCTTAATACCGTGTGTTGCCCCTCTAACATCAATAACAGCTTGAAGTCTTTTGTGGTAGTTGTGGATGAGATTCTTTATTTTCTCAGATGGTAAAGCTGCCCACTCTTCTTGGCAAAAAGCCTCCAGTTCCTGTAAATTCCTGGGCTGTCTAGCATGAACTGCACACTTGTGATCTCCCCAGAGTGGATAAATGATATTGAGGTCAGGAGACTGAGATGATCACTCCAGAACCTTCACTTTGTTCTGCTGTAGCCAATGACAGGTCGACTGGGCCTTGTGTTTTGGATGGTTGTCATGTTGGAACATCTAAGTGCGTCTCATGCGCAGCTTCCGGGCTGATGATTGCAAATTTGCTTCCAGTATTTGCTGATAACATACTGCATTCATCTTTCCTTTAACTCTGACCAAGTTTTGTAGCTCACACATCCCCAAAACATGAGCGATCCATCTCCGTGCTTTATAGTAGGAATGTGTTCTTTTCATCATAGTCCTTGTTGACCTCTCTCCAAATGTAACGTTTATGGTTGTGGCCAAAAAGTTCAATTTTGGTCTCATCACTCCAAATTACCTTGTTCCAGAAGCTTTGAGGCTTGTCTCTGTGCTGTTTTGCGTATTGTAGACAAGATACTTTGTGGCATTAGCGCAGTAATGGCTTTCTTCTGGTGACTCGACCATAAAGCCCATTTTTCTTCAAGTGCCTGCTTAATGTGCATCTTGAAACAGCCACACCGCTAGTATTCAGAGAGTCCAGTATTTCAGCTGATGTTATTTGCGGGTTTTTCTTCGCATTCCGAACAATTTTCCTGTTGTCACAGGTGACAGGTGAGGATGTTACCTTTACCAACTATTCAAACCTGTTATGTTTCGGTAGCTGAGGAGTGCAGGTAAAAAAAAGGAAATACACCAGAGCAGTTGGAATCTATGAGATTGCAGTACCCTGACTAACCACCGCAACTAGAGGCAGCCGTGGAGCGTTCCTACGTTGGTCCTAGACGCCTCGTCACAGCCTGAGAAACTAACTACACCTAAAGATAGAAATAGGAAAGCTATCTGCCCCGGAGCAGAACCCCAAAGATAATAGAAAGCCCCCAAACAAGTAATGGCGGTTAGACAAGAGGAAATACTGACACAGAAAGAAAATAGTATGAGCAAACGCTGGGGCCCAAACTATCTAAATAGAAAAGGACAGGAAGGGTACTTACTGCAATCTCAGAAAACCCTGAAAAACACCAACTCTACTAATTTCAAAATCACCTGAGATCACACGACCTCTACCACCTAAATTAGTTCTCTGGTGTAACAAAATCAAAACAGCAGCCACTGAAAAAACTGGAAAAAGCAAAAGTACAAAACACAGTGGCTGAACTAAACTGAGAGGGCAGAAGCCCCCGGAGGGGACCCTGAAGGCCCCCACAGAAGTGCAGGACAAAATGCAAAAATATAGCACAAACACAAAAGAAGAAAATGTCTTATCTGATAGCAGGGAATGCAGACACGACACAGCAGGCTACAAGGGAAACTGGAAAGAAGGATTCAGACCAGAACAATTGATCACCGGCAACCCTGATGGGAAAATGACTCCCTTATATAAGACCAGTCAGTAACACCTGATTCCCAGTCCTCACAATCTTCACTAGTACCGCTTGTAACCACCAGAGGGAGCCTCTGCTCAGAACTCATCTCAAACCCATTCACAACAGTACCCCCCCTTGAGGAGGGGTCACCGAACCCTCATTTGAGCAACCAGGTCGGTCAGGATGAGTTCTATGATACGCACGGATAAGTCTCCTAGCATGGATGTCCGAAGCAAACACCCAAGAATTGTCTTCCTGACCGTAACCTCTCCATTTAACCAAATACTGCAGTCTTCGTCTAGAAAAACGAGAATCCAATATTTTCTCAACCACATACTCCAGATTGCCCTCAACCAAAACAGGGTCAGGAGGCACAGCAGCAGGAACCACTGGCTCAACAAACCTCTTCAACAAGGACTTGTGAACACGTTATGGATCTTAAATGTCCCTGGAAGAAGCAAACGAAAAGAAACAGGATTAATAATCTCCATGATCTTATAAGGTCCAATGAACCTAGGCTTAAATTTAGGAGATGCTACTCTCATAGGAATATTCTTTGAGGACAACCAGACCAAGTCCCCCACTTCAAACCGAGGACCATCAGTCCTATGCCGGTTAGCAAACCGCTGGGCCTTCTCCTGAGAGAGGGACAACCTCTCCACTACCTGGTCCCAAATCTGTTGCATACGCTCAACAACAGAGTCAACACCTGGACAGACAGAAGCTTCCGTCTGTCCTGAAGAAAATCGAGGGTGAAACCCAGAATTACAGAAAAACGGAGACATCAAAGTGGCAGAGCTAGCCCTATTATTAAGAGCAAACTCAGCCAAAGGCAAAAAAGAGACCCAGTCATCCTGATCAGCAGACACAAAGCATCTTAGATAAGTCTCCAATGTCTGGTTTGTTCTCTCAGTTTGACCATTGGTCTGAGGATGAAATGCCGAGGAGAAAGACAATTGAACACCCAGTTTAGAACAAAAAGTCCTCCAAAATCTGGAAACAAACTGGACTCCTCTGTCAGACACAATGTTCTCAGGAATGCCGTGTAAACGAACCACGTGCTGAAGGAACAACGGCACCAATTCAGAGGAGGAAGGCAACTTAGGTAATGGCACAAGATGTATCATTTTGGAAAACCTATCACAAATTACCCAGATGGTGGTCATTCTCTGAGAAACAGGAAGATCGGAAATGAAATCCATAGAGATATGGGTCCATGGTCTCTTGGGCACAGGCAATGGCATCAACAAACCACTAGAGCGAGAGCAAGGCTTGGAGCGAGAGCAAGTCCCGCAGGACTGCACAAATTCCCTGACATCGCGAGACAAGGTAGGCCACCAAAAGGACCGACTAACCAAGTCTCTGGTACCAAAAATTCCGGGATGCCCAGCCAATGCGGAACAATGAATCTCAGACATCACACTCTTTTTCCATTGGTCCGGGACAAACAATTTTCCAACAGGGCAGCGCTCGGGCCTATCCTCCTGACACCCCTCCAGAGCAAGTCTCAAATTGGGCGAGATGGCGGAAAGAACTACACCCTCTTTCAAAATAACAGAAGGATCAGATAACTCAGGAGAGTCCGCAAGGAAACTCCTCGAGAGGGCATCCGCCTTAACATTCTTAGTGCCAGGAAGAAAGGAAACCACAAAATTAAAACGTGTGAAAAACAAGGCCCACCTGGCCTGTCTAGGATTGAGTCGCTTGGCAGATTCCAGATAGACCAGATTCTTATGGTCCGTAAGGACCACCACCTGATGTTTGGCTCCCTCCAGCCAATGTCTCCACTCTTCAAAAGCCCACTTCATGGCCAATAACTCCCGATTACCCACGTCATAATTACGTTCAGTAGGAGAAAATTTTCGAGAGAAAAAGGCACAAGGGTTACTTTTAGAGGTCTCTGGATCTTTTTGAGACAAAACGGCACCTGCCCCAATTTCAGAGGCATCAACCTCCACCTGAAATGGCAGAGAAACATCAGGCTGCCGTAGAACAGGACAGAAGTGAATCTCTGCTTAAGTTCCTGAAATGCAGAGACAGCCTCAGGAGGCCAATTCACCACATCAGAACCCTTTCTGGTCAAATCAGTTAATGGTTTAACAATAACCGAGAAATTACCAATAAATTTACGATAAAATTGGCAAAACCCAAAAATCTCTGAAGAGCCTTTAATGAAGTAGGTTGGACCCAATCACAGATGGCCTGAACCTTGACCGGGTCCATTTCAATAACAGATGGGGACAAAATGAATCCCAGAAATGAGATCCTCTGTACGCCAAAAAGACACTTTGATCCCTTCACATACAGAGCATTCTCTCTCAAAATCTGGAATACAGTTCGAACATGTTTCACATGAGAGTCCCAGTCATTAGAAAAAATCAAGATATCATCCAAATAAACAATCAGAAATTTGTCCACAAAATCCCTGAAAATGTCATTCATGAAGGACTGGAAGACGGAAGGAGCATTAGTGAGCCCAAAGGGCATCACTAGGTACTCAAAATGCCCTTCAGGGGTATTGAATGCCGTCTTCCATTCATCCCCGTGCTTAATGCGAATAAGGTTATACGCCCCCCTGAGGTCAAGCTTGGTAAACCAAGTAGCGTTTTTCACCCTGGAAAACAGGTCAGAAATCAAGGGTAACGGGTATTGATATTTCACAGTAATATTGTTCAAGAGACGATAATCAATACACGGCCTTAATGAACCATCTTTTTTGGCCACAAAGAAAAAACCGGCACCTAAGGGTGAAGAGGATGGTCTGATATGACCCTTCTCCAATGATTCCTTGATATAAGACCGCATAGCGTCATGTTCAGGTACAGACAAGTTAAAAAGGCGACCTTTAGGGAATTTACTACCCGGCACTAATTCAATAGCGCAGTCATAGCTCCTATGGGGAGGTAAGGATGCAGATTTACTTTCGCTAAACACATCAGAAAAATCAAACAAAAAGTCAGGAACATCCTGAGCCTAGGGGGAGGCAGAAAAAACAGGAGTGTTGGTATTAACACATTGGCAGCCCCAACTGGTTACAGACACAGATTTCCAATCCAAAACAGGATTATGAGACTGTAACCAAGGGAAACCCAGCACGATAATGTCATGCAGATTATATAGAACCAAAAATTTGCAGCACTCCTGGTGATCAGGTTCAACCCTCATTATCACCTGAGTAGAAAACTGGGGTTTATTCTCAGCCAAAGGAGTAGAATCGATCCCCAGTAGGGGAATAGACTTCTGTAGGGGTATCAAGGGAAACCCACAACGTTAGCAAAATCATAATCCATCAGGTTAATAGCTGCTCCAGAATCAACGAAAGCCTGAGCAGAAAATGAGGACAGAGAGCATATCAGAGTGACAGTTAATAAAAACTTAGTCTGAACACTACCCAAGACAACTGAGCGTGCAAAACGTCTTCCCCGCTTAGGGCAGACTGAAATAGCATGAGAGGCATCACCACAGTAGAAACATAACCCATTGCGCTTTCGAAACTCATGACGCTGTGCCCCAGACACCACTCCATCACACTGCATGGGCTCAGAAGCTGGCTCACAAGGCAACACCACTCCACGCATACTTCTCCGCTCACGCAAACGTCTGTCAATTTGAATCGCTAATGACATAGAATCATTGATACCAGAGGGGACAGGGAATCCCACCATAACATCCTTTACATTATCCGACAGACCCTTCCGGAAAAGGGCCGCCAAAGCGTCGTCATTCCATTTGGTCAGGACTGCCCACCTACGGAATCTCTGACAGTATAACTCAGCGTCATCAAGCCCCTGATTTAATGCCAACAAGGCTTTTTCAGCTTGATCAGTGACATTAGGCTCATCGTACAATAACCCCAAAGCCTGAAAAAATGCATCAACATCACTCTGAAACTGTGACAACCTTTCTTCTTTCACAATATTTTTTCCTTTGTGAGTACCATACAATTTTCAATTTTTAGGCCGGTGATACTGTTATGTTCGGTAGCTGAGGAGTGCAGGTAAAAAAAAGGAAATACACCAGAGCAGTTGGAATCTATGAGATTGCAGTACCCTGACTAACCACCGCAACTAGAGGCAGCCGTGGAGCGTTCCTACGTTGGTCCTAGACCCTCGTCACAGCCTGAGAAACTAACTACACCTAAAGATAGAAATAGGAAAGCTATCTGCCCCGGAGCAGAACCCCAAAGATAAAGAAAGCCCCAAAACAAGTAATGGCGGTTAGACAAGAGGAAATACTGACACAGAAAGAAAAATAGTATGAGCAAACGCTGGGGCCCAAATATCTAAATAGAAAAGGACAGGAAGGGTACTTACTGCAATCTCAGAAAACCCTGAAAAACACCAACTTACTAATTTCAAAATCACCTGAGATCACCGACCTCTACCACCTAAATTAGTTCTCTGGTGTAACAAAATCAAAACAGCAGCCACTGAAAAAACTGGAAAAAGCAAAAGTACAAAACACAGTGGCTGAACTAAACTGAGAGGGCAGAAGCCCCCGGAGGGGACCTGAAGGCCCCCACAGAAGTGCAGGAAAAATGCAAAAATATAGCACAAACACAAAAGAAGAAAATGTCTTATCTGATAGCAGGGAATGCAGACACGACACAGCAGGCTACAAGGGAAACTGGAAAGAAGGATTCAGACCAGAACAATTGATCACCGGCAACCCTGATGGAAAATGACTCCCTTATATAAGACCAGTCAGTAACACCTGATTCCAGTCCTCACAATCTTCACTAGTACCGTTGTAACACCAGAGGGAGCCTCTGCTCAGAACTCATCTCAAACCCATTCACAAACACAACCCATTTGTGTCAACTTCTGTGCATGTTATTCAGGCCAAAATCACCAGGGTATGTAAACTTTTGATCAGGGTCATTTGGATGTTTTGGGTTGTCATTATGATTTTAAAAAGAGAAAACACAGGAATTTGACAATAAATGTCTTCACTCAACACTAACCATGAGTGGAGAAAAAGGTTTGGTGTTATCATTCAATTCTCCGACAAAAGGCAAGAAAGCAAAAATTCTGCCGGGGTATGTAATCTTTTGAGCACAACTGTGTGTGTAAATATATATATATATATATATAATATATATCACACACACAACATAAAAGGCTTTGCATCAGGCTCTAAGTAATGACAGCCTGTATTCAATCAGTTTGCTGGATAAGATTTCCATCTTATTTTGGTCCATGTGTCCATTTCATTTTTTTTACCATCATGTTAGCATAAATCTTTTCTGCATGCAAAATTAATAACTACATTTTCCAATCTTCTCTTACCTATTATACCAGGGTTCCCCAACTGGGCCCACATTATGTTGTGAACCCATGACGTGTTGCTCATGGCTGTCTGCCAGCTTGGTGCGCTAAAACCAGGTATGAAGGACAAGTCTCATGACTTAAGAGTAGCCCCACACAGAAGAGCAGATCTAAATGCACATATACTGGCCTTGGGGGTTCAGAGATAATTTAAAGTCTGGTAAGCTAGAAATAGAGATGATCTGCCAGTCAGAAGAAGTACTTGAAGCTGAATGGCACAGTGTGATGGGAGTGATTTTTGAAGGTGGGTAAGGAGGGAACCCTGGATCTTGGTAAACTGTTGTGATTTCTATAGAAAAGCTTTGACTTTGGCTGTCATTATAGCGGTAATGGGGACTCTGGGTGTCACCACTGTGAGGGGAGGCAGGAGCTAGATGTGGTAGCAACCCTCTCTGAGGGCTTATCGTGGCTCTTGACCCACTTTCAGAGCTGAATGTTGCTTTCAAGGCCAGAAAGGTTGGGGACCACTTTATTAGTTTCACAAGTGTGTCACATCCTCCTGGAGATCTGTTGGTAGAAGATCACTATGTATTGTGAATCGCATCTCTTCAATTAGCCTGTGTGTTTTGCGTTCCATATTAAATGGTTTCCTTGGTGATGAAGAGGTTAACAACCCTTTCTATGCTTATCGGAAATCTGCAGCTCCATTTTTCAGCTGCTCCTGATTTGGTCATTACTGGAGATGAGCAAATATGTTCGGGGTTCCTCTTGCCGAATAAATTGCATAGGGAACCCGGCTTCCTGGATCACACTGCTGAACAGCTGATCAGCGCCGCAGCTGCTTGTCTCGTGGCTGTGTCACAGTCACAGCACATGCATGGAGAGCCAACAAATAAGCTCTTTATGCTGTGCTGTGACATAGCCGCAACACATGCAGCTGCCGGCGCCGATCAGCTGTTAGCTGGCGCGATCCAAGAAGCGGGTTTCCCTCTGCAGCTTATTCGGCAAGCGCTATAGCTCCCGAATAAGAGGGAACCCGAACATATCGCTCATCTCTAGTCATTACCCTCCCTATAATACCTGGCCAGACCTCTCTGCATTGCCATTTAAAGATTTTCTTCCTAGCTCCTTGGAGACGCTGTGCTAAATAGGAGTTCGTTGTTGCTACTGGAGATTGGCACCGATTGTGGGCGTTGCTGCGGGGTGTCAGCTGTCTCTTACAGCTGACACCCGCACCCGATCGCCACGACGCTACAGCGTGAGGGGCCGTGTGATCATTTCGCCGTACTAGTACTGCTGTTTGCAGCAACGCATCTCCCGCAGAGCAATACTAGTATTGCGCATGTCAGGAAGGGGTTAATCACTGTGTTTGTATAAATTATATTACACATGTCAAATAATTTACTAGTTGGTACAGTAGATTCTAAGAAAACCAACAAACTCTGCATTCATTATCTGCATGTTTTTGAGTCTGTGTATTAGAATAATTAACCCCTTAACAACCAAGCCATTTTGTAGGTTAAAGACCAGGCCAATTTTTATAATTCTGACCACTGTCTCTTTATGTGCTTATAACTCTGGAACACTTCAACGGATCTTGGCGATTCTGAGATTGTTTTCTCGTGACATATTGTACTTCATGATAGTGGTAAATTTCTTCAATAAACTTGCGTTTATTATGAAAAAAAAATGGCAAAAAATGTAGAAAATTTTGCAATTTTTCAAACTTTTGATTTTTATGCCATTAAATCAGAGAGATATGTCACAAAAATAGTTTAATAAATAACATTTCCCACATGTCACTTTACATCAGCACAATTTTGGAACCAAAATTTTTTTTTGTTAGGAAGTTAAGTGTTAAAAAATTGACCCCAATTTCTAATTTTTCCCAAAAAATTTTCAAAAAACCTTTTTTTTTTGGGACCCCCTCACATTGAAGTGAATTTTAGGGGTCAATATGACAGAAAATCCCCCAAATGCACCATTTTAAAAAATGCACCCTCAAGGGGTTTCAAAGCCAATTTCAAGAAGTTTATTAACCCTTTAGGGGCTTCACAAAATTGAAGCAAGTGGGAAAAAAAGGAAAAAATGAAAATTTAAATTTTTTTCCCCAAATTTTTTCTTTTCGACACAATTTTTTTAAATTTTATCAAGGGAACAGTAGAAAATAACCAAAATTTGTTGTACAATTTCTCCTGAACACCGATTCCCCCCGTGTGGGGGGAAACCCCCTATTTTGGGCGCCTGGGAGAGCTCGGAAAGGGAAGGCCATTTTACTTTTTTGGGGAATTGAATTGGGCCCATTTCACATTTTTGGGGAGCCCTGTTTTCCTAAACATGGAAACCCCCCCCAATGACCCCATTTTTGGGAAAAGGACCCCTCAAGGCTTATCTAAATGTTTGTGAAGCTTTGAACCCCCAAGGGTTCACAGAAAATTATAAGTAAAACTTAAAATTAAAAAAATCATATCTTTTCCACAAAAAGATCTTTCCAAACCCCCAATTTTTATTTTCCAAAGAGTAAAGGACCCCAAAATTTTGTGCAATTTTTTTTCCCAAGTACGTGATACCCCCCAATGGGGGTAAAACCCTATTTTGACACATGGCAAGCCGGGAAAGGGAAAAAAACACCGTTTTTTTAAAGCAGACTTTATGGGAAAGGCTGCGGGTGTATGTCGCGCTTGGAAAGCCCCCGATGTGCCAAAAAAGTAGAAACCCCCCCAAACCCCTTTTT
>JARQOD010000003.1:157049220-157062151 GCA_033576555.1 Oophaga sylvatica
TTGCTGTGAACCCACATGTGGTTAACCCCTTTACCCCAAGGGTGGTTTGCACGTTAATGACCGGGCCAATTTTTACAATTCTGACCACTGTCTCTTTATGAGGTTATAACTCTGGAACGCTTCAACGGATCTTCGCGATTCTTAGATTGTTTTCTTGTGACATAATGTACATCACGTTATTGGTAAAGTTTCTTCTATATAACTTGCATTTATTTTTGAAAAAAAACGGAAATATGGTGAAAATTTTGCAATTTTCAAACTTTGAATTTATATTCCACTAGCTGTAGTACCCGGCTTCGCCCGGGTTAATTAATAACTGCTGTTAGCTGTAACAAAATAGACTATGTTAACAAAAATTTATTCTGCACATAAAATCACACACCAAAACGTGCGGGGGTTAAAATTTCCATTCAACACATAGCCTATGATGCTCCTGGGGTTGAGATGTGCGGGCATGCAAAATTTCATGCCCGTAAGTACAACGGTGCAGATTCCTATCCCGGGCCAAAATTATTTGCCGATTTGGAATGCGCGGGGTTAAAATTTCGACTCAAAACCTAGCCTATGACGCTCCCGGGGTCGAGACGTGCGGGTGTGCAAAATTTCATGCCCGTAAATGCAGATTCCTATGCCGGACATACACACAAGCATTCAGCTTTCTCCCCATTATGTAGATAGGGCCAAAATTGTTTGGCGATTTGGAACGTGCGGGGGTTAAAATTTCCATTCAACACATAGCCTATGATGCTCCTGGGGTTGAGATGTGCGGGCATGCAAAATTTCATGCCCGTAAGTACAACGGTGCAGATTCCTATCCCGGGCCAAAATTATTTGCCGATTTGGAATGCGCGGGGTTAAAATTTCGACTCAAAACCTAGCCTATGACGCTCCCGGGGTCGAGACGTGCGGGTGTGCAAAATTTCATGCCCGTAAATGCAGATTCCTATGCCGGACATACACACAAGCATTCAGCTTTCTCCCCATTATGTAGATAGGGCCAAAATTGTTTGGCGATTTGGAACGCGCGGGGTTAAAATTTCGATTCAAAACATAGCCTAGGACGCTTTCGGGGTCGAGACGTGCGGGCGTGCAAAATTTCATGCCCGTAAGTGCGACGGTGCGGATTCCAATCCCGGACAAACATACCCACATACATACACACATACATACATTCAGCTTTATATATTAGATTAAAAGAGAAATATGTCACACAAAATAGTTAATAAATAAGATTTCCCACATGTCTATTTTACATCAGCACAATTTTGGAACCAAAATTTTTTTTTTATAGGAAGTTGTAAGGGTTAAAAGTTCACCAACGATTTCTCATTTTTACAAAGCCATTTTTTTTAGGGACCACCTCACATTTGAAGTCACTTTGAGGGGTCTATATGGCAGAAAATACCAAAAATTTACACCATTATAAAAACTGCACCGCTCAAGGTACTCAAAACCACATTCAAGAAGTTTATTAACCCTTCAGGTGCTTCACAGGAGCTGAAGCAACGTGGAAGGAAAAAATGTACATTTAACTTTTTAGTCACAAAAATTATCTTTTACAAACTTTTTTTATTTTCACAAGGGCAAAAGGAGACAATTGACAGAAAAAGTTGTGAAATTTCTCCTGAGTACGCCAATACCCCATATGTGGGAGAAAACCACTGTTGGGGCGCACGGCAGGGCTCGTAAGGGAAGGAGCGCCGTATGACTTTTTCAAACCAAAATTGGCTGGAATTGAGATTGGACGCCATGTTGCTTTTGAAGAGCCCCTGATGCGCCTAAACAGTGGAAACCCCCCACAAGTGACACCATTTTGGAAACTAGACCCCTTAAGGAACTTATAAACTTGGGGGTTCAAAGTGCTCACAACAGATCTAGATAAGTCTGGGTGTGAAAAAAAAAATTTCACAAAAATGATTTTTTAGTCCCCAATTTTTGATTTTTCCCAAGGAAATTGGACCCCAAAAGTTGTTGACCAATTTGTCCTGAGTACGCTGATACCCCATATGTGGGGGGGAAACTGTTTGGGCACACGGCAGGGCTTGGAAAGGAAGTAATAACGTTTTGGAATGCAGACGTTGATGGGTGTCATATTCCGTTTGCAGAGCCCCAGATGTGCCTAAACAGTGGGAAACCCCCACAAGTGACCCCATTTTTTAAACTAGACCAACTAAGGAACTTATCTAGATCTGTGGTGAGCACTTTGAACCCCCAAGTGATTCACACAAGTTTATAATGCTCGGGCATGAAAATAAAAATCCTATTTTTTTTCCCACAAAAATGATCTTTCAGTCACCAATTTTTTATTTTCCCAAGGGTAACAGGAGAAATTGGACCAGAAAAGTTGTTGTCCAATTTGTTCTGAGTACGCCGATACCCCATATGTGGGGGGAACCACTGTTTGGGCGCACAGCAGAGCTCGGAATGGAAGGAGCGCCATTTGACTTTTTCCAACCAAAATTGGCTGAAATTGAGATTGGACGCCATGTCGCATTTGGAGAGCCCCTGATGTGTCTAAACAGTTGAACCCCCCCACAAGCTACCCCATTTTAGAAACTACACCCCCTAAGGAACTTATCTAGATCTGTTGTGAGCAATTTGAGCACTCAAGTGCTCCACACAATCTTATAACGTAGAGCGTAAAATTAAAAAATCATATTTTTCCACAAAAATTATCTTTTCACCCCAATTTTTATTTTCCAAGGGTAACAAGACCCCAAAAGTTATTGTGCAATTTGTTTTGAGTACGCTGATACCAAATATGTGGGGGTAAACCACTGTTTGGGTGCATGGCAGAGCTCGGAAGGGAAGAAGCGCCGTTTGACTTTTTCAACGCAGAATTGGCTGGACGCAATGTCGCGTTTGGAGAGCCTCTGATGTGCCTAAACAGTGGAAACCCCCCACAAATGACACCATTTTGGAAACTCGATCCTTCAAGGAACTTATTTAGATGTGTGGTGAGAACTTTGAATCCCCAAGTGTTTCACTAAAGTTTATAATGCCCGAGCATGAAAATAAAAAAATCATATTTTTTCCACAAACATGATCTCTTAGTCCCCAATATTTTAATTTCCCAAGGGTAACAGGAGGAATTGTTGTCCAATTTGTCCTGAGTACGCTGATACCCCATATGTGGGAGAAAACTACTGTATGGGCACACGTCTGGGCTTGGAAGGGATTTAGTGACGTTTTGGATTGCAGACTTTGATGGAATGGTCTGAGGGCGTCATGTCGCGTTTGGAGAGCCCCTGATGTGCCTAAACAGTGGAAACCCCCCACAAGTGACCCCCAAGGAACTTATCTAGATGTGTGGTGAGCACTATGAACCCCCAAGTGCTTCACAGAAGTTTATAAAGTACAGCAGTAAAATAAGTTATTTTTTCTTTTTTTTACAAAAATGATTTTTTCACCCCCAATATTTTATTTTCACAAGGGTAACAGAAGAAATTGGACCATAAGAGTTATTGTGCAATTTGTCCTGAGTACGCTGATAACCCATATGTGGGAGTAAACTACTGTTTGGGTGCATGGCAGAGCTCAGAAGGGAAGGAGCACGGTTTGACTTTTTCAACGCAGAATTGGCTGGAATTGAGATCAGACGCCATGTCACATTTGGAGAGCCCCTGATGTGCCTAAACAGTGGAAACCCTCCAATTCTAACTCCAACCCTAACCCCAACACACCCCTAACCCTAGTCCCAACCCTACCCTAATTCTAACTTTAGCCCCAACCCTAACTTTAGCCGAACCCTAATGGGAAAATGGAAATAAATACTTTTTTTTAATGTTATTTTTCCCTAACTAAAGGGGTGATAAATGGGGGTTTGATTTACTATTTATAGCGGGTTTTTATGTTTGGCAGCTGTCACACGTAAAAGACGCTTTTTATTGCAAAAAATAGTTTTTGCATCACCACATTTTGAGAGCTATAATTTTTGCATATTTTGGCCCACAGAGTCAAGTGAGGTCTTATTTTTTGGGGGACGAGTTTACATTTTTATTGGTACCATTTTTGGGCACGTCACATTTTTTGATCGCTTTTTATTACGATTTTTGGAGGTTAGAATGAACAAAAATGAGCAATTCAAGAATTTCTTTTGGGGGGGTGTTTATAACGTTCCGCGTGTGGTAAAATTGATAAAGTAGTTTTATTCTTCGGGTTAGTACGATTACAGCGATACCTCATTTATATCATTTTTTATGTTTTGGTGCTTTTATACAATAAAAACAATTTTATATAAAACATTATTTTTGCAGTGCTTTATTCTGCGAGCTATAACTTTTTCATTTTTTCGCTGATGATGTATGGCGGCTTTTTTTTTGCGGGACAAGATGACGTTTTCAGCGGTACCATGTTTATTTATATCTGTTTTTTTGATCATGTGTTATTCCACTTTTTGTTTGGCAGTATGATGACAAAGCATTGTTTTTTGCTTAGTTTTTTTTTTTTTTAAAGGGGTTAACTTGTGGGACAGTTTTATAGGGCGGTTCGTTACGGACGCAGCAATACCAAATATGTGTACTTTTATTGTTTTTTCTTTTTTTTATTTACATAAAGAAATGAATTTATTGGGGAATATTTTTTTTCTTTATTTGGGGATTTTTTTAAAATTATTTTTTACAGATGTTTACATTATTTTTTTTTTTACATTTTTACATTGTCCCAGGGTGAGACATCATTGTATAATGTCAGATCGCTGCTCTGACAGTTTGCTTAGCACTCTGTTAGACCAGCGATCTGACAGGCACTGCAGCAGGCTTTCTCAGCGCCTGCGGCCATCTTGGATCCGGGGTCCTGCAGGGACGAGGCCATCGGAACAGCGCGATCACATCGCACTGCTCTGAGGGTCTCAGGGAAGAATGCAGGGAGCCCCCTCCCTGCGCGATGCTTCCCTATGCCCCCGGTACACTGCGATCATGTTTGATCTTAGTATGCCGGCGGTTAATGTGCCGAGAGCGGTCCGTGACCGCTCCTGGCACATAGTGCCCGGGTGTCAGCTGTGATAATCAGTTGACACCCAGCCGCGATCGGACGCGTCCGATCGCATGTGACGTACTATCCTGTCCATGGTCATACGGGCCCAGGTACCATGGACGGGATAGTACGTCCGATGTCAGAAAGGGGTTAAAGGAGCTCTCAATGGAAGAGAAACAGACCATCATAAGACTGAAAAAAGAAATCCATCAGAGACTTAGTAGAAATGTTATGAGTGGCCAAACCAACAGTTAAATACATTCTCCAAAAAAAGAGCGTACTGGTGAGCTTGGGAACTCAAAATGCCCTGAACATCCAACAACAGTGATGGATGATTGCAGAATCCTTCCCTTGATGAAGAAAAACCTGTTCACAACATCCACTCAAGTGAAGAGTATTCTCCAGGAAGTAGGTGTTTCAGTATCTAAGTCTACCATTCATTAGAGCAAATACAGAGATACAGTACAAACCCTTAATCAGCCTTAAAAATAGAAAGGCCAGATTAGACTTTGCAAGAAAAAAATCTAAAGAAGCCTACCCAGTTTTAAAAAAAGCATTTTTGAACAGATGAAACCAAGATCAACCTTTACCAGAATGATGTGAAGAAGAAAGTATTAAGGTGGCTTTGAACGGCTCATGATCCAAAGCACACCACATCCTATGTAAAACATGGTGGAGACAGTGTGATGGCATGGGCATGCATGACTTCCAGTGGCACTGGAACATTAGTGTTTATTGATGAAGTGACTGAAGACAGAAGCAGCCGGATGAATTCTGGAGTGTACAGGTCTACTATACCTTCTGCTCAGATTCAACCAAATGCAGCAAGGATGATTGAACGGCGCTTCACAGTACAGATGGAAAAAGACCCAAAACATACTGTGAAAGCAACCCAGGAGTTTTTAAGACAACGAAGTGGAATATTATGCAATGGCTGAGTCAATTACCAGATCTCAACCCCATTGAGCAAGCATTTCACATGCTTAAGATAAAACTTAATGCAGAAAGACCCACAAACAAGCAACAACTGAAGTCCGCTGCAATAAAGTCCTGTCAAAGCATCACAAAGGAGGAAATACAGAGTCATGCAATGTCCATGGCTTCCAGACTTCATACAGTCCTAGCCTGCAAAGAATTCTCTACAAAGTATTAAAACTTAACATTTTGCTTATGGTAAAGTTAATTTTTCCAAGTATCTTTAGACCCTGAAATGAGGAGGCTTTGTATAAAAATGGTTGCAGTTCCTAAATGTTTCACAGTATATTTTTGCTCAGCTCCTGAAGGTCTACACTTCAACTGAATCTCAATTGTTTAATTTTAAATTAAAAATAGTGGCCTGCAGAGCCTAAATGGCTAAAATTTGATCACTGTCCAAATATTTCAGAACTTTTGCCCCATTCAAAATAAAACAATAAAAAAAAATACGCATATTTGGTATCACTGCATTCAGAATCGCCCGATATATCAATAAAAAAAAGAATTAACCTGATTGCTAAACGGGTTTGTAGCGGAAAAAAAAGTAAAAACGGCAGATTTACGTTTTTTTTGTCGCTGCGACATTGCATTAAAATGCAATAACGGGCGATCAAAAGATCATATCTGTACCAAAATGGTATCAATAAAAATGTCAGATCGGCACGCAAAAAATAAGCCCTCAACCAACCCAAATCATGAAAAATGGAGATGCTACTGGTGTCGGAAAATGGCGCAATTTTTTTTTTTTAACAAACTTCGCATTTTTTTCACTCCTTATATAAAGAAGAACCTAGACATGTTTGGTGAACTCGTAATAACCTGGAAAATCATAATGACACGTCAGTCTTAGCATTTGGTGAATATGGTAAAAAAAGAATTCCAAAAACCGTTGTGGAACTGCACTTTTTTTGCAATTTCACCGCACTTGGAATTTTTTCCCGTTTTCTAGTACACGACATGGTAAAAACAATGGTGTCATTCAAAAGTACAACTCGTTCTGCAACAAACAAGCCCTCACACGGCCATATTGATGGAAAAATAAAAAAGTTATGGCTCTGGGAAGAAGGGGAGGGAAAAACAGAAATGCAAAACCGAAAATGGGCAGGGTGTCTAAGGGGTTAAAGAGACTCTACTTGGATGCAGTGTACAGCCACACCAAATAATGAGTCCAGACACAGACTCCAGATGTGGATTCAATATTTCACAGGGCCCCCAAATGTCAAGCCTATCTTCACTAGATTCCCCATTTATTATTGCTTATTGTCATCCATTTCAGTGTTTTTCAGTAGGGTCGCGTTCACACGTTCAGTATTTGGCCAGTATTTTACATCAGTATGTGTAAGCCAAAATCAGGAGTGGAACAATCAAGGGAAAAGTATAATAGAAACAGGTCACCACTTCTGTATCTTTCATCCACTTCTGGTTTTTGCGTACAAATACTAAAGTAAAATACTGACCAAATAGTGAACGTGTGAATGTGGCCTAAGAGTTTGGTTCTGTAGATTTAAAAATAGACCTTTCCAGACACACTATACACACGATCAAATGAAGGCAGCGGTCCATATTCACACTGTGTCTAATTTGGTCAGCACGGTTCTGTACAGATCCCATATTACCACAAATGTGAACAGCAATAGATTAATATTCCAACAATAGTAGACAGAGTGAAGGAACTGCGCACCTATAGGCACTTGGAGATGCTTTAAATAAAATTTGTCAGTATTTCATATCCATGGTTTACACCACGGTCAGTTCCCAAACAGTGACAACGATAATCCAGCTCTATCAAGGCCTGTACACACCGCAGGTCTAGATACAGCTGGATCCTGGTTTTCCCTGTTTGGGTCAATCCCATCCCGCAGCCTGGACCCCATTGATTTATATGCATTGAACATGGCCAATAAGTCTGATGAAGGGTCTTTACCCAAAACATTAACATAATTCTGTACTTACCGCGGTGTAACGAATGGATATGAAATACTGACCATAAATCTTATTTGAAGCTTCTCCAAGTGCCTTTAGGTGTGCAGTTCTTTCACTCTGTTTCCCATTGGTCTACAGGAACTCAGTGGTTGGCTCCAGAGGAACTAGCACCCTTCTCAAGATAACTCTATTTAACTGGGTGTGCCACCTACCTGTTTAATTTCTACCATAATATTCCAACAAAGTAATTTTGACATGATAGGGGGCCAATATACATTGGTGAGCATAGGGTCTTACACTTAATACATCCTGCAGCAAACATTACCAAATGTTTCTCCATTATAGTAATCACCACATTTTATATAGCCCACAACCTATAGATTTTGTAATTTGATGACCAACTGCAAAATGGAAATTGAATGAACAAATTAGATCTAAATCACATCAATATATGGTGTGACCACCCTTTGCCTACAAAATAGCACCTATCTGTCTAGATACACTTGCACACAGTTTTTGAAGGAACTCGGCAGAGAGGTTGTTCCAAACATCTTGAAGAACTAACCTCAGATCTTCTGTGGTTGAAAGGTTATGCAAATCTTTCTGTACTTTCACGTAAGCCCAGACAGACTTGATATTGAGATAAGGTCTCTGAGGGAGCCATGTCATCACTTCCAGGTCTCCTTGTTCTTCTTTATGCTGAAGATATTTCTTAATGACACTGGCTGTATGCTTATGGTCATTGTCCTGCTGCAGAATAATTTTGGAGCCAATCAGATGCCTCCCTGATGGTATTGCATGATGGATAAGTATCTATCTGTATTCTTCAGTTTTGAAGACACCATTAACCCTGATCAAATCCCCCATTTAATTTGCTGAAACACAGCCTCAAACTTGCAAGTAACCTCCTCGAAGCTTCACTGTTGCTCGCAGACACTCATTATTGTACCAACTTCCAGCCTTTCAGTGAGTAGACTGCATTCTGTTACAGTAACATTTTTCACTTTTTTACTCATCAGTCCAGAGCATCTATTGCCATTTTTCTGCACCCCATCGCCTATGCTCTCATGCATGGTTGAGTGTATTGTGAACAAAGTTATATGGGCGCACTAAATAGTTTAAACATAATATCGGGAGGTGCAAATGGTAGTAAAATAAATGGAAATAGAACAGAAAAAGAACTACCAAAAGAATGCACACACTCAACCGAATATATAATGACAATATACAAATAATTTTATTGACATGTAACCACAAGTGAAATAAAAACATCTAAAAAACACGGGAAATGATTAGACATCTGCCTACATACATAAGTAATAACATACATATGAATGTGAAATAACAAACAATCCTAATAGGCTGAAATCAAAATGACCATACATATATGATGACCATATTCAGAGGGCCCTGGATGTACACTATATACCAGTAACTATAATCAGGAATAGGGGACCATTAAAGTGAAAAAATCCCTGGAGAGATATCAGGAGCCCTTCATGAAGCAGACCAAACCTGCTCAATAATAAGGCTCTATAATAGACCCAAACAAGAAGCCTGTATGGACAAAATTAACAAAAACCCAGCCAGAAAGTCCTCATAATAAAGGAACCGCATGCGGCAGAGATCAAAACCACGACCCGGGGAATAAACCCACGCGTTCCGCCGTAACTAGTACGGCTTCATCAGGGAAGTGAAGGACAAATGTCCCAGAGCGACCTTAAATACCTTGTTGATAAGAAGAACATTCAACACGTGTGGAGCAGGAAGTTAAAGTTTACTAATGGAGCAATCAGGCATGAAGCTGCGGTGTGCAGACGTCTCTGACACACCAAAGTAAGTGTGCATGCGTGCAGTGAGACGCATCCATATAGATCTAATATAAAGCAACGGATCGTCAGGTTCTACGTGATTTGATGGACCTATTGCAAGAGGATCAGGCATCGGTGGGCAAACATCGCTTTCCACATAGAAGTAAATCATGTACGGCCCCTCCTTTCACTTTAGTCCCTGCAGTACGTATTTTTTTCGAACTTGTCAAAAAGGACATTCTCTCCTTGCCAGAAATATGCCCCTTTGGTCATAATTTAAATTCTGACGAGAGATCGGCTATTGCCGGTCTTAGATCCAATCAGGCTTTTGTAATAAAGGAGGCCGATAAGGGAGGAAACGTGGTGCTGTGGCCACATGATCTATATTTGGAGGAGGCGCATCGTCAACTAGATAATGAAAGGTTTTATCGGAAGTTGCCCTCAGATCCTACAGGTGTTTTTTCCATAACATTTAGGAGACTTCTGGATAGAGCCAAGGATTTGGGCATTATCACCAATCATGAATATAAGTTCCTGTGGGTTGAGCACCCAGTAACACCCACCTTCTATATGCTACCTAAGGTGCATAAGAACTTGAAAAAACCCCCGGGGCGCCCAATTGTGGCTAGTATCGGCAGTCTATGTGAAAAGGCCTGTATATATGTTGATTATTTTCTACAACCTATGGTTAGGGATTTACCCTCCTTCATTGAAGATACATCTCATTTTTGAGAATCAGTCGAGATATCCAATTGCCTCCCCAAGCCATTCTGGTTACCTGCGATGTGGAATCTCTGTATTCCAATATTGGTCATTCAGAGGGTATTGCTGCTATCATGTATTTTTTTGATCTGCTCTCTGGAACGGACCGTATGCATGACTCCTTGATTATTGACCTACTGGATTTTGTCTTGAGACATAATTTTTTCTTTTCGACCGGTTGTTCTATTTACAAACATCCGGAGTGGCCATGGGGGCGAGATGTGCACCGGCATTCGCTAACCTGTTTCTTGGTTGGTGGGAAGCTACGGTGGTCTTTCCATCAGATGGTTTCAAGTCCTATGTCCGGTATTGGTCACGATTTATTGATGACGTGTTTTTCGTTTGGTTGGGCACCATGGAGGCATGTCGGATTTTCTTAGATGGTCTGAACAACAACAATCTGAACATTATCCTTACTTATCAAATGTCGGCTTCTTCAGCCACCTTTTTGGATTTGAAGGTGGACATTGGTGAAGGCGTTGTGCAAACGAGACTTTTTCGTAAACCCACGGCTACCAATAGTCTTTTAGACTACGGGAGCTTTCATCCTGGACATACTAAAAGAGGAGTTCCTATTGGACAATTCCTCAGAGTTAGGAGAAATTGTTCTTCTGATGCGGATTTCCACAATGAAGCTCTTAACTTGACTAGCCGGTTCAGGGATAGAGGCTATCCACGCAGGGTTATTTCAACGGCCTTCCAGCGGGCTAAAAATAGCACACAGGATTCCCTTTTGGTACCCAAAACTAGGACTAGGGATGATAGACCCAGATTCATCACTGGATTCAATACCCATTGGAATCAGATCAAATGTATTTTGCAGAAACGCTGGGACATCCTTGCCATGGATGTACAAACTTCAAAAATCATTAGTGAACGTCCGCTTTTGACTGCTAGAAGGGCGCCTAACTTGAAGGACTTACTTACCAGAAGTCATTATACTAGGCAGAAGGTTCGTTTAAATCGTGGGGTTTCCATCAGAGGTTCGTTCCCTTGTGGGAATTGTTGCATATGTTCACACATGCATCCGATCAATCGATATTTTATTAATCCCTTGAACAATTCAAGGCACCTATTAAGGGACTATATTAATTGCAAATCTAACTATGTGATTTATGCTCTGGTGTGCCCCTGTCCTCAGGTCTATGTCGGTCAAACATCCCAAGAATTACGGAGGAGAATCCAGAAACATTTTTCAACTATTAATCTTGCATCGACGGATCTAGCCAATGGTAAGACCCTCTCCTCTGTGCAGCCCACTTCCTCACCTTCCATTCGGGTAGGGTGGGGAATATTCGGGTTGTGGGTTTAGAAAAGATCATGATGTCTAATAGGGGGGGTGACTGTAAGAGACTCCTTCTACAGGCTGAGTCGCGATGGATTTTTAATCTTGGCTCTACTACTCCAACAGGTATCAATGAGGAACTCCTCTATACTGGATTCTTGGGTTGATGGACATCATTATCTGGATCTGCGATAGACCTATATAAAGACGGACACCATGGATTAAAATTACCTGGACTGGATTGCCATTGGTCAACTTTGTACATATTTCTGATTGGATTCCATTATTTTTGCTCTTGGTTGGGGCTTGTTTGCATGTCTAGGGAGGGGTAGTATATGTCGGATGCTGCTTCTAGGGTATTTTCTACACAATTTTCTTTTGTGGGTAGATTTTATTCTGATGAGTTTGGGGTCTTTTACCCCTATGGGGGCTCACAATTTTTTTTGTGGCTTCACCTGTATGGACAAAATTCAGCTATATCAGGTGATTGACAGGCCTTGGTGCCTTGACCTTACTGATCTATTCTTGATATTTGACCTTTTGTTGTCATCTTTTTCCATTTTGGGTCATGCACTTAATATGGAGGGGCTTGCCTTTAGTGGGGTCAATTATATATATTCTTTCTCATGGCTCGATCTGCTTGGAAAAAGATTTGGGGATATTGGTTGATTGTTAGGCCTTGTTATTCTAACCTCATGGTTCTACATTTTTGGATTCTTTGGATTTTTCTTACGCAGGTCATGTTCACAATATATATTGATATTTCTTCAGTACTCTAAATGGTCTCCATCTTTCATTTAATAATAATAAAGATGTGGTACACTTTCTATATAATGATGGATCCCTTGTATTTCTTCATGTGGGGTTTTTACCATTTATAAATGTCCCTTGGTGGTTCTATTTGGGATGACAAATTATTGGGTATGGTCCCCCATATAGATTTTGTGATTCTTTGGGAAGCCATATTATGAATATTTTTTCTCCTGGAAGGGGATATAGCATACTATATGAGATTATCTTCTATCAAGATGTGGTATTTTCATTATCCGCATTTTTTAGGATGGATTAAATATGCTTTTTTTCATTAACCAGTGGGATTGATATTTTTGACCGTTGCGTTTTTTATTTTCCGATGTAGTCCTTCTGAAATATACAATAAAATTCTTTGTTATTCTACCTCTCCACTCTCCATGTATGATTT
>JARQOD010000003.1:157062251-157106323 GCA_033576555.1 Oophaga sylvatica
TTCATATATAAAATAATTATGGTGTAGAATAAAACGAATACAATCAATAATGAACCTAATTTGTGCCTCTTTATGAATCCCCAATTTTCTGAGGAAATGTTCTGATGCTTCGCACCCCTTCTGACCCTGGTCCCAGCATACCTTAAGGATACCTGCCATACATTACAGGCCCTTGAGGTAATTCCTTGGAAAAAGGGCTTCATACTCGGCACTCTTGATATCAAATCACTTTACACTGTGATTGATCATCAGAAGGGGTGCGAAGCATCAGAACATTTCCTCAGAAAATTGGGGATTCATAAAGAGGCACAAATTAGGTTCATTATTGATTGTATTCGTTTTATTCTACACCATAATTATTTTATATATGAAGGTCAGTTCTACCTGCAAACATGGGGAACTGCCATGGGTACCCGTTTTTCCCCGAGCTACGCGAACTTGTACGTAGCCAAGTGGGAGGAGTCACATATCTTTCAGTCGGGCCAACTACACCCAGGTTTGGTCATGTGGCGTAGATTTATCGATGACGTCCTATTTATCTGGGAAGGATCAGTAGAGGGCCTTAACAGGTTCATCTCTAACCTCAATACCAATTTGTTTGGCCTAGAATTCACGTCTACCACCAGTACAACTAACATCAACTTTTTGGATCTGGAAATATTTATTGAGAAGGAGACCATCTGTACCAAATGTCATCGTAAAGAAGTAGATGCTAATAGTTACATCGACATTACCAGCTGTCATCTTCCCATTTGGCTAACTAGTATCCCCAAGGGCCAATTTACAAGAGTGAGACGTAATTGCTCAAGAATCCAGGACTATCACCAGGAAACCGATTATTTAACAAAACAGTTTATGGAAAAAGGTTATCCTGTGTCATTGTTACAAAAAAATAAAAAAGAAGTGGAGCAATTACCTAGGGACAGTCTGGTCCATAAGGATCCACCCGAGACTTCTTGCTCATCTTCAATTATAGAACAAATTGGGGATTTACCCTTTGTGACCCAGTTCCACCACAATTACAAACAATTTAGGAACATAGTATCTAAATATTGGTTTATCCTAAAGGGGGATAGAAAAATTGGTGAATTTTTGGCTCCCCATCCAAAATTTATTTTTAGGAAGGCCTAAACTTTGGGCAATCTGATTGCTCCTACCATTAAGGACGGGTTTGGTACATCACTAGCTACCTCCTCTAAAGGTTTTGTACCTTGTGGTATGTGCTCATGTTGTGTTAAGACTCATTTCCAGAAAATCAGGCAGACTACATTTTTAGATGCACATAATAAACAACAATTCGAGATTAGAGATCACATTACATGTTCTACCGCGGGAGTCATTTACTTGATTCAGTGCCCGTGCGGCAAAATATATGTGGGACGTACAAAACGCAGGCTCCGTGACCGTTTAAGGGAACATTTTAACAACATCCAAAAGGGCTTTTTAGGGCACCCCCTCTCTAGACACTTTTGTGAATGCCATAGTAGATCTGTTCGAGGCATTCATTTTGTGGTATACAGGTTATCCATAAAAACAAGAGGGGTGGGGATTATATTAGCAAAATGTCTAGGGTGGAATCCCAATGGATTTTCACCCTGGATAGCCTGGCCCCTACTGGGTTAAATCACGAGATAGAATTATATGCGTTTTCTTAGGTCATTAATCAGAACTTGTTTCGCATTATCTCATCCATGCCTTGCCCCCTATGAATAGGGGTAAGGGGGTGGTTTTTAATTTCGTTTAGCTGGAGTCATGTAATAATGAATATATACATGCAAGGGTATTTTTATACAAAAAATTATATATATAAAAATTATAAAGAATTGTTTCAGTTCTATTATTTGTGTGATTAGTGCCATAAGCACTATCTTACTGTCTCACAATTTGCACGGATTATGTTATTTTATTTCATTTCATTTTATTTTGTTTTTATTTTATCCCAATTTATCTATGGTATATATATGTAAGGTGTTAAATAAACGATTTTCATTTTTACTTTTACTTTTATTTTTTATTTTATTTTTTATTTTTATATATTGTTTGAGGTATCATTTAGGCAATGCCATTTACACAGATGCCAGTAATATTTTTTCTTCTTTTCTTTTTTCTCTGCACATTGGTTTGCTCTAGTATTGCTTGCTGCCTTCTCTGTAGACACTTAGCGTAGCATTTAACACTTTTTCTTTGGTTTAGCTGTCACACAGCGAGAGGGCGGGGGGTTTATCAAAGGTACATAAGGCAGGCTCTGGTAGGGGACTCGATCCCTGACGAAGAAGGTCCATGTACCTTCGAAACGCGTTGGAACGATTTTTGCCCCTTCCTGCCTCTTGTACTACGGTGACGTCACCCATTTTTTGTCCCGCCCCCGTCCTGTCTATCTCGTACTAGCGGCGCCTCGTGGCTGTGGACGCCGCGCTACTTCCGGACTCTGAGTTTCCCAGTCTCGCTGAGTTGTTCCAGTATCAGGGAGGACGCTCCCTGCCCCGGTCCATTCGGCTTGCTAGATCTGGGCGCGCGGTCCGACCACCATCTGTACTGAGCCTGGACTTCCTCCTCTCCAACCCAGCCCTCTGCTGATGTGACAGTAAGTGTTCTAAACCAACACATGTATGTCAGCTAAATAATCTGTCACTATTATACCGTTATTCATTCAGCAGTTTTTTCACTTTGTGGGGACATTTTTTGCATGGTTCTATTGTGGTAGAGGCGCAGGTAGTTGATTGCGGTTTTTTAAATCTTCATTTGTGTTCTGTTGGGGCAGTGATGTGAATGTGTTACTACAGTGTTTCTGTTGTTTTAGCATGACTCTTTCAGCTCTGTGTCCATTTACTGAGCATGTGTGGAGCTGCAGACTATTGATGTTGCCACACATGCTTAGTAGCAGGATGCCTACAAGAAGCCTGGGAACGTGATGTCATTGCTGATATTTTGACCACTCCGGTGCTGGCATATGGAGCAGGAACAGGGCAAACCACATCGGCGCCGCAACATGAGACTGCCCCTTGAAGCAATAGACCTACAGAAATATTAAAGGTGTGGCAACTAGAAAGTGACTCATTTGAAAAATTGTAATATAGGGAAGCCTATAAGATGCATATCTGTTACTAATCCTATAGATATATTGTAAATATACACACAGCCAGAATAAAGTCCTGTATTTGAAATAAAAAAACACGCTTTTACTTTTTTATTTAAAAATAGCAAACGATGAGCCCGCACCTTTTCTGGCACATGACAGCTGATCACCCGCGGCTGCTAACATGTTAAATGCCACTGTCAAACTGACAGCGGCATTTATCATGCACACACAGGAAGCACGTCATTACCTCATCACATCGGCGCCAGAGTCACATGACCGCGGGTTTCCGATGGGTTGGCATGGAGACCCCTGTGGTTGTCATAGCCGGATAGCTATGAGCGCCGACCGCTCATAGCAAGTGAGCATATCTGCTACATAGAGCAGGGCTGCAGCTTGTAGTCTCCTATTGAAGCAAGTAAAAAATATATATATATAGTTTTTTAAAAAAAAAGTTCAAATCACCCCCCTTTAGCCTCATTCAAAATAAAACAATAAAAAAAATCAAATATACACATATTTGGTATCGCTGCATTCAGAATCACACGATCTATCAATATATAAAATAATTCACCCAATCGGTAAACGGTGCAGCGAGAAAAAAATCGAAACACCAGAATTACGTTTGTTTGGTCGCTGCAACATTGCAATAAAATACAATAACGGGCGATCAAAAGATTGTATACACACCAAAATGATATCAATAAAAACGTGAGATTGGCGCGCAAAAAAATAAGCAACCACTCAGCCCCAGATCCCAAAAAATGGAGACGCAACGGGAATTGGAAAGATGGCAAATTTTTTTTTTTTTTTTTTTTACAAACTTTGGAATTTTTTTCACCACTTAACTAAAAAAGAACCTAGATATGTTTGGTGTCTGTGAACTTGTAATGACGTGGAACATCATAATAGCAGGTCAGTTTTAGCATTTAGTGAACATGGTAAAAAAAAATCCAAAAAATTGTGGAATTGCACTTTTTTTTTGCAATTTCACTGCATTTGGAATGTTTTCCCGTTTTCCAGTACATGATATGGTAAAATCAATGGTGCGGTTGAAAGGTAAAACTCGTCCTGCAAAAAACAAGCCCTCACATGGCCATATTGAGGGAAAAATAAAAAAGTTATGCCCGTGGGAAGAAGGAGCGCAAAAAATGGAAACGTAAAAACGGAAATACCCCTGGTCCTTAGGGTGAGTATAAATCTGTTTGTTATTTTTAAATAAATAAAGTAAAAGTGTTTTTTTGTTTCGAATAAAGGACTTAATTCTGCCTGTGTGTTTATTTACAATATAACTATATGATTAGTAATGGATAGGCGTCTTATAGACCTCTGTTATGAATGTGCTAGAGATGGTTTCTGAGCAGAGGCTCCCTCTGGTGGTTACAGACAGTACTGAACCTTCCAGCGAGGAATGGCAATCTGGAATCTCTGACTGGACTGAAATAAGGGAGGTTCCCTCCCATGATGGTTGCCGGTGATCAATTGTTCATGTCTCAATTGTGGTTCCTGGTTCTTTTGGAAGTTTGCTGAGTCTTGCTTGCATCTTCTGCTTTCAGATAAGATATTTTCTGCTTTTATTTTTGTGCTTGCTTTTTGCATAGTTCTCTGCACTTTTGTGGAGGTCAGCCGGGTCCCCTCCTGGGGCCTGTGCTCCTCTCAGTTTATCTCTTGCCACTGTTATTTGTTCATTTGCTTTTTCCTGTTTTTTCAGTGGCTGCGGCTTAGTTTTGTTACACCAGAGATCTGATTTAGGTGGTGGAGATCGTGTGATCTCAGGTGTTTTTGCAATCAGAAGAATTGGTATTTTTTAGAGTTTTTTTGGATTGCAGTAAGAATCCTTTCCTGTACTTTTATGTCTAGACAGATTGGGCCCCAGCGTTTGCTCATTCTATTCTCTTTCTGTGTCCGTGCTTCTTCTTGTCTAACCGCCATTACATGTTTGGGGGCTCCCTATTTTCTTTGGGGATCTGCTCCGGGGCAGATAGCTTTCCTCTTTCTGCCTTTAGGTGTAGTTATCTCTCAGGCTGTGACGAGGTGTCTAGGATCAACGTAGGAACGCTCCACGGCTACCTCTAGTTGTGTGGTTAGTTTAGTTCCAGCCTCTCTGGTGTATTGCCGTTTTTGCTTTTTCTCCTCAGCTACCTAAACACAACAGTATCACCGGCCAAACTGAAAATTATATGGTACGCACAGAAGGGAAAAATAGTGTGGAAAGAAAAAAAAAAAAGTCAGAGATTTTTTTTTCCTGTTTGTTGCATTTTTTTTCCTCTTTTTCTCTGGGTGCTGAGGAGGATTTTTTTTTTTTCTCTCAATGGAGCTTGCACAGTTGTCTCGCCGTGTGGATAAGCTTGCCACTGAGGTTCGGAGTATTGCTACCTATCTTGCTAGGTTGCCGGTTGTGAAACCTAGGATTCCCATGCCAGATTTGTTTTTGGGGGATCGGGCTAAATTTCTGAATTTCAAAAATAACTAAGTTGTTTTTTGCCTTAAAGCCTAAGTCCTCAGGGAACGCAGCACAGCAGGTTCAAATTGTCATCTCTCTCCTGCGCGGCGACCCTCAGGATTGGGCTTTTTCCCTGACACCTGAGGATCCTGTTTTGAATGATATTGATGTATTTTTTCAGGCTCTGGGGTTATTGTACGATGAACCTAATGTCACTGATCAAGCTGAAAAAACCTTGTTGGCATTAAATCAGGGTCTTGAAGACGCTGAGTTGTACTGTCAGAAATTCCGAAAGTGGGCAGTCCTGACCAAATGGAATGATGATACTTTGGCAGCCCTTTTTGGAAGGGGCTGTCAGAGAATGTAAAGGATGTTATGGTGGGATTCCCTGCTCCCTCTGGTCTCAATGATTCTATGTCATTGGCTATTCAAATTGACAGACGTTTGCGTGAGCGCAGAGGTATGCGTGAGATGGTGTTGCCTTGTGAGCCAGCTCCTGGGCCCATGCAGTGTGATGGAGTGATTTCTGGGGCATAGCGTCATAAGTTTCGAAAGCGCAATGGGTTATGGTTCTACTGTGGTGACGCCTCTCATGCTATTTCAGTCTGCCCTAAGCGGGGAAGACGTTTTGCACGCTCAGTTGTCTTGGGTAGTGTTCAGACTAAATTTCTGTTGACTGTTACCCTGATTTGCTCCCTGTCCACATTTTCTGCTCAGGCTTTTGTTGATTCTGGAGCAGCTATTAACCTGATGGATTTTGACTTTGCCAAACGTTGTGGGTTTCCCATGATACCACTGCGGAAGTCTATTCCCCTACTGGGCATTGATTCTACCCCTTTGGCGGAGAATAAACCCCAGTTTTCTACTCAGGTGATAATGAGGGTTGAACCAGATCATCAGGAGAGTTGCAAATTTCTGGTGCTGCATAATCTGCATGACATGATTGTACTGGGTTTCCCTTGGTTACAGTCTCAATCCTGTTTTGGATTGGAAATCTGTGTCTGTGACTAGTTGGGGCTGCCAATGTGTTAATGCTGACACTCCTGTTTTTTCTGCCTCTCCCCGGTCTCAGGATGTCCCTGACTTTTTGACTGATTTTTCGGATGTGTTTAGTGAAAGTAAATCCGCATCCTTGCCCCCTCACAGGAGCTATGATTGCGCTATTGAACTAGTGCCTGGTGGTAAATTTCCTAAAGGTCGCCTTTTTAACTTGTCTGTACCTGAACACGATGCTATGCGATCTTTTATCAAGGAGTCATTGGAGAAGGGTCATATCAGACCATCCTCTTCACCCTTGGGCGCCGGATTTTTCTTTGTGGCCAAAAAGGATGGTTCATTGAGGCCGTGTATTATCGTCTCTTGAATAAGATCACTGTGAAGTATCAATATCCGTTACCTTTGATTTCTGACCTGTTTTCCAGAGTGAAAAGTGCTAGTTGGTTTACCAAGCTTGACCTCAGGGGGGCGTATAACCTTATTCGCATTAAGCACGGGGATGAATGGAAGACGGCGTTTAATACCCCAGAGGGGCATTTTGAGTACCTAGTGATGCCCTTCCGTCTTCCAATCCTTCATGAATGATATTTTCAGGGATTTTGTGGATAAATTTCTGATTGTTTATTTGAATGATATCTTGATTTTTCCAATGACTGGGACTCTCATGTGAAACATGTTCGGACTGTGTTCCAGATTTTGAGGGAGAATGCACTGTATGTGAAGGGATCAAAGTGTCTTTTTGGCGTACAGAAGGTCTCATTTCTGGGATTCATTTGGTCTCCGTCTGTTATTGAAATGGACCCGGTCAAGGTTCAGGCCATCTGTGATTGGGTCCAACCTACTTCATTAAAGGCTCTTCAGAGATTTTGGGTTTTGCCAATTTTTATCATAAATTTATTGGTAATTTCTCCGGTATTGTTAAACCATTGACTGATTTGACCAAAAAGGGTTCTGATGTGGTGAATTGGCCTCCTGAGGCAGTCTCTGCGTTTCAGGAACTTAAGCAGAGATTCACTTCTGCTCCTGTTCTACGGCAGCCTGATGTTTCTCTGCCATTTCAGGTGGAGGTTGATGCCTCTGAAATTGGGGCAGGTGCCGTTTTATCCCAAAGAGATCCAGAGACCTTTAAAAGTAACCCTTGTGCCTTTTTCTCTCGAAAATTTTCTCCAACTGAACGTAATTATGACGTGGGTGATCGGGAGTTATTGGCCATGAAGTGGGCTTTTGAAGAGTGGAGACATTGACTGGAGGGAGCCAAACAACAGGTGGTGGTCCTAACGGACCATAAGAACCTGGTTTATCTCGAATCAGCCAAGCGACTTAATCCTAGACAGGCCAGGTGGGCCTTGTTTTTCACACGTTTTAATTTTGTGGTTTCTTTTCTTCCTGGCACTAAGAATGTTAAGGCGGATGCCCTCTCGAGGAGTTTCTTTGCGGACTCTCCTGAGTTATCTGATCCTACTGTTATTTTGAAAGAGGGTGTAGTACTTTCCGCCATCTCGCCCACTTTGAGACTGGCTGTGGAGGGGTGTCAGGAGGATAAACCTGAGCGCTGCCCTATTGGGAAATTGTTTGTCCCAGAACAGTGGAAGAAGAGTGTGATGTCTGAGATTCATTGTTCCGTGTTGGCTGGTCATCCCGGAATTTTTGGTACCAGAGACTTGATGAGTCGGTCCTTTTGGTGGCCTACTTTGTCTCGTGACGTCAGGGAATTTATGCAGTCCTGTGGGACTTGCTCTCGCTCTAGTGGTTTGTTGAGGCCATTGCCTGTGCCCAAGAGGCCATGGACCCATATCGCTATGGATTTTATTTCCGACCTCCCTGTTTCTCAGAGAATGACCGTTATCTGGTTAATCTGTGATAGGTTTTCCAAGATGATACATCTTGTGCCAATACCTAAGTTGCCTTCCTCCTCCGAATTGGTGCCTTTGTTCCTTCAGCACGTGGTTCGGTTACATGGCATTCCAGAGAACATTGTGTCTGACAGAGGAGTCCAGTTTGTTTCCAGATTTTGGAGGACATTTTGTTCTAAACTTAGTGTTCAATTATCTTTCTCCTCTGCTTTTCATCCTCAGACCAATGGACAAACCCGAGAGAACAAACCAGACCTTGGAGACTTTTTTGAGATGTTTTGTGTTGCTGATCAAGATGACTGGGTCTCTTTTTTGCCTTTGGCTGAGTTTGCTCTTAATAATAGGGCTAGCTCTGCCACCTTGATGTCTCCATTTTTCTGCAATTTTGGGTTTCACCCTCGATTTTCTTCGGGACAGGCGGAGGCTTCTGTCTGTCCAGGTGTTGACTTTGTTGTTGAGCGAATGCAGCAGATTTGGGACCAGGTCGTGGAGAGGTTGTCTCTCTCTCAGGAGAAGGCCCAACGGTTTGCCAACCGGCATAGGACTGATGGTCCTCGGTTTAAAGTGGGGGACTTGGTTTGGTTGTCCTCAAGAAATATCCCTATGAGGGTTGCATCTCCAAAGTTTAAGCCTAGGTTCATTGGACCTTATAAGATCATGGAGATTCTTAATCCTGTTTCCTTCTGTTTGCTTCTTCCAGGGACAGTTAAGATCCATAACGTGTTCCACAAGTACTTATTGAAGAGGTTTGTCGAGCCAGTGGTTCCTATGGCTGCGCCTCCTGACCCTGTTTTGGTTGAGGGCAATCTGGAGTATGTGGTTGAGAAAATATTGGATTCTCGTTTTTCTAGACGGAAACTCCAGTATTTGGTTAAGTGGAGAGGTTATGGTCAGGAGGACAATTCTTGGGTGTTTGCTTCGGACATCCATGTTAGGAGACTGATCCGTGCCTATCACCGAGCTCATCCTGATCGGCCTGGTTGCACAAGTGAGGGTTCGGTGACCCCTCCTCAAGGGGGGGTACTGTTATGAATGTGCTAGAGATGGTTTCTGAGCAGAGGCTCCCTCTGGTGGTTACAGACAGTACTGAACCTTCCAGCGAGGAATGGCAATCTGGGATCTCTGACTGGACTGATATAAGGGAGGTTCCCTCCCATGATGGTTGCCGGTGATTAATTGTTCTTGTCTCAATTGTGGTTCCTGGTTCTTTTGGAAGTTTGCTGAGTCTTGCCTGCATCTTCTGCTTTCAGATAAGATATTTTCTGCTTTTATTTTTGTGCTTGCTTTTTGCATAGTTCTCTGCAATTTTGTGGAGGTCAGCCGGGTCCCCTCTTGGGGCCTGTGCTCCTCTCAGTTTATCTTTAGCCACTGTTATTTGTTAATTTGCTTTTTCCTGTTTTTTCAGTGGCTGCGGCTTAGTTTTGTTACATCAGAGATCTGATTTAGGTGGTGGAGATCGTGTGATCTCAGGTGTTTTTGCAATCAGAAGAGTTGGTATTTTTTAGAGTTTTTTTGGATTGCAGTAAGAATCCTTTCCTGTACTTTTCTGTCTAGACAGATTGGGCCCCAGCGTTTGCTCATTCTATTTTCTGTCTGTGTCCGTGCTTCTTCTTGTCTAACCGCCATTACATGTTTGGTGGCCTCCTATTTTCTTTGGGGATCTGCTCCGGGGCAGATAGCTTTCCTCTTTCTGCCTTTAGGTGTAGTTATCTCTCAGGCTGTGACGAGGCGTCTAGGATCAAAGTAGGAACGCTCCACGGCTACCTCTAGTTGTGTGGTTAGTTCAGGTTACTGCAATCCAATAGGTTCCAGCCTCTCTGGTGTATTGCCATTTTTGCTTTTTCTCCTCAGCTACCTAAATACAACAGACCTCTCTCCATTACTAAACCGTGGCCTCGATGTTACCAATCAATACAAAAGTGACATCAACCCCACTTGCCACCACCATGGGGCAAGTGGAAGAGCCGGACAAAGCACCAGAATTGGCTCATCTAATAAATGCGCCTTTTCTAGGGCGGCTGCAGGCTGCTATTTTTAGAGTGTTGTGGGCAATATCCATGGCCCCTTACTTGTCTGAGAATACCAGCCCCCCAGCTTTCTGCTTTAGCTTGGCTGGTTGTCAAAAAAGGGGGGACGCATGTGCCGCCAGCACTATTTTGCTGGAGGAAAAAAAGTTGGCTGAAGCAAAATGGCCCCAGCCACATTTTTTTTCCTAAGCCAACAATATTATATGCATTATGTAACATAGGAGGCATAATCCCATAAGGATGCATATGTAAACAGACCACACCACATAAAGACCACTGGCCCTCCCCAGAGCATGATAATCTCATTAACTGAAAACTACAATTACAGATTAAACAACAACCACGAGATGGATTTCATCAAATCAGGTATCATTCTTATCAGTATAACAGCACCAACCTGACAGTGTCTGTAGTTTACTTAACAAAATCCTGCTGACAGGTTCGCTTTAAATAACTGAAAAAATAAACGGTGTGGGGATCCTTCTATTCTTGATAACCAGTATTGCTAAAACTGACAGCTGAGGGTTGCATCTCACAACTGTCAGTTTTGCCTGGCTGGTTATCAAAAATATAGGGGAACCCACATAGTTTTTTTTATTATTATTATTTATTTATTTATAGCACAGGCGCCAGCTGATGAATACTCCCATCAGCCGCCGGCTGCTCTCTCTAGAGGAAGCAGGCATAGCCTGATGGGAGTAGTAGTCCCATCATCCGACGCCTGTGACAGTAGGTAAACTTTTCACCTCCGGTCACAGCTGCAGGCTCACGCTTTCATCTGACAGCATGGGAGCTGCAGCTCTCTGACCGGTAGTAATGATCTTACTGCCGATCAGAGCCACCAGTGTTTATTGCACTGTCATGCTGATGACAGCGTGAAAAACGCCTTGTGTTTGGAGTGCCGAACAATAAGACGGACTTCCTGGTGAAGTCTGTGTTCTTGGTCCATGCCCGAACAGTAGGTGTTCGGAACGGACTCCAAACTTTATTGTTTGGGTACGCTCATCTCTACTAAAAAGTATACAATAAATGACCAAAATGTGATTGTAAGCATCTGTGTTTTGTTTTGTTTTTTTTTTAAGGTAAAACATTGCCCTAAAAGGAGAACCGATAATTATCCTGTCACCTGTTTGTTCCATTTTATGTAGTCACTTGACCAGAATTTTGCAAGTACTGACTCAATCCAAACTCTCTTAATGGTGAGAACACAGAAACCGAGTTGTTCTTGTTGTGACACAATTTTGTGCATCAAAAACACAAGAAAGCTGCAATAATTGTGTCACCTTTTGGGATGAGAATGGTGAGCTCACCTGTTAGTTGTTCCATTGTCCAGGAAGTAAAATATATATTTTATAACACTCCTGTAGTGAGAGAATGTTGTAGATGGGGAACACAAGTTTCACTGAGTTAGATCTGACATTTGTTTTTGACTAACTTTTGGTTTCTGAATTGAAAAGTCACTTCAGTTTTTCTCTATCACAACTATTTTTTTAAGCTATAGGATACTTTCCCTTTGTCTCCAAAACCTTACAAAATGTACATACAATGAAAAATAATGCAAAAAATAACCTCAACATAATGTTTGTTTAAAGCTATTTTGTTCATTCAAACAATAGTTTGTTACTGTGAGTCAAATTGTGTCCAAGTAGTAAAGTTAGGTAGCAGTTATTGCACAAATTTACGCTTTTAGCTTTTCCTGAACTGTCTAATTGGTGGATAATCTCGCCTGATGTTTCAACAATATTCAGCCATCATATGTACATCCCATGTACCCTAATACCGTCACTCCATAACCTTCAAATTTTGGTGGAATCGTTCACCTTGCTCATCACTGACTGCACCAGGGTTTTCAGGGAAGATGGCTATGCAGAAAATGCACTTTGATGCTCATGTTGCAAGCAAGTATTTTGTAGTTCTAGAGTTTCTGGACAATTTTGGTGTAATTGTTCTTAGCTCATGTATTTCCAAGAAAATCTGTGAACAATCAAACGCCGTCCTTTATTTTCCCAAATGACAGGCTAGGAAATGCCAAAATGAGGTACTTGAAACAGTCTCCTTCAGTTGGCAAAGCTTTAATTAATTGCTTCATGAGACCCAATTTAATGTGCAATGGTGGGAATATAATGTTCTTTCTGTCAAGTGGCTCATATAAAATGTTTGGATCACCAAGATTGAGGTCAGATCTTGGAGGCCAGTTCCTCTACACCCATTGTTTCTCACAAGCTCTGCTGTCCCACATGCACAGAAAACAAGGATACTTGGTGTATCAGTGTTGCTGACCAAGAAGTTGGGGCTGCTGCCCCATCCTGTTATACACTGTATATCCTTTATCCTGGTATATATATCCATTATCCTGATAATATGTCTTTTATCCTGGTAGTATGTCCCTTATCCTGGGCCCCATCCTGGTAATATGTCCCTTATCCTGGGCCCCATTTAGGTAATATGTCTGTTATCCTGGTATATATGTTCCTTATCCTGGTAATATGTCTTTTATCCTGGGCCCCATCCTGGTAATATGTCCCTTATCCTGATAATATATCCCTTATCCTGGGCCCCATTCAGGTAATATGTCCCTTATCCTGGTATATGTCCCCTATCCTGGGCCCATCCTGGTATATGTCCCCGTTCTGCCACTGTTTTTTAATGCATAGGAAAAAAGAAACCATAATACTTGCCTTCCTTCCGCTCCCCTGCCACGCGCAGTTCTCTTCTGAAGCCGGTAGCTGAATTCACCATGCAAGCTATGGGAGCGCATGAAGTCACTGCCATTCCCATGCGCCCTGTCAAGTGCACGCCGACGTTAGCTGCTGGCCTCTGATTGGCCGACAGCGTATAAAGTATTGCCTTGCGCAGATGCAGTTGAAGTTTATAGTAGCTTTGGCAGGTCCCCACCCACATGGGCACGGTCGCGACCTCTGCGGTTACGCCCTTGAATGTACTTATTTTTATTTTTTTTGCTGCATTTTTTATTTTGTTCATTGGGAATAATTTTTAAAGCGCACATGTTGTGGTTAGAATAACATTTTAACTTTATTATGCAAATCAGTGTAATAAAGAACTCATTTAGACACCTGTTTATCACATATACAGTACAGACCAAAAGTTTGGACACACTTTCTCATTTAAAGATTTTTCTGTATTTTCATGACTATGAAAATTGTACATTCACACTGAAGGCATCAAAACTATGAATTAACACATGTGGAATTATAGACTTAACAAAAACGTGTGTAACAACTGAAATTATGTCTTATATTCTAGGTTCTTCAAAGTAGCCACCTTTTGCTTTGATGACTGCTTTGCACACTCTTGGCATTCTCTTTATGAGCTTCAAGAGGTAGTCAGCGGAAATGGTCTCCCAACAATCTTGAAGGAGTTCCCAGAGATGCTTAGCACTTGTTGGCCCTTTTGCCTTCACTCTGCGGTCGAGCTCACCCCAAACCATCTCGATTGGGTTCAGGTCTGGTGACTGTGGAGGCCAGGTCATCTGGCGTAGCACCCCATCACTCTCCTTCTTGGTCAAATAGCCCTTACACAGCCTGGAGGTGTGTTTGGGGTCATTGTCCTGTTGAAAAATAAATGATAGTCCAACTAAACGCAAACCGGATGGAATAGCATGCCGCTGCAAGATGCTGTGGTAGCCATTCTGCTTCAGTATGCCTTCAATTTTGAATAAATCCCCAACAATGTCACCAGAAAAGCACCCCCACACCCAACACACCTCCTCCATGCTTCACGGTGGGAACCAGGCATGTAGAGTCCATCCATTCACCTTTTCAGCGTCACACAAAGACACGGTGGTTGGAACCAAAGATCTCAAATTTGGACTCATTAGACCAAAGCACAGATTTCCACTGGTCTAATGTCCATTCCTTGTGTTCTTTAGCCCAAACAAGTCTCTTCTGCTTGTTGCCAGTCCTTAGCAGTGGTTTCCTAGCAGCTAATTTACCATGATGGCCTGCTGCACAAAGTCTCCTATTCACAGTTGTTGTAGAGATGTGTCGGCTGCTAGAACTCTGTGTGGCATTGACCTGGTCTCTAATCTGAGCTGCTGTTACCCTGCGATTTCTGAGGCTGGTGACTCGGATGAACTTATCCTCAGAAGCAGAGGTGACTCTTGGTCTTCCTTTCCTGGGGCGGTCCTTATGTGAGCCAGTTTCTTTGTAGCGCTTGATGGTTTTTGCAACTGCACTTGGGGACACTTTCAAAGTTTTCCCAATTTTTTGGACTGACTGACCTTCTTTTTTTAAAGTAATGATGGCCACTCGTTTTTCTTTACTTAGCTGCTTTTTTCTTGCCATAATACAAATTCTAACAGTCTATTTAGTAGGACTATCAGCTGTGTATCCACCAGACTTCTGCACAACACAACTGATGGTCCCAACCCCATTTATAAGGCCAGAAATCCCACTTATTAACCCTGACAGGGCACACCTGTGAAGTGAAAACTATTTCCGGTGACTACCTCTTGAAGCTCATCAAGAGAATGCCAAGAGTGTGCAAAGCAGTCATCAAAGCAAAAGGTGGCTACTTTGAAGAACCTAGAATATAAGACATAATTTCAATTCCACATGTGTTAATACATAGTTTTGATGCCTTCAGTGTGAATGTACAATTTTCATAGTCATGAAAATACAGAAAAATCTTTAAATGAGAAGGTGTGTCCAAACTTTTGGTCTGTACTGTATGTTCCGGGGATTTTTTTTTTTCTTAAAGAAATACTCCCATCAAAGTTGTTATTCTCTTAGTATGTTTCAGTCATCCTATTATATAGCACTGTATACTTACAATTGCTCATTTTGCCTTTCTACCCAGGTAATTCTTCTATTTTCCATTTGGTCTATGACATCACGTGACTGGCTGAGTCCTTCTAGGCTGTATGCAGAAACAGGAGGTCAATGCACAAGTCATAAATCACTGCAAAAGTCCCTGGCAGGGGGAGGAGCTCCTGCCACGGAGTCAGGAGTTGAAGAGGGGGGTGATAAATGCAGGATCAGAGACTTCCAGTTTCTACATAGAGCGGCGAAAACATAATAATTAACTGGGTAGAAAGGCAAAATTAGCAATTGTAAGTACACAATACCATATAATGACTGCTGCTTCATGTCAACATAGCAGGTCTTCTTCCAGGCTGCTCTGCTGACCGGGCGTGACTTCCAACGTCATGCTGATTGACATATGGCTTCTCGCAATCAGGCAGTCGGAGTCGGCTGTCAATCAGCATGACATCGGCAGTCACACCCTGTTGACACAGCAGAACAGAAGCAGCTGTTCTGTCGACAAGTGAAGTCACTAGAAGAGGCAAAATCACTGGTAGGAGCGGTCTGTGATCTCTCTGTGCTGGTAGAGATAGACAGCAGGCAGAACAGACAGGTTGTTGCTAACTACCTGCCTGTTAGTTCTTAAGTCGATAGTTAAGAAATAAAAAAGTCTCGGTTAACCCCTTTATTATCCATATAAAAAAAAAACGGAGACATGTCAATTTGAACCAGATCACAGATCAAACTCACTAAAACATGGTATGTCGAGGTAAATAAGCAGACATCACATGGATGACATCTCAGTGCTGTCTGTTGTGAATGTGTTAAAAATGAATTCTGAGCAGAAGCTCCCTCTGGTGGTTACAAACAGTACTGAACCATTCAATGACGATTGGCAATCAGGAGTTATAGACTGGTCTTATATAGGGGAGGTTCCCTCCCATCATGGTTGCCGGTGATCAATTGTTCTTGTCTCAACTGTGGTTCCTGGTTCACTTGGAAGCTTGCTGAGTCTTGCCTGCATCTTCTGCTATCAGATAAGATATTTTCTGCTTTTATTTTTGTGCTTGCTTTTTGCATTGTTCCCTGCACTTCTGTGGAGGTCAGCAAGGTCCCCTCCAGGGGCTTGTGCTCCTCTCAGTTTATCTGAGCCACTGTTATTTGTTCATTTGCCTTTTCCAGTTTTTTCAGTGGCTGCGGCTTAGTTTTGTGACACCAGAGAACTAATTTAGGTGGTAGAGGTCGTGTGATCTCAGGTGTTTTTGCAATTAGTAGAGTTGGTATTTTTTAGGTTTTTTTGTATTGCAGTAAGTGTCCTTTCTATCCTTTTCTGTCCAGGTAGATTGGGCCCCAACGTTTGCTCATACTATTTTCTGTCTGTGTCTGTATTTCCTCTTGTCTAACCGCCATTACATGTTTGGGGGCTTCCTATGTTCTTTGGGGATCTGCTCCGGGGCAGATAGCTTTCCTCTTTCTATCTTTAGGTGTAGTTAGCCTCTCAGGCTGTGACGAGGCGTCTAGGACCAACGTAGGAATGCTCCACGGCTGCCTTTAGTTGTGGTGGTTAGTCAGGGTACTGCAATCCAGTAGATTCCAACCTCTCTGGTGTATTGCCGTTTTTGCTTGCTCTCCTCAGCTACCAAATCATAACAGTATCACCGGCCAAACTGAAAATTATATGGTACTCAACAGAAGGGAAAAATAGTAAAAGGAAAAAGAAAAAAGGAAGTTGTCAGAAATTTTTTTTTTTTCTCTGTTTGTTTCATTTATACCCTCTTTTCTCTGGGTGCTGAGGAGGATTTTTTTTTTTTTCAATGGAGTTTCCACAGTTGTCTGGCCGTGTGGATCAGCTTGCCACTGAAGTTCGGAGTATTGCTACCTATCTTGCTAGGTTGCCGGTTGTGGAACCTAGGATCCCCATGCCAGATTTATTTTTGGGGGATCGAGCTAAATTTCTGAATTTCAAAAATAACTGTAAGTTGTTTTTTGCCTTAAAACCTAAGTCCTCAGGGAACGCAGCACAGCAGGTTCAAATTGATATCTCTCTCCTGCGCGGCGATCCTCAGGATTGGGCTTTTTCCCTGACACCTGGGGACCCTGTTTTGAGTAATGTTGATGCATTTTTTCTGGCTCTGGGGTTATTGTACGATGAACCTAATGTAACTGATCAAGCTGAAAAAACATTGTTGGCATTAAATCAGGGGCTTGAGGACGCTGAGTTGTACTGTCAGAAATTCCGAAAGTGGGCAGTCCTGACCAAATGGAATGATGATGCTTTGGCAGCCCTTTTTCGGAAGGGTCTGTCAGAGAATGTAAAAGATGTTATGGTGGGTTTCCCTGCTCCCTCTGGTCTCAATGATTCTATGTCATTAGCGATTCAAATTGACAGACGTTTGCGTGAGCGTAGAGGTATGCGTGGAATAGTGTTGCCTTGTGAACCAGCTTCTGAGTCCATGCAGTGTGATAGAGTGACTTCTGGGGCACAGCGTCATGAGTTTCGAAAACGCAATGGGTTATGTTTCTACTGTGGTGACGCCTTTCATGCTATTTCAGTCTGCCCTAAGCGGGGAAGACGTTTTGCACACTCAGTTGTCTTGGGTAGTGTTCAGACTAAATTTCTGTTGACTGTTACCCTGATTTGCTCCCTGTCCACATTTTCTGCTCAGGCTTTTGTTGATTCGGGAGCAGCTATTAACCTGATGGATTTTGATTTTGCTAAACGTTGTGGGTTTCCCTTGATACCCCTACGGAAGTCTATTCCCCTACTGGGGATTGATTCTACCCCTTTGGCCCCAGTTCTCTACTCAGGTGTTAATGAGGGTTGAACCTGATCATCAGGAGAGTTGCAAATTTCTGGTGCTGTATAATCTGCATGACATTATTGTACTGGGTTTCCCTTGGTTACAGTCTCATAATCCTGTTTTGGATTGGAAATCTGTGTCTGTGACCAGTTGGGGCTGCCAATGTGTTAATGCCAACACTCCTGTTTTTTCTGCCTCTCCCCAGGCTCAGGATGTTCCTGACTTTTTGACTGATTTTTCTGATGTGTTTAGCGAAAGTAAATCTGCATCCTTGCCCCCCCATAGGAGCTATGACTGCGCTATTGAATTAGTGCCTGGTAGTAAATTCCCTAAAGGTCGCCTTTTTAACTTGTCTGTACCTGAACATGACGCTATGTGGTCTTATATCAAGGAGTCATTGGAGAAGGGTCATATCAGACCATCCTCTTCACCCTTGGGTGCCGGTTTTTTCTTTGTGGCCAAAAAGGATGGTTCATTAAGGCCGTGTATTGATTATCGTCTCTTGAACAATATCAGTGTGAAATATCAATGTCCGTTACCCTTGATTTCTGACCTGTTTTCCAGGGTGAAAAGTGCTACTTGGTTTACAAAGCTTGACCTCAGGGGGGCGTATAACCTTATTCGCATTAAGCACGGGGATGAATGGAAGACGGCGTTTAATACCCCAGAGGGGCATTTTGAGTACCTAGTGATGCCCTTTGGGCTCACTAATGCTCCTTCCGTCTTCCAGTCCTTCATGAATGACATTTTCAGGGATTTTGTGGATAAATTTCTGATTGTTTATTTGGATGATATCTTGATTTTTTCCAATGACTGGGACTCTCATGTGAAACATGTTCGTACTGTGTTCCAGATTTTGAGAGAGAATGCTCTGTATGTGAAGGGATCAAAGTGTCTTTTTGGCGTACAGAGGATCTCATTTCTGGGATTCATTTTGTCTCCATCTGTTATTGAAATGGACCCGGTCAAGGTTCAGGCCATCTGTGATTGGGTCCAACCTACTTCATTAAAGGCTCTTCAGAGATTCTTGGGTTTTGCCAATTTTTATCGTAAATTTATTGGTAATTTCTCTGTTATTGTTAAACCATTGACTGATTTGACCAAAAAGGGTTCTGATGTGGTGAATTGGCCTCCTGAGGCAGTCTCTGCGTTTCAGGAACTTAAGCAGAGATTCACTTCTGCTCCTGTTCTACGGCAGCCTGTTGTTTCTCTGCCATTTCAGGTGGAGGTTGATGCCTCTGAAATAGGGGCAGGTGCCGTTTTGTCCCAAAGAGATCCAGAGACCTCTAAAAGTAACCCTTGTGCCTTTTTCTCTCGAAAATTTTCTCCAACTGAACGTAATTATGATGTGGGTAATCGGGAGTTATTGGCCATGAAGTGGGCTTTTGAAGAGTGGAGACATTGGCTGGAGGGAGCCAAACATCAGGTGGTGGTCCTCACGGACCATAAGAATCTGGTTTATCTGGAATCAGCCAAGCGACTTAATCCTAGACTGGCCAGGTGGGCCTTGTTTTTCACACGTTTTAATTTAGTGGTTTCCTTTCTTCCTGGCACTAAGAATGTTAAGGCGGATGCCCTCTCGAGGAGTTTCCTTGCGGACTCTCCTGAGTTATCTGATCCTGCTGTTATTTTGAAAGAGGGTGTAGTTCTTTCCGCCATCTCGCCCAATTTGAGACTGGCTCTGGAAGGGTGTCAGGAGGATAAACCTGAGCGCTGCTCTATTGGGAAATTGTTTGTCCCAGACCGGTGGAAAAAGAGTGTGATGTCTGAGATTCATTGTTCCGCGTTGGCCGGTCATCCCGGAATTTTTGGTACCAGAGACTTGGTTAGTCGGTCCTTTTGGTGGCCTACTTTGTCTCGTGACGTCAGGGAATTTGTGCAGTCCTGCGGGACTTGCTCTCGCTCCAAGCCTTGCTCTCGCTCTAGTGGTTTGTTGATGCCATTGCCTGTGCCCAAGAGACCATGGACCCACATCTCTATGGATTTCATTTCCGACCTCCCTGTTTCTCAGAGAATGACCGTTATCTGGGTGATTTGTGATAGGTTTTCCAAAATGATACATCTTGTGCCATTACCTAAGTTGCCTTCCTCCTCCGAATTGGTGCCTTTGTTCCTTCAGCACGTGGTTCGGTTACACGGCATTCCTGAGAACATTGTGTCTGACAGAGGAGTCCAGTTTGTTTCCAGATTTTGGAGGACTTTTTGTTCTAAACTTGGTGTTCAATTGTCTCGGCTTTTCATCCTCAGACCAATGGACAAAGTGAGAGAACAAACCAGACATTGGAAACTCATCTGAGATGCTTTGTGTCTGCTGATCAAGATGACTGGGTCTCTTTTTTGCCTTTGGCTGAGTTTGCTCTTAATAATAGGGCTAGCTCTGCCACTTTGATGTCTCCATTTTTCTGCAATTTTGGGTTTCACCCTCGATTTTCTTCGGGACAGACGGAGGCTTCTGTCTGTCCAGGTGTTGACTCTGTTGTGGAGTGTATGCAGCAGATTTGGGACCAGGTAGTGGAGAGGTTGTCCCTCTCTCAGGAGAGGGCCCAGTGGTTTGCCAACCGGCATAGGACTGATGGTCCTCGGTTTGAAGTGGGGGACTTGGTTGGTTGTCCTCAAGAAATATCCCTATGAGAGTTGCATCTCCTAAGTTTAAGCCTAGGTTCATTGGACCTTATAAGATCTTGGAGATTCTTAATCCTGTTTCCTTTCGTTTACTTCTTCCAGGGACATTTAAGATCCATAATGTGTTCCACAAGTCCTTATTGAAGAGGTTTGTCGAGCCAGTGGTTCCTATGGCTGCGCCTCCTGACCCTGTTTTGGTTGAGGGCAATCTGGAGTATGTGGTTCAGAAAATATTGGATTCTCGTTTTTCTAAACGGAAACTCCAGTATTTGGTTAAGTGGAGAGGTTATGGTCAGGAGGACAATTCTTGGGTGTTTGCTTCGGACATCCATGCTAGGAGACTGATCCGTGCGTATCACAGAGCTCATCCTGACCGACCTGGTTGCCCAAATGAGGGTTCGGTGACCCCTCCTCAAGGGGGGGTACTGTTGTGAATGTGTTAGAAATTAATTCTGAGCAGAAGCTCCCTTTGGTGGTTACAAACAGTACTGAACCATTCAATGAGGATTGGCAATCAGGAGTTACAGACTGGTCTTATTTAAGGGAGGTTCCCTCCCATCATGGTTGCCGGTGATCAATTGTTCTTGTCTCAACTGTGGTTCCTGGTTCACTTGGAAGCTTGCTGAGTCTTGCCTGCATCTTCTGCTATCAGATAAGATATTTTCTGCTTTTATTTTTGTGCTTGCTTTTTGCATTGTTCCCTGCACTTCTGTGGAGGTCAGCCAGGTCCCCTCCGGGGGCTTGTGCTCCTCTCAGTTTATCTGAGCCACTGTTATTTGTTCATTTGCCTTTTCCAGTTTTTTCAGTGGCTGCGGCTTAGTTTTGTGACACCAGAGAACTAATTTAGGTGGTAGAGGTCGTGTGATCTCAGGTGTTTTTGCAATTAGTAGAGTTGGTATTTTTTAGGGTTTTTTGGATTGCAGTAAGTGTACTTCCTATTCTTTTCTGTCCAGGTAGATTGGGCCCCAACGATTGCACATACTATTTTCTGTCTGTGTCTGTATTTCCTCTTGTCTAACCGCCATTACATGTTTGGGGGGCTTCCTATGTTCTTTGGGTATCTGCTCCGGGGCAGATAGCTTTCCTCTTTCTATCTTTAGGTGTAGTTAACCTCTCAGGCTGTGACGAGGCGTCTAGGACCAACGTAGGAACGCTCCACGGCTGCCTTAAGTTGTGGTGGTTAGTCAGGGTACTGCAATCCAGTAGATTCCAACCTCTCTGGTGTATTGCCGTTTTTGCCTGCTCTCCTCAGCTACCAAATCATAACAGCTGTCCTTTTTTTGGGTATGAAAAGCTTGGATATTTTTATTTTATTTTTTATATATACATATGACAAGAATTGATGAAACACAGATGGTTACAACAGACACATGGACCAAACTGTGATCCAACACACTGATAAAAATGTCCTTTTTTTCACATATGAGAAAAAAAACGGATGTCTGAATGAGGCTTAAGATGATATCAAATGGGTAAAAAAAATTACTACTTTTTCACAGTAAAATCTATTAAGAAAAAAAATTTGTATTTGTCACCGTGCTCTGAAACCCATCATTTTACTTCTCTATTGATTGAGCTTTGCAAGGGCTTCTTTTTTGTGCCACAAATTTTACCTTTTTTTTAAACTATTTTTATTCACTGTTTTAGTCCCACTTAGAGACTTAACCATGCGTGAGCACGCTCTAATATTTCAGTATTGTAGCGTATTCTGTCAGCATCTAATACATGCTGAAGTTATGTCAGAGCTCGGTTGTTAATTACAGCTGGGCTACTGTGGGGATCATGCTCTCACTATGATTTGCGATTATATTTAACAATGAAACCTACAAAAAAAAGAAGTGAAGCAACCAAAAGTAAAATTACATTTTATTGAAGACACATAATACAAAATGAGAAATAAATTAAAAAGAGATGTGACAACAGAGGTAGACTCCACTAAGGGTGCCTAAATAGAAAGGAAATAGTTGCCAACAACCAAAATACATATGCAGGTGACCATCCATACTCTTTATGCAAATCCAATGTGCAAATAGTGAGGCAAAACAATGCAGAGAAATTAATGTCCGAACAATGAACAATCCGAGATGGAAGTGCTGTTAAAAAGACCTAGATGGCTCAAACAAAATGATCCATTGGATAGATCATATAGCATTACATGGATAGGAATAAACCAAATATCACAAAAGAGTCTTTTGGGAATGATGAGACCTGCATGGACCCAATAAAGATTCAAGCATACACCAATAAGCAATGTTGAGACCTTTTTAAGAAACATCCAGGAAATAGTGTCCTAATGGAGATAGGCCTATAGCAGTGATGGCGAACCTATGGCACGCGTGCCAGAGAGGTCAGGCAGATCCCTCTTAGCTGGCACGTGGCCTCGCATTATCGTTGTTTCGGACTGCAGCTTCCTCTCACACATTGAGCGGCGTGCCGCTCAATGTGTAAGAGGAAGGAAGCTGCCGACACGCAGAGAGGTGAGTGTGGCTCCTGTGCCAGTGAAGCTGCTGTGGTGTGTGTGTATGTGTGTGGTGACTGTATGTGTGCTGAGGGTGGCCGCTGTGGAGAGATGATGGCGTTGATGGAGAGAGGGCCAGTGATGGGGAGAGGGCCAATGATGGCAGTGATGGGGAGAGGGCCAATGATGGGGAGGGCCAATAATGGGAGTGATGGGGAGAGGGCCAGTGATGGGGACAGGGCCAATGATGGGGAGAGGCCCAGTGATGGTGAGAGGGCCAATGATGGCGTTGATGGGGAGAGGGCCAATGATAGGGAGAGGGCCAGTGATGAGGAGAGGGCCAATGATGGGAGTGATGGGGAGAGGGCCAGTGATGGGACAGGGCCAATGATGGGGAGAGGGCCAATGATGGGAGTGATGGTGAGAGTGCCAATGAAGGGATTGATGGGGAGAGGGCCAATGATGGCAGGGATGGGGAGAGGTCCAGTGATGGGGAGAGGGCCAATGATGGCGGTGATAGGAAGAGGGCCAATGATCGGAGTGATCGGGAGAGTGCAACAATGGTGGTGGGGGAGGAGGAAATGATGGAGGTGGTGGAATTTCTACATGAAGGGGATCATGATGGGGCATATTTCTGCCTGAAGGGGATCACGATGGGGCATTTCTACATAAAGGGGATCATGATGGGGCATTTCTGCATGAAGGGGATCATGATGGGCATATTACTACAAGAAGGGGATCATGATGGGGCATATTTCTGCATGAAGGGGATCACGATGGGGCATTTCTACATGAAGGGGATCATGATGGGGCATTTCTACATGAAGGGGATCATGATGGGGCATATTTCTGCATGAAGGGGATCATGATGGGGCATATTACTACAAGAAGGGGATCATGATGGGGCATTTCTACATGAAGGGGATCATGATGGGGCATATTTCTGCATCAAGTAGATCATGATGGGGCATATTTCTGCATGAAGGGGATCATGATGGGGCATATTACTACAAGAAGGGGATCATGATGGGGCATTTCTGCATGAAGGGGATCATGATGGGGCATATTTCTGCATCAAGTAGATCATGATGGGGGATATTTCTGCATGAAGGGGATCATGATGGGGCATTTCTACATGAAGGGGATCATGATGGGGCATATTTATGCATGAAGGGGATCACGATGGGGCATATTACTACAAAAAAGGGATCACGATGGGGCATATTACAACAAGAAGGGGATCATGATGGGGCATTTCTACATGAAGGGTATCATTATGGGGCAGATTTCTACATGAAGGGGATCATGATGGGACATTTCTGCATGAAGGGGATCATGATGGGGCATATTTCTACATGAAGGGGATCATGATGGGGCAGATTTCTACATGAAGGGGATCATGATGGGGCATATTTCTACATAAAAGGGATCATGATGGGGCATATTTCTACATGAAGGGGATCATAATGGGGCATATTTCTACATGAAGGGGATCATGATGGGGCATTTCTACATGAAGGGGATCATGATGGGGCAGATTTTTACATGAAGGGGATCATGATGGAGCATATTTCTGCATGAAGGGGATCATGATGGAGCATATTTTTGCATGAAGGGGATCATGATGGGGCATATTTCTACATGAAGGGGATCATGATGGGGCATATTACTACAAGAAGGGGATCATGATGGGGCATATTACTACAAGAAGGGGATCATGATGGGGCATTGGGCATGTGTTGGCACTTCATCATAAATAATTGGGTTTTAGGTTGCAGTTTGGGCACTCTGTCTCAGAAAGGTTCTCCATCACTGGTCTATAGGATAAGTGATACAGTATATGTAATGAACATACAGGAAACACCCAGAGATATAAATTCAAGCCATCATATGAGAAAGTGCTGGCTAGGGTTATATCAAAAAATAGAAAGCGGCAAATCCTGTGTGGAAGTCAGACCAGAAGAACACCCCTAACTCGAGTTTCGCATTCAGCTTCTTCCGAGGGGTATGATTTATAGTTTTTCAGAAATACCTTGTACTGTATGGTCTCATTATAGGTCTTTACATTTTACAACGAGCTACGACTTCATCAGACTGTGCTTTTTTGTCCAGCATCTGTCAGATGTGAACAGAACCTGATCAGGTAAGCAGTGTTTGTGTTTACATACATTTTCTAAAGGAAAAACACGAATCATATAAAGCGTTAATACCTTGTGATACAGTCTACCAAGCATTAGGCAGATCCTATGCTGTGGATTGATTGATGATATTTTTTAAATCTATATCCCAGACAGTGGAATCTAATTTAGGGGTCCGTAACAACAGGAGACGCGCTAACCTAAGAGGTCACTTCAGGACTACATCTGAATTCGCCAAACTCGTTCTGTCTTTACAGTGTACACACATATTAAGTGCATAATTCTGCTTGTCTGAATGACTTCAATATGGTTATGTCCACATCTCTGCGATCTGCTTTCCACAACAGGTTCTGGTATTTTAAGTGCAAAAAGTTGTAGTTTGCAGCTTTCTTGCTTTTTAAAAATACACAAGGCCTGATGGTAACCTGACGGACCTCATGACAGGTCATTAGAGCTATTAAAATATATTTGAGAACAGATGAAACATAGCATTCATGGTTCCATTGTGAACACAAGTTCTGACTCTAATGTGGACAATACCCCGGACAGGCTACACTTGATGCATGATGCTACATGTTTCACCTACTGGAGGTAAAAGCTCAACAGCTTTTGCTTTTTTTTCAGAGAAATTTCCGTTTTGTGTACTATTTTTAAGGCAACAGCTATTTTATGTGTACGGCAAACTTACCATAAACTAATGCACCAACTTAATTACTGCACTTATGTACAAACATTGTATTACACTATGCATGTGTCATCTGCTGGGTCTTCAAGGCAGGGAACTAGTTTATTTCCCATAATGCTTTAATGCATTAATTCGGAGATGTAGGCGGTGGAAGGCTGAGGATACTTTCAAGTGAACAAACCCTACAAATCACAGTGAGAAAAAGATCCAACTAGCTGCAAAGTAAAAGACGTAGAGAAGCCAGTCTTCTGACTTGAGGACAGCATTGCTGATAACGGTATCCGTCCCTAGCAGTTTTTACACTACTGCACTGACCTCTAGTTATCATCACTGCAAAGTACATTGTGATGTAAGCTCACAATCACCAAGAGTGGAAATCATCTCATTGTTCCACCCACCCACACGACAAGGAGAAAGCATCCATACCACCATATTAGAATGATCAATGTTTGCTTATTAGGCCAATAGGTGACCTCATGCTAAAATGCGTTGCAACTTTTACTTTGTATGACTTCTGCACTTTACCCCTAGAAGCTATGTATAGTATTGCAACATATTTTAGATCGATTTCATTTACCAGCTGTTTGCACACATGAGTTTCAGACAATTGACTAATAGTAAGCTATAAAACTTTAGATCTGCTACACTAAGCCTGTCTGGGTGACTGATTCTGTTCTGCCAAGCTTGTTTGTCCCAGTTCTCCAGGCCTGACTGTAGGGCGACACCAGCTGATATCCATATCCTACAATTGTTGCTTATCTTATAAATACGGATTTGTTCTTATAGAACTTATTCTGTTGGGTTGTAGCTATATATTTTACAGATTATATATAGATACACAAAAAACTTGAATGACTTAACAGATACGTGGCAATAATCTTATCCTGATCTCGTTACAACCTGTACTATTATGACCCAGAGCTGCATTCACAACTCCCATGTGTCACTCCAGAGTATGTCAACGTTGACCAGACTGTCCAGTAATCTGCTGTTCATCAAAAAACAGAGAATCTACGGCCCAAGCAATTGTTTTTATGTACTTTATTAGTTCATTTTATTATTCAGTCCACTTAGTCAAGTGTCCTAAGTAGCCTTCATGGTGGATATCAGTGAATGTCACATCTATGCCATGTCGTATGCCTTCTGTATTCTTAGACTTATTCTATTCTAGCCATGCCTTTTCCTTTCTGTAGATGTAATTTTATAACTACACACATGGTAAAAATAGTTGGTACCCCTCATATAATGACAGAAAAACCCACAATGGTCACAGAAATAACTTGAATCTGACAAAAGTAATAATAAATCAAAAATCTATGAAAATGAAAGTCAGACATTGCCTTTCAACCATGCTTCCACAGAATTTAAAAAAAAAATAAAACTCATGAAATAGGCCTGGACAGAAATGATGGTACCCCTGAAAATAATGTGACAAAAGGGACATGTTAAATCAAGGTGTGCCCACTAATTAGCATCACAGGTGTTTACAATCTTGGAATCAGTGAGTGGGCCTGTATGTAGGGCTACAGATACTCACTGTGCTGTTTGGTGACATGGTGTGTATCACACTCAACATGTACCAGAGGAAACGAAGGAGAGTTGTCTCAGGAGATTAGAAAGAAAATTATAGACAAAAATGTTAAAGGTAAAAGTTATAAAACCATCTCCAAGCAGCTTGATGTTCCTGTGACTACAGTTGCACATATTATTCAGAAATTTAAGCTCCATGGGACTGTAGCCAACCTCCCTGGAATTGGACGCAGGAGGGAAACTGATGACTAATCAAAGAGATGGATAATACGAATGGTAACAAAACAGCCCAGAAAAACTTCTAAACAGGTTAAAAGTGAACTTCAAGCTCAAGGAACATCAGTGTCAGATCGCACCATCCTTCGTTGTATGAGCCAAAGTGGATGTCATGGGAAACGACTAAGGAGGACACCATTGTTGAAAACAAATCATAAAAAAGCCAGACAGGAATTTGCCAAACTACATGTTGACGAGCCATAAAGCTTCTGGGAGAATGTCCTATGGACAGATGAGACAAAAACGGAACTTTTTGGCAAGGCACATCTGCTCTATGTTCACAGACGGAAAAATGAAACATATCAAGAATAGAACACTATCCCTACTGTGAAGCTGAGAGGAGACTCTGTTATGTTCTGGGGCTGCTTTGCTGCATCTGGCACAGTTTGTCTAGAATCTGTGCAGGGTACAATGAAATCTCAGATGTTGTATTAGTCTTTGCCTGATGAAGAGACCTGAGTAGTCTCGAAAGCTTGCAATTTGTTACCATCTTTTCAGTTAGCCATTAAAAGGTATCAACCACTGAGGACTCTCAAGTCTAAATATTTTTCTATCTACTGGCTAACACGGTACGAAGATACACATCTTTCCTATATCAAGACTATCAAGGGACTCTAGAGAGAAATGTGCTGCCCAGTGTCAGAAAGCTTGGTCTCAGTCGCAGGTCATGGGTCTTGCAACAGGATAATGACCCTGCTAAAACACACAAGAATGGTTAGGAGGAAAACATTGGACTATTCTGAAGTGGACTTCTATGAGCCCTGACCTAAATCCTATTGAGCATCTTTGGAAAGAGCTGAAACATGCTATCTGGAAAAGGCAACCTTCAAACACGAGACAACTGAAGCAGTTTGTTCTTGTGGAGTGGGCCAAAATACCTGTCGAGAGGTGCAGACGCTGTGAAACGCTGACAGCGCCATTTAACAGGCGCTGGCTCTGAGAAGAAGGGGAGCAAAAAACTAAATCGCAAAACCGAAAAAAGCTTTGGGGGTTAAGGGTACTATCATTTCTGTCCAGGCCTATTTCATGAGTTTTATTTTTTTTTTTAATTCTGTGGAAGCATGGTTGAAAAACAATGTCTGACTTTCATTTGTTTATTTTAATAGATTTTTAATTTATTATTACTTCTGTCAGATTCAAGTTATTTCTGTCACCATTGTGGGTTTTTCTTTCATTAAGCGAGGAGTACCAACAATTTTGACCACGTGTGTATATATTGGGTGTATTGGATGTATGTTATGTAGTAGTCCCCTCATTATAATATGCTGTAAGATTTAGTGCAGTAATCTGCTGTGTGAAAAACTCAGCCCCACTTATAGAATTTCAGTTAATCTGTTACGGATGTCGGCAAGCTTGTTGACTGTTTCCAAATACAATCAGCAATAGATAAGAAACTGACGTGCTTCATTAAAAATCTGTCAGTTTTGACAATTGTAATGAAATTTTTATACCACATGAGCACTGCAGCCAATCAGCTCATCTGTCAAATCCCTCTTTCCCTCTGGCAGTGTGGGGTCGCGTCGGGTGTACCTGGGCTTGCGTGCCTCCCGAGGCCTCCGCACCTGTGCCGTGTGCCTCCTTAGGCTGCGGGCACGCTTGCTGGATTTATTCAGTTTCCGGATGTCCTGACCCGGAAATGCCCTCCTCCTCTGTGTCTGGCGTCAGTATTTCTGGCTCTCCCTCACATTGGCACCTGGTGATTCACTCTGGTGCATACTCTGTACTGGTGTCTCATGTCCCAGCGCTCTCCCCAGAGTGCATACTCTGTGTCACCTCGGATCTCATATATCTTACCCTGTGCACGCTTTGTTCTGCACGGGCCTCCCGTACATTACCCTGTGCGCATCTGCTCTGCTCGGGTCTCCCGTATATTACCCGGTGCGCGCTCTGCTCTGCTCAGGTGTCCTGTATATTACCCTGTGCGTGCTCTACTCTGCCCAGGTCTCCCTACATTACCCAATGCGCCCTCTGCTCTGCCTGGGCCTCCCGTACATTACCCTGTGCGCGCTTTGCTCTGTCCTGGTCTCCAGTCCATTACCCAGTCTGCGCTCTGCTCTGCCTTGACCTCCGGCACATTACCCAGTGCTCCGCTCTGGGCCCCTGTGCATTTCCCAGTGCGCAATCTGCGCCATCTTGGTCTCTCTGTCTCCTACGAGCCGGTCCCTGGTACTAGCTATTGCGGTATACCCTCCCCCGGGCCTGCTCATCCGGTGGGTCCACTTTAGGAACCGTGACATATCTATATAATTTTTTTTTTTTAAACCAGAAGTTTACATACATTCTTCTCAATATCTGACATGAAATCAGAATAAACCTTTTCCGTTTTAGGTCAGTTAGGATTTCCATAATTATTACTATTTGTCAAATGCCAGAATAATGAGAGAGAGAATGTTTCAGGGCATTTTTATTACTTACTGCACAGTCAAAAGTTTACATACACTAAGATTAATATGCCTTTAAACAATTCTGGACTGCCCATGTGATGATGTCATGTGTTTGGAAGCTTCTGTTTTTTAATAATGTCTGAGTTAGTCTGAGTTAATTAGAGACACACCTGTGGATGTATTTTAATGCACACCTGAAACACGCTACTTATTTGTGTTGCATCATGGGAGAGTCTCAAGAAATCAGCCAAGATATCAGGAAGAGAATTGTGGACTTGCATCAGTCTGGCTCATCCTTGGGTACAATTTCAGGACACCTAAAGGTGCCTCATTCATCTGTACAAACAATTATGCGCAAATACAAACAAGATGGGAATGTCCAGCCATCATACCGCTCAGGAAGGAGACTGTGTCCCAGAGATGAACGTGATTTGGTCCGACATGTGCATATCAACCCAAGGACAAAAGCAAAAGACCTTGTGAAGATGAAGGCGGAAACTGGTAAGATTGTGTCATTATCCACAGTGAAACGAGTACTGTATCAACATGGGCTGAAAGGCTACTCTGCCAGGATGAAGCCATTAATCCAAAATAAACATAAAAAAGCCAATTAATGTTTGCAAATGCATACAGGAACAAGGACCTTAATTTTTAGAGACATGTATTGTGGTCTGATGAAACGAAAATCAAACTTTTGAGGCATAATGACCATAGTTACATTTGGAGGAAAAAGGGAAAAGCTTGGAAGCCTAAGAACACCATCCAAACTGTGGAACACGGGGGTGGCAGCAGCATGTTGTGGGATTGATTTGCTGCAGGAGGGACTGGTGCACTTCACAAATTAGATGGCATCATGAGAAAAGAAGATTATGTGGCAATACTGAAGCAACATCTCAAGACATCAGCCAAGAAGTTAAAGCTTGGGCGGAAATGGGTCCTCCAAATGGGCAATGACCCGAAGCATACTGTCAAAATGGTAACAAAGTCAATGTTTTGGAGTGGCCATCACAAAGCCCTGATCTCAATCCTTTTGAAAATTTATGGGCAAAGCTAAAAAGGCATGTGCGAGCAAGGCGACCTACAAATCAGTTACACCAGTTTTGTCAGGAGGAATGGGCCCAAATTCTGACCAACTATTGTGAGAAGCTTGTGGAAGGATATCCCAAATGTTTGACGCAAGTCATTCAGTGGAAGTCCTTAACTTCCAATGACGGATATATTCAACATTGGACGCCTCCCCCTGTTTGGTGCGGGCTCTGGCGATCTGATCAGCTGTCATGTGCCCCTAAGGCTGTGTTTCCACTGTCAGGAAACACAGCGCATTTGACGGAGTGGAAATTCCGCTCCGTCTAAGCCCCGCCCCCTTTCTGACGCGCGTTCTTACATAGCCCTGTGTTAAATTCCGTTGCGGCGACGCAGCGTCGCCGCAATACGCTAGAATATGCTGCGGTCTGAAAAGACGTGCAGCATGTCCGGATACGCAGGTCTTCCGCCTGCGTGGTGTTACGCATAGTGGAGACGGGATTTCTTGAAATCCCCTCCACTATGCTGTAACATCTGGGCGCTGCGTGTTTGGCGCTGCGCCAGCGCACAGCGCCAAACACGCAGCGTTTCCTGACCGTGGAAACTCACCCTAACAGCCGTGGGTGGAATCGCGATCCACCCGCAGCTATTAATGTGTTAAATGACGCTGTCAAACTTTGACAGCGGCATTTATCATGCACGTGCAGGAAGCTCATCATTAACCCGGCTCATCTGTGCCCGTGTCACACGACCGCAGGTCGCTGATGTGGTTGTCATTGCCAGATCGCTATGAGCGACACCTTTTCGGTCGGCGCTCATAGTAAGGCTACTTTCACACATCAGTTTTTTTGTGTCAGGCATAATCCGTCGCATACCTGATAGGACGGATCCGGCGCTGATTTTGAAAAACTGATGCAACTGATCAGTTTTCTTGCCGGATCCGACCTGACCTTATCAACCCGGAAAAATAAATTTTCTATGTGGAAAATGCAGGTACGCATGTCCGGACCGAGGAGAGAGAGAGAGAGAGAAGGTCCAGAACCCGGATCAGTCTTTTGACGGATTTCACAAAAGACTGGTCCGGTTCCATAGACTTGTATTATTTCCGGCCGCCTGATGCGCCGATTCAGGCACTATCAGGCGGCTCCGGAAAAAAAAACGTTGCAGTCAGCGTCTTGTCCGGCCGCCGGAATGTACATTTCCGCTGGATCCGGCCAAAAATGGATGCAACACAATGACATCAGGCTCGATCCGGCGCTAATGAAAGTCAATGCCAAAAAAACGCATCCGGTACCGGATCCGTTTTTTTTAAAACACGCTGGATCGCGCCTGACGTCAAAAAACTGATGTGTGAAAGTAGCCTAAGTGAGCATTTTTTGCTGCAGCCCTGCTCTATTTAGCACAAACGATCAGCTGATCGCAGCTTCTAGTCTCCCTTAAAGACTACTGAAGCAAATAAAAAGTAAAAAAAAGTTTTTAAAAATATAAAAGTTCAAATCACCTTCCCATTCGCCCCATTTAAAATAAAAAAAAAATTAAATACACTTATCTGTCATCGCTGCGTTAGAATCGCCCGATCTAGCAGTATATAAAAAAAAAATTATACCATCTCGTCTTAGTATGCATGGCCCCATCTCTATTCTGGTATGATTGGCCCCAATCCCGGTCCTGGTATGCAGGGCCCCCAGCTCATCCTAGTATGCATGGCCCTATCCCTATTCTGGTATGATTGGCCACCATCCCGGTTCTGGTATGGATGGGCCCTATCCTTATAATTGACCTCCACCCCCATCCTGGTATGCATGGCACCATCAGAAAACATAAAAAAACAAACCATTACACTTACCTTCCTGGCGCTCCCTTACAGCATTTTTTTCCAAAGCCATCAGCTGATTTATGCTTGTAAGCAGCGCATGGCAGGGACATCATGCGCTGCTTACAGGCAGAACATCTGCTGCAATACTCTTCGCTCCCTATGCCGGAACTATGTGCATGGAGGGCAGTGAGTATTCATTGCTGTTCAGTAGCGCGCACAGTGTTAGCCTGAGCCTTCCTGCAGCCGCCGGCAGTCACGTGAGCCGCTACTTAAGAGAAATGAATATTCACTTCTCTGGGCGTGGAGAGAGCTGAATATTAATCTCTCTTAATTTACGGCACATGTGACTGCCGGCAGCTGCAGGAAGGCTCTGGCTAACACTGTGCGCGCTACTGAAGAGCAATGAATACTCGCTGCTCTCTGCACGCACAGTCCAAAGCAGTGAGTATTCCAGCAGCTTACAAGCATAAAGCAGCTGCTGGCAGCGGAGCAGAACGCTTCGAGGGAGCGCTGGGAAGGTAAGTGTAATGGTTTGTTTTTTTTCTGATGGGGCCATGCATACCAGAATGGGGATTGTGGGCCAATCATAAGGATGGGGCCATGCATACCAGGACCGGGGTTGGGGGCCAAGCATACCAAGACTCTAATAAAGAGAAATGAATATCCATTACCCTGCATGCCCATGGGCTTGGAATGCAGTTAATATTCATTTCTTTTTAGCAGAGGAGTTAGTCGCAGAAGCCGGCTCCTGCCTCTGTGACCCGTGGCTCCGCTGATGCTGCTCCCCCACCTACCCACCACAGCCAGAGCCGTTACATACGAACTATAAGATACACCCCCTATTTTCCTCCATATTTTTGGAGGAAAAAGGTGCGTCTTACAGTTAGAAAAATACAGTAATTATTTCAGTTCTTCAATACAAAAAGTGAAACTCATATATAGAGTCATTACAAACAGAGTGATCTATTTCAAGTGTTTTTCTGTTAATGTTGATAATTATGGCTTACAGCCAATGAAAACCCAAAAGTGATTATCTCAGTAAATTAGAATACTTTGTAACACCAATTTGTAAAATCCGAAATGTTGGCCTACTGAAATGTTCTGTACGTGCTCTCAATACTTGGTTGGGGCTCCTTTTGCATCGATTACTGCTGAGGTGTTATGGAAGCCCAGGTTGCTTTGATAGTTGCCTTCAGCTCATCTGCATTGTTGGGTCTGGTGTCTCATCTTCTCTTGACAATACCCCATAGATTCTCTTGCTGGCCAATCAAGCACAGTAATACTGTTGTTTTTAAACCAGGTATTAGTACTTTTGGCAGTGTGAACAGGTGCCAAGTCCTGCTGGAGAATTAAATTTCCATCTCCAAAAAGCTTGTCGGCAGAGGGAAGCATGAAGTGCTCTAAAATTTTCTGGTAGACGGCTGCGCTGTCTTTGGTCTTGACAAAACACAGTGGACCAACATCGGCAGATGACATGGCTCCCCAAACCATCATTGACTGTGGAAACTTCACACAGACCTCAAGCAGCTTGTATTGGAGCTCTTCTTCCAGACTCTGGGTCCTTGGTTTCCAAATGAAATGCAAAATTTACTTTCCTTGTGGAGTGTATCAATGACTGCCTTCAGGACATCTGTCAAGTCAGCAGTCTTCCCCATGATTGTGGAGCCTACTGAAACAGACAAAGGGACCTTTTTATATGCTTAGGAAGCCTTTGCAGGTGTTTTTTTGTTAATTATTCTAATTTACTGAGATAGTGACTTGGGGTCTTCATTGGCTGTAAGCCATGATCATCAACATTAACAGAAATAAACACTTGAAATAGATCACTCTGCTTGTTTGTAATGACTTTATTTAATATAGGAGTTTCATTTTTTTGTATTGAAGACCTGAAATAAATTAACTTTTTGATGATATTCTAATTTTGTGAGAAGCACCTGTATTAAATCCAAGGTGCTTTTAGAAATGCCGATTTGAATTCTCTGCGATTTAGATTTCTAAAGGCATAGTTTCCACCTCTTAGGTGCTAGTGAAGAAATGCCAGTGTATTTGAGGATGTCATGCAATGGTAGGTCTGATATTCAGTAGCCATAAGATTGCACTACTCCCAAGCTGAGCATGTCAAAATGAAGACTGCTGAATCAGTAATGCATACCGTACCCACATGTCTGATATGTTGGAGGTAGGAGCAAGGACCTGTAACTACAGCTAAGCTTGAATATTTGAACAGGCTCCAGATCCAGAAATAAGATGAAGGGAAGCCTTGTGCACCCAACTGCATCTTAATTTCCTCCTTCAACTTGTTATAATTAATTTCACAAGCTGAATCTAATGGACTCCTTAGCATTACTTTTTTCGAATTCCAACTTTTTTCAGAAGTTGCCAGCTGTACCACAAAGAGTTAATAATCAATTTTGGTCAGGGGCCTAAAGTAAATTGGTTGGGTTCACAGCTTCATAGCCACAAGAGCTGCTTATTACTATGTTCCCCTGGTTTTGTATCCTGTCAACCTGTGGAGAAGAGTTTGTGTTAATTACTTGAACGTTTCTTTATTTCCTGTTTTAATTCTATTTAGCTGGATGTGGCAACATCATCATAAAACACAAAAGTTAATTTCCTTGGTTGCCATAAATAAAATATATTTATATATTGGGGTACAGAAGGTGTTTGCTGCCCTCTGGTGGCATGTTGCTTTCACGCCAGCTTCACATATTCCAGCTTGAGTTGTCGCCTGAGTTCCAATATACAGAACGAGGGTTGTCTTAATGATGAGGTGCAGGAATTGAGGCATGGCTTCCCCACTGTGTGCTAGTGTTTCGAGGCTGCATGTGTGTGGTGACTCAGAAGGCAGAGCTGGGACATTTGACCCCATTTATTAACCTCAAGAGGTGCTATTGAGTTAAGAAAACTCAGGGTCAGCTGGAAGGCAGCGGTCACACGCCGGTCACATTCAGCAGGTCATTCCTTTTCTAAGACAGAAAGTAATCGTCTAGAACAAGCCGGTCACCACCGCCAGGCCAATCTATAAAAACAGACACAAGCGAAAGCGACTAAGGCGGGCCCAGCACCGGGCAGAGAAATGTAGTGTTGGTGCAGCTGGCCGGCACAAAATTGGTTTTATCCAGGCAGATAAGAGCTAGTGGGCCTATAACACCAAGCCGCCTTTCATGACTGCCACAGATACAGCAGAGAAATATTACATCAGCACAAATCTATATAGTTTCATACAGTCCGATCCCATTAAATTGACAACTCATAAACGGCTCAAACCTCACAACAGAGTGGGTAAACCACATATTATTAGGACACGTTCTCACACCATTATACTTCAGTGGTGTGCAAGGATGACCACCACCATAATGTCTATTCAGTATAGCAATTAATGCTTATCACATACACAAATAAGCTCCATATATTTTCCCCATATATTTGGAGAACTCACCTATTGCCCATATCAAATTATAGCTTCATTCTTTATGATGCTTTGCAATTTTAACTAGGAACCAGTGAATGACTTGTATAATTGTATATTAAACGGATTTATATCAATGATTACTCATGCAAAACTTAATATTTCTTTCTTAGATAAAGTGCTATGAAAATAAACTTTCCATCACATCAATGCTCCAACTTATAGCCAATGCATAACCACATAATTTTATAAGTCATGATCATAATAAAATCCTGCATTTCTTACATCTTCTCCCATCTTCACATGCCTTTTACAGCAATGCTGCTATAATTGTAGCGCATAATCAAGTCATTATCACAATTGTAGCCTATCTCACTCAAAGTTATAGCTCTTAATAATCATAATTACAACAATAACATCTAGCACTCAGATTATGTAAAGCTCGCATTAAATTTAATAGACCAGTAACCAAACAAGAGCTGTTTACCTGTTCAGAATCCCCGCGCTCTGTGCCACAGCCGGCCGCTGAATGATGACGTCATTCAGCGGCCGGCTGTGAGAGGAAGCGCCGGCGCCCCCTGGAGCCCGGAGCTGCGGCAGCGGAGGCACGGGAGAGGTAAGTATTGTTGCCAGCTGCTGCCGGGGCCCTGAGCAGGCGGGGGGGGGCCCAGTGGCGGCGCTGACATCGCTCTCCTCCGCTAACGGGCGCGAGGGTGCCAGACTGCGAGTGGGCCCCCCGCCTTCCCAGGGCCCCGCCTGCCAGGGGGCCATAGATAATCAATTCGCGGGCCGGATCTGGCCCGCGGGCCTTGACTTTGACATATGGGGTCTAGAACAAGCCCTGGCAGCCTTATTCCTGCCAGGTAATTCTTATAAATGAGAGCAGACACCAAGCGAAAGAGATCTAAAAGGGGGGACACAGCAAGGGCAGAGAAATGTGCTGTGTAGCTGCGAAGCCTGAGCCAAGGCACAAAAAATATTGCGAGATTGTTATCAGTGCAGACTTTAATGAAGGTATATGTGCACTATGCAACATTCCAAGCTGCTGCCTCTTCATACCCGCCACTAGAAGCACAGAATGTAAATTCTACACTTCAGCAACAAATCTATATAAAGTTTCATCAGTCCCTGTCCCCATTAAGCATGACTAACCTTAAACTGAGCTAAACCTGACAACAGAGTGGGTAAAAACCACTGTTATTAGACTACGTTCACACGATTGTATTTTCAGTGGTGTTTGTGCAAGGAATGACTGCACTCGGACCAATGTTATTCAGTATAGCTATTCAGATGTCTTTTTTATTTTCACAACAAAATCACAGCACGCATTATTTTCCTCCATATTTTGGACGAAACTCACCTATTCCCATATGGGTCAACTTTATAGCATTCGATTTTTATGGATGCATTGCAATTTTTTAACATAGGACACAGTATTTGTACTTGTAAATTGTATTATTAAAACGGATTTTATACTGATTGAACTTGATGAAATACTGTATATTTTTTTCTTAGATGAAATGTATGAAAATTAGACACTATTTCATACGATTGTGTAAACTTAGCCTAAGGATAACCAGCAGAATTTTGAAAGCCTCTATTGATATGAATAAAGATCTGCAATTTGCTTACAATCTTTCTTTGATTTGACTGCTTTTACAGCCAAGCTCTAAAATTGTAGCGCAAAATCAAGTCATAATCTAAAGTTTGTATGTAGCCTTAGTCTTCAGCTTCTTAAGTTATAGCTCTTAATGTCTGAAATTACAAGAATAGATTTTGCTTAGTGCCTTCAGATTTTATGTAAAGTTTGCATTAAAATTAATAGACCAGTAACCTAAACATATTGGAGCTGATTTACTGTTGAAATACCCTGGAATTGCGGCTCAAATTGAGGCAGAGTTTTGCCCCACAAGTAGCTCCTAAGTGTTCTAGACACGTTTTGACAAGAGTATGGCCTGAAGGGAAAGGATGTGGATAAAGATGCGCCAAATTGTTAACTTACTTAAAAACAATTTTGTGGTAATTTTTTTAGTGCGAAGTAGTGGTGTAAGAATAGCAGCGCAGGGTGGCTCAGTGGTTTGCAGCTATGACATCCTGGATTCAAATCCCAAACAGGACAATGCTAAGAGTTAGTATGTTCTCCCCGTGTTTACGTAGGTGTCTTCCCATACTCCAAAGACTGATAGGGAAATTATAGTGTCTGGAAAGCACTGTGTAATAAGACGACACTATATAAGTAACATGAATAAAGTGATATAACTTAAAGATAATTCAATTTGATCCACACTGATAAATTAGGTTCATCTAGTCTAATTTTAAATGCTCCCATACACATTAGATAATTGTCAGTTCAACAGCTAACATTCTACAATTGCCCCATAGGCGAACACTTTGGACAAGTGCTTTTGTGTTATCTGTCAGCTCTGGTGGCAGTTCAGAAAAACAAAAAGAACGGCCTTTGGAAAACCAATAGGCTTGATCCTGCTTCCCCCATACACGTTAGACTGTCGGCTGATTTCACAGATTTTGGCAGATTTGACAAACTTCAGTCTAATGTGCATGAGGACTTTAGCTGTGTAAATTTATAGGGTTTGTCTGAGTTTTTTTTCTCAAAATTGGCCTATAATCAAATAATTTCCCCTCCAAGGACATAAGTCATTAGTCTTTGCAGTACGGTAACACCATAGCCAATCATGTGTGAGATGGGCAAACACTTGGCAAATGTGCTTTAATGTAGATAAATGTAGAGTAATCCTATTGTTGCATATACATTAAATGGGAGTATACTCGGAACTACAGAGCAGGAGAAGGACTGGGTATTCTGGTTAAAAGTAAGCTGAGCTGCAGTACTCAATGTCAAGCAGCAGCCGCAAAAGCAAACAAGATTGTAGGATGTATAAAAAGAGAAATTCCTGTGATCCCAATGTATTGTTACCCCTATTGTTTTGTTCTAAGTAAGAAGGGATCACTATACCACTCTGAGGAATGTTTTTGTTTGTGTACAAAATTGTTGCTTTACTTGTAAAATATCACCGGTTAATTTGAGAGTCAAGAGTGAGCTGAAGTCACATCTGTAGCTCTCACTTCACCCCATGATTTCTTTGACTGAATTGCAGTTACAGTTGAGATGATAATGTCAGCTTTGATGCAATCCCTAAATCCCTGCTGTTATCCAGGCATAAACATGGCAATTGTTAAATAGTTACATAGATTGAAAAAAGACCTGGGTCCATCAAGTTCAATCTTTCTCCACCAATTGTACATTTTGTCACTAATTTAACTATAACCCATTATGCTGTGTATAGAGGGAATTATCCAGCCCTTTTTTTAAAGCTATCATAGTGTCTGCTATACTACCTCTTGTTGTAGGGCATTCCACAGCCTGACTGCTCTAACTGTAAAGAACCCTTTCCTATTTAGTTGCCGGAATCAAATTTCTTGAGCGCCCCTGGTCCTTAGTATGGTCCTTGGAAGGAATAAGTCATGTGCCAGTCCTTTTTATGGACCACACACATATTTATACGTAGAAATAAGATTTCATCCTGGGTATCTTTTTTATAAACTAAACAAGCCCAACTTTTCCAACCTCTCCTCATATGACAGGCCTCCCATGTAATAATATGTTTGCCTGCCTTTGAACTAACTCTAACTTCTGAATATCCTTTTTAAAATGTGGAGCCCAAAACTGGATCCCATATTCTAGAAATGGCCTCATTATTGATTTATAATGTGTATGTGTTGCTGGCTCGCACCTCTATTAGATATTAAAAAAAAAGGTGGGGAAGAAACCTCCAGCGATGAACTCAAGAAGGAACGTTATCTTGTTTTGTAAAAAAAAAAAAAATGTATGAAAAAGCTTTGATTCGGTACAGTAATGCATTAAAAAATACATGGATCCTGGTCACCACAATCTGGGATGAACAACCAACATGTTTTAGCTAAGAGTCTTAATCATGGTATGTAACACCCTGGACTGAACAGGTTTCTAATGTACAGTGGTGGCCAAAAGTATTGGCACCCCTGCAATTCTGTCAGATAATACTCAGTTTCTTCTTGAAAATGATTGCAAACACAAATTCTTTGGAATTATTATCTTCATTTAATTTGTCTTCAATGAAAAAACACAAAAATAATTGACCTAATGCTAAATTGGATATAATTCCACACCAAACCTCAAAAAGGGGGTGGACAAAAGTATTGGCACTGTTTGAAAAATCATGTGATGCTTCTCTAATTCGTGTAATCACCAGCACCTGTAACTTACCTGTGGCACCTAACAGGTGTTGGCAATAACTAAATGACACTTGCAGCCAGTTAACATGGATTAAAGTTGACTCAACCTCTGTCCTGTGTCCTTGTGTGTACCACATTGAGCATGGAGAAAGAAAGAAGACCAAAGAACTGTCTGAGGACTTGAGAAACCAAATTGTGAGGAAGCATGAGCAATCTCAAGGCTACAAGTCCATCTCCAAAGACCTGAATGTTCCTGTGTCTTCCGTGCGCAGTGTCATCAAGAAGTTTAAAGCCCATGGCACTGTGGCTAACCTCCCTAGATGTGGAAGGAAAAGAAAAATTGACTAGCGATTTCAACGCAAGATTGTGCGGATGGTGGATAAAGAACCTCGACTAACATCCAAACAAGTTAAAGCTGCCCTGCAGTCCGAGGGTACAACAGTGTCAAACCATACTATCCATCGGCGTCTGAATTTAAAGGGACTGTATGGTAGGATACCCAGGAAGACCCCACTTCTTACCCCGAGACATAAAAAAGCCTGGCTTGAGTTTGCCAAAACTTACCTGAGAAAGCCTAAAACGTTTTGGAAGAATGTTCTCTGGTCAGATGAGACAAAAGTCGAGCTTTTTGGGAAAAACCATCAACATAGAGTGTAAAGGAAAAAAAAGAGGCATTCAAAGAAAAGAACACGGTCCCTACAGTCAAACATGGCGGAGGTTCCCTGATGTTTTGGGGTTGCTTTGCTGCCTCTGGCACTGGACTGCTTGACCGTGTGCATGGCATTATGAAGTCTGAAGACTACCAACAAATTTTGCAGCATAATGTAGGGCCCAGTGTGAGAAAGCTGGGTCTCCCTCAGAGGTCGTGGGTGTTAGAACCCTCTTGTTAGATTTTGTTTCAGTTTGCTGGTCACATGACCTTTTTACCCTATTTAGTCTGGCTCCGCCCTTCTGGCTTTGCTGGACTTCATTGTATTATCTACTCTTAAGGGTATGCCACACTAAACAGCGTCGCTAACGAGATCACTAAAATACGTCACTATTTAGCAATCTCGTTCGTGACGCTAACGTGTGTGGCATGTAGCAACGACGTGGCCCCTGCTGTGATCTCGCTGATCGTTCACTAGAGTTCTGGACCGTATTTAGATCGTTGGCGTCCCGCTGGTGAGCCTATATCGCTGTGTCTGGCACCTTTTGTGAGCGATGTGCGCTGTTTTTTACATCGCAATGACCGTTAAAGTCGTTAATGAGATCGCTAACCGCTTATGCGTCGTTAACGAGATCACTAAGTGTGGCAGCTACTAGCGACATTAAAACGATCACAAAAACGATCTCATTAGCTTGCGTCGTTATTGAGATCGCTAACGAGATCACTAAGTGTGGCAGTACCTTTAAGCTAGCCGGGTGCTTAGGTGCCTTACTCTGTCAGTTTTGCTTGATCTTAGGATCTCTTAGTATTTGTTTTCTGTTTTATATTCCCTGCTACACTTTCTGTTGTTAGGAGGTGTCCACCTTTTCACCCAGTCCCTAGATCTTGTAGGGATTCCTCCCTCGCAACTATAGGTCTTCGTTCAGACTAGCTGAGGACTTTAGCGGGTCTGGTCGCAGGATCAGGTTCCCCGTTACATCGTAGGGATCCAGCTCAGTCCTATTGTAGGGACAGAATTCCCACCTTTCCTTAGTGCTTGTAGCAGATCATAACAGTGGGTCTTCCAGCAGGACAATGACCCAAAACACACTTCCAAAAGCACTATAAAATGGTTTGAGAGAAAGCACTGGAGACTTCTAAGGTGGCCAGCAATGAGTCCTGAATCCCATAGAACACCTATGGAGAGGTCTCAAAATGGCAGTTTGGAGAAGGCACCCTTCAAATATCAGGGACCTGCAGCAGTTTGCCAAAGAAGAATGGTCTACAATTCCAGCAGAGCATTGTAAGAAACTCATTGATGGTTACCGGAAGCGGTTGTTCGCAGTTATTTTGGCTAAAGGTTGTGCAACCAAGTATTAGGCTGAGAGTGCCAATACTTTTGTCTGCCCATTTTTGGAGTTTTGTGTGAAATGATCAAGGATTTGATTTTTGCTTCATTCTCTTTTGTGTTTTTTCCTTGCAAGCAAATTAAATGAAGATAAAAATAGCAAATAATTTGTGATTGCAATCATTTTCAGGAAGACACAGTATTATCTGACAGAATTGCAGGGGTGCCAATACTTTTGGCCACCACTGTAGATCATAGCTGAAACATGTTGGTTGTTCATCCCAGGTTGTGACCAGGATCCGTGTCTTTTTTAATGTGCTACTGTACCGAATAAAAGTTTTTTCATATTTTTTCACGTCTCCCCTTTTTCCTCATAGATTGTAAGCTTGCGAGCAGGGCCCTCATTCCTCTTGGACTTCTTGGTATCTATTTTGATCTGTGATTATTGTTATGCTGTAATGTCTATTGTCTGTACAAGTACCCTCTATAATGTAAAGTGCTGCGGAATACGTTGGCGCTATAGAAATAAAAAAAATTTTTAACAAAAAAGATAACTCTCCTTCTTGATTTCATTGCTGGAGGTTTCTTCCGCCATCTTTCTCTATTTCGCCGACGTCCAAGACTGAGACGGCTCCGTCTATGTTACTTAATCCAGCAAGGTGCTGCAACAGATAGTGAGCTGCCATTTTTTCCCACTATTTTCCCTCTATTGTTTCCTATTAGATATAAGGTTTGAAGCTCACATTTTTGTTTAGTTCTTTCGGAGTAATAGTATCAAGGATGACTATCCATTTAGTTTCTTTCTTAAGGAGTTCTTTTTTGTAATGGTCTCCAATGATACCCAGTTGGACCCTGTCTATTCCTTTTATTTTGGATTACTGTTATGATGAATCCTAAAGTGCTTGGAGATGGTTTTAAGAGTCTCCAGATCTTGTGTCAATTTTTCGTTTCTGATATCTCGTACATGTTCTGAAGTGCAAATTCACAATTGTCTAGTGGTCATTCCAAATGTATATTGACTGCAAGGGTAATATACATAATAAATTATTATTTCAAATTTGCATGTTATATTGATGTGTGATGTGGATGTTTGTTCACAACCATCCCTTTCACTAAGGCAACAGGTAATGGACCAAATACATTTAACGCTATATGACTGTATGTGCCCCCCATGGTGCATTTTTGAACATGGTGTCACTACCACTATAAGCTGATTTAGTCTTCACATCCCCGGATCCACTATTTACCTATGCTGTACTGCAATAAGGGTATAATAGATACTGACTCTGTAGATACAGAGATATTTTTCATTATATAGATACTGACTCTTCAGATACAGAGATATTTTCATTATTTTTTTAACCATGTCGGACTCCCACGGTTTGGTGTGGACTCCGGCGCCAGCACCTTTCCAGGCACATGACAGCTTATCTATACAGCTGACATGTGCCCGCAACAGTAAAGGGTGGAATCGCCATCCACCCGCAGCTTACTAGTTAAATCTGCTGTCAATCTTGACGCGGCATTTAATGGGGCTTACTGGAAGCGCATCGCAATCCCACC
>JARQOD010000003.1:157106423-157148589 GCA_033576555.1 Oophaga sylvatica
ATAACCAAAGTATTTACAATTTCATGTTGAGTAACTTTTTTAAAAATTGTTCCACATTTTTTTAGATGCAGTTGTTCCCAAATTTCAACTTCTGATCTTTTTTGAAATTGGGTTTCTACCTAAATGCGAGAGAATATATAGACACAATGTTAACATAATAAATTGGGCAAATAAAAGGGTTATCCACTAGTTTTATAAAATGGGTCCATGGAAGTCTTGAAATAAAAACCACAAAAACCCACAGATACTCCCCTCATGGAACCCCATCATTCTCTCCTCGTGCCCTTTGCCAGCTACTTCACTTTCATCTAACAGCAAAAAACGTCATGTGACCACAGCGAATCTGCGGCCAGTGATTGCCTGCAGCAGTCATTTTCTGACTAAGCCGGGGAAAGAGAATTTCTTCTCTGTTGTAGCTCACATGAAAAGTCAATTATGCAGATAATTTGTAGCCGCTGACTGCTTGCAGCAGTTGTGTAACATTCCTCGTTGGAAGAGGAAGCCAAGAGACTGGCAGGCAGCACAACTGGCTGTGCAGAGAAATGGTGCATGTCCAGTAGGTGGGTATCCATGGTCTGTTTTTCTTTTGCTTTTTGTTTTGTAATATTAGGACCACCATGAGAGCATCAAACTAGTGGACAACTTCTTTAAGAAATGGAACTCTGGTGAAGGTGACTGTGTGTAGCTCACTATATTAGGCATTCTTTTTATTATAGCTTCTTTATTTTTCTTCATTTCGTACAAAGTGGTAAAAATCTAACATATAATTATTAGGGAAAATGTTTCTATCTGTGAGCTACAAGTCAAGAAACCAATAAGAATGTACTACAGATATCAAGGGAGGAAGAGGAGTTTATTTAAAAATGGGCTGTGGAATTTGGTCAAATATAGGAATATATAAATGTCTGTGCCCATTTTACATGCACAGTTCTTTTTAGAGTACAAAACCAAAAATTCACCTTAAATATAATGCATGTGAGATGTTCCTCCCATAAGGAGTTATCAGTAAGAGCCAGCTTTGGGATTACTGTCATGACTTAACCACAGTATGCGTAAAATATATACTGTCATAAAAAGTCATTGTGTGATGGGATTGTAATCAACTCCCTTCTGATGTGATTGCATGCATTACACAAAGACCAAATGTAAGACGGATTCCTATCTTAGTATATTAATCTATCAGAGCTGACCTTCTTTCTGTGCTCGAGACCTTTCGAGCCCTCCTGTCGTCTTGGAGATGAGCTGGAATACAGCTAGAAGACTGAGGCCATTAATGGCAATAAATGTGGATGAGCACAGAGACTGTCTGCGATTACAGCAAGAAAAAACCCTGCTCTCTGGAGAGACTTCCCGTAAGGCAGCAAGAAAGTGAGACAGATCACTTTGGAGCCCTATGGGAGCTGCACAGCAGGACTGGGATACTTTTACTGGCCTGCTCCATATGGAGGGGGCAGTATCACTTAGCACAATGCCAGGAAGACACTGCACTAAAGCTTCACCTTACCTGATCACATGGGAGGGAGCAGGTGCCTACAAGAACTGAAACCTGCTCAACATCAGTGGCGGGTGTTGAGCATTTCATTATTAGTGCTGTGCTTAGGTGCAAAATAGGTGGTGTTCTATCTTATCAATCTCATTTTTATTTTGGCACTTTCATTTAATAATTCATATTTATGATGAATGTCAATAACCCAATGACATTGTCTTAGCTTCATGTTTTTCTGATATTGAGCTCAATTTCTATAAGACGAATTTCCTGTACATACACTTGGTTACATGTAAAATTTACTGCTTTACCATTAAAGGGAAAACAAATTTATATAGATCCAATTGGATTGAGAAACCCGTCTTGCTGCAGTAAAGGATTATGATGCTGGACAGTCCTTGTAGCCAATAATAAGGAGAGAGTTAAGTGACAGCTCATTGTGTATCTCTGATAGAAGTATAAAAAGATAATGACCTCTATTGGAAGGGTATCAGTAAAAAAAATGGTAATACACCTGATTTGTCTGAATGACCGTTGTTTTCCATGATCTTCCTTGCAAAATTTTGTTTGGGGCTGCAGGATATTATTTTTAATACTGATTTCTTCCACCCATTGCCTTCTATTAAAAATGGGAACAGATTTTAGGAAAAGAGCAGGGCTAGGTTGTACCTTTTCTGTTAGAGATAAGTAGGAAAAACCTAAAGGAATGCAAACCTTTTAGGCTAGAATCACAAAAAATCGGTCCGATGTTAATCCAGAAAAGTAGGACAAGTGTCATGCGATTTTTCTCACCTAGCATCCGCATGACATCCGTATGCAATGCGTTTTTAACATCAGCTTTTACATACTGTAATTCTGTCATTTAAAGCTAGTTTACAAACTAATAAAGCAATCTTGTATGCTGATATTGATGAAATAATTAGAATAGATATTCTGTAGATATTTAATTTCACAAGCCCCTTATATATAGCAAACTAGCACCCTTTACAGCCTTTCATGTGGCACTAAAGAGTGTTAGCCTTGTTTAACCTATTAAACTAATAATTAATATAAAAATGGCATGGGAGCCCCCTTATTTTTTATAACCAACTAAGGGAAGGCAGACAGCTGTGAGCTGGTGGTGTTATTCTGGGAAGGGACCAGTATCCATGGAGCTTCTGACCCTGTTAATATCAGCTAAACGCTGATAAAAAATGATGTGAGGCCACCCCTGTTGGCCACCCCATTTCTAACCCCTAACTAACACGTTACTAACATTGGTCCGAGTGCAATACGATGTTTTCCCACATTGCACTCGTCTGATTTATACACCAGTGTGAGAGAGCCTTTAAGATGTGCACCACAGATCTGGAATCCCCCACATAGTCTTCAGATTGGAATCTTATAAACACAAACCAAAATTCAATTTTGGTAATACAGAAGGTCTCAAATGAAAGTTGTTTGTAGTTTTCAGAAAGTTTTTTTTTATGTTAAACATATTTTAAGAATTTCTAGTGTGTTTATAATTTTCAACATAGCTCTCATTATTGAAACTATAAATTTTTACTGTGGCTACTCAATTTTGTAATAAATTGACACTTTCATTATCACAGGCAGGATTGAAAGCTATTATTGACTCAGGATTATATGATTAGAGATCACACCCACAGTACTCTCCCAAATTAGTCAGTGAATCAGATCTGGTCTATTTCTGTCAGTGATCTGTGGCTGTGTACAGTACAGTGCATCTCTAAATGTTGTTAAAGGGAATCTTTCACCAGCGTGTTGCTACCTAATTTGATATCAGCATAATGTAGGGACAGGAGGTTAGTAAACCTGATACCATGTAATCTAAACAGGTTCCCGCCACTAACAGGCAGCTTTTCTGTGTACACTGTGCATAGGCAGAAAGCTGCCAATCACTGGTGTGGTCACAGGTATACAGAGCTCAGCATTACAGAACTGGGAGATCTGCAGCAGAGAAAACAGTTTTTAATCAAAACTACAGCTCTCCAGTAAAGTGACACACAACTGGAATCAGGGTCTCTGCCACTAAATTATGCTCCACTCAGATTAGGTGAAAAAAAACTGCTGACAGATCCTCGTAACATCAGCCCAGACAAGATAGATGCCACCATAGTCATGTGCAGAAAATAAAAACTATATGTATAGCTGTCTGGTTTTAATCAGGGAAAAATATAGGTGACTCAACATAACAAGATACGTTGCCTTGAGTCCATGTTGGATAATGGTTCTGAAATTACCTCACAAACGTTAACCTCAGTGTGCCGACAAGACCTACTGCACCTCCTGTCATGATTTCTGTCAATAGCACCATTTTTGTTTTTAATGGTTTGCTGAGCTAGTAATATTGGAGTGTAGAGCTCTATATGTGTCATGTCCATGTCACAATTATTTCCAGGGAGCTTCAGCTGGTAATACTGGTTATGTTCAACTCCCTTTTGTCACAGGCACTATGAAGGAGGATTTTTATCCTTTCTTGTTTTTGCCAGTCATAGTATAACGTAGAAGTCTTGTATGCTGCTTCATTCCGCCATTCTTTCGTCCTTTCTAAAGTTTGTATAGCTGTCTCTTAAATTGGAATGTGGCATCAGAAAATGACTTGCTGTCTAAATTAGGTTTATTTTTTTAATGTGTTTTTATTTTATTTTTTTATTCATATCACAATCTAGATGGAAAAAAATAAATCTTGCAATTTTCAAACTAGCTATTATTTTTGCCTCCTTGTTTTTTTTCAGGAAATCTACATATACATTAGCAGCACTACACAAACTCTGTCTCTATCATTTCTATTGATGCATCTAATGAGCGTGTGCAAAGGTCGTTGTGCAGGAAAGGGCATCTGTGACATCACCTTGCTGTGATTAATGCGTCCTGTGTGTAGGATCATCACCTGCTGTGTATAGAGTTATTGCTTGTGATTATAGAGTCTGCTGAAAAGTCTTACAGAGAATATGAGTGGTCTTATTGAGTATTTTCAGTATGAAAATTGCAAGATTTCTATATTCTTTATTATACAGATTGTAATATTGGGGAAAAAACTGACAAAAACGTATAAATGTATATTTAACCCATTAAGGACACTTAAATTTTAATCTGTGTGTTTTCCTTGTTTTTTTCCTCCCCTTCTTGAGTAGTCTTAACTTTTTTTAATTTTTCCTTTAACAAAGCCATCTGAGGGCTATTTTGTGGGATGATTTTTACCTTTGAAGCACAACATGAATGTTACCATACTTTATATTGGAAACACGCAAAAAAATTTGCAGTGATTTTTTTTTTTCTTTTCTTTTTAAAGCGCAATTCCACAATTGTTTTTCAGGTTTTGTTTTTACAGAGTTCAATCTGCAGTAAAAATTATCTGGAAACATGGTTCCCCTGGTCTGTGAGATCACAGCAATACCAAACTTGTCCTTTATTTTAGTGGTAGAAAAAAAAATTGAGATACAGTACAGTTTATAAAGGAAACTAACTTTGTTTCTCTATCGCTTCATTGGGGGACACAGATAACCATGGGTGTATGCTGCTGCCACTAGGAGGCGCTGACACTATGCATATGCAAAAATAAAGGTTGGCTCCTCCTCTGCAGTATACACCCCACCGACTGCAAGAAGCAAATCAGTTTTAGCTTAGTGTCAGTAGGAGGTGGACTCGGGTCTCTCCGGAGACCCATATCTACCTAATGTGCGTCGTTCCTTTTCAGGTACTTTCCGGAGGGATACAGTGTGAATAGTCACTACTGTACTCCCACACAGAGACTATGAGTACGGCATGTACTGCCACCCCGTATCCTCATATGTCTACTCGGCAGGACCCCCATGATCCCTAACACGGACGTGTGTTTTAGGTGATCAAGATGAAGAAGTAGCAGAGACCTGGGCCTGCCTCCGTCTCCCACCCACTCGCCCACCAGAGCCTGTCGGATGGAGAGACACAGACGTCCTTCAACTGGCTTCCGGACGTCCGACGCTTATCAGAGGTATGGTCTCCCTCTTCCTCCACAGAAGACAGAAGACCAGAATATTAGACAAAGGGGGGGAACGTTTCCCCCACCCCTATTTCCCCCTTTTTTTCTTCCTTAGGGACTCACCGGGGGTTTTCAGTGGCCCTTTTTTATGGGCCCCAGTCTCCCCTTCTTTGGGGCAACCTGGATGCGCCCGGTTGCGCCGCTGCGCCTTCCTTGGGAATGGGCTCCTGCTTGGCAGTTTGTTATGGGGGATCTTTGGGGAGCGAGCGGGTGCCTCCGCGCCGCCCCCCCCTCCATCGGCGCCGCGCTTTTCTAATCGAGGCCCCAGCTTCACCTTGGGCCTATCTCCTTGCCAGCTCTGCCCCCCTTCCTCCTAGCTTCCGGGCGGGCTTTTTTCCCGCCCAGCCTTCTCCAGCTCTGCCCACCTCTCCATCATCGCACACAGGATGCGATGCACTGCCTCCAGCCCCTGGATGCACTGGCTTCATCCCGGGCCTACTTCCGGCGCGGGCTCCACACCCTTCCCAGGCTTCCGGGCGGTCTTTTTCTCCCGCCCGTCTCCTCTCCCTGGCGCGTCTTAGGCTCCGCACACCGCTACCATCATCACTGTGGGCTGGAGCCGGCGCCATATTAACTGCAGCTCAGCGTTGGCACCCCCCCTAGCGACGCCAAAGGAGCGCGTATTAGCGTCTCCCTCAGCTAGTTGCCATCTCCGGCTCCAGCAGGCGGGGACACAGCCTCTGCTATCGTTTCCAGGGAGCTCCACACAGGACCGTGAGTAAGCTCTGCGCTGCAAAGCTGACACTCTCCTCTGTTTTCTTCTGTTCCCCAACCGTCTGGCATATGTTAGTGGGACTGCTCACCCCCCCTTAAAGTCAGCCCCCTCTCCTCTGCCAGGCCCGCAGCGCCACACTTAGCGATCGCACTAGTGATCACGACAACGACACGACCTGGTGCGATCGCTATGTGATCGCTAGTTAGCTTCCAAACACAAAGATCTCATCAGAGATCAGCGATCTGTTTAACGACCTCTGCAGTCGTTGGGAAAACCTAGTCCCACCTGCGACGCTGGTAAAGTCGTTCATAAAGGGTGTCACACTCAGCGATTAGACAGTAGGAGGTGGACACGGGTCTCTATTGAGACCCATGTCTACTAGTGTTGAGCGATACTGCTCGATATCTAAAAGTATCGGATCGGAATGGTATCGCCGATATCACTAAATATCGCCGATATCCGATACCGGTTGTCCCATGTAAGTCTATGGGAACAAAATATCGCAACTAAAAAAAACCTTTATTTCCTTGTAAACACTAAATATACACACATAGAATACATATATGTATATATACATGTCATTGTGACATGTATATATACATATATGTATAGTTTATACACTTCTACATAGTAAAATATCCTCTGATTCAATTGCCGGGTAAAGCCGGCTTCTGTGAAAAGACAGAAGCACCCGACATGAAATGACACTTGATGTACATAGGGTTAACCATGTCTTTTCATGTCGTTTGCAATCTGATTTGCACAAACAATTACATCAGTCTATGTGTGCAAAATTTCACACCTGTAGGGGTTAATTAAAGGTGTAAATTCGTTGTAAAAAAACCAGACTTTTTGCTACGAATTTACACCTTTAATTAACCCCTACATGTGTGAAATTTTGCACACTTACACTCATGTAATTGTTTGTGCAAATCAGATCTCAAACTACATGAAAAGACATGGTTAACTCTATGTAAACCAAGTGTCATTTCATGTCGGGTTCTGCATTTTCACAAAAGCCGGCAATTGAATTAGCGGCTATTATACTATGTAGAAGTGTATGAACTATAAATATAAATATATATATATATATATGTGTCACAAATTTAATGACATGTATATATATATATGAGGTGTAAAATTGCTGAAAAAAAATGCGTGGGCTCCCGCCCTATTTTCGCAACCAGACAGACAAAGCCAGTGAGTGGGGGCAGATAATAATAGCCCAGAGAGGGACCATTATTTTTGGCCCCCCCCGGCTACTAACATCTGCCCCCAGACACCCCAGAAAGGGCAAATCTCTAATTAGATTTGCCCTTTCTGGCACTTTGCCTGTCTATTCCCATTGCCCTGTAGCGGTGGCGAATGGGTTAATAAGGGGTTAAAATGACCTTGCAATTGAAAGGTCACTTTAAGCCAGGTTAATAATTGAGAGCTGTCAATTAGACAACTATCAATTATTAATCCTATTGTATGAAAGAAAAATCAAACACACACACTTTAATAAAAAAGAAGTTTAATGAAATAATCACACAGTTTTTGACCATATTTTATTTTCCTGCTAAAACCATTTCCTGTAATAAAAATAAAATAATAAAGCAAAATTATTCTTACCAATCCGATGTACAGTCAGGTCCCACGGTGTAATCCTTCAGAAAGGGTTAATGTTTACTGCAGGGACCGCAGCTAATGCTGCAGCCTCACAGTAAACCCCCAAATGAATGAGTTCCTCTCCTGGCTGACAGAAGAGGAAGTGGAAAGCTTAATTGATTGCTTTCCACTTTCACTTCAGGTCAGCCAGGGACACAATCAGTGACGTCAGAGGGAACTGGTTAACAAAAATAGGGGATCCCCTCGAAAAAAATTGGCGTGGGGTCCCCCTATTTTTGTTAACCAGCCAGATGAAGCAGACCGCTGAGGCCTGGATTTTCAGGCTGTTAAGGAGCCAAGATCCATGGACCTTGCCAGCCTGATAATACCAGGCCACAGCAGTCTGCATATCTTGGCTGATTAACAAAAATAGGGGATCCCCTCAAAAAAAATTGGCGTGGGGTCCCCCCTATTTTTGTTAACCAGCCAGATGAAGCAGACCGCTGAGGCCTGGATTTTCAGTCTGTTAAGGAGCCAAGATCCATGGACCTTGCCAGCCTGATAATACCAGGCCACAGCAGTCTGCATATCTTGGCTGATTAACAAAAATAGGGGATCCCCTCGAAAAAAAATTGGTGTGGGGTCCCCCCTATTTTTGTTAACCAGCCAGATGAAGCAGACCGCTGAGGCCTGGTTTTTCAGGCTGGTAAGGATCCAATATCCATGGACCTTGCAAGCCTGATAATACCAGGCCACAGCAGTCTGCTTAGCTTGGCTGGTTAACAAAAATAGGGGATCCCCTCGAAAAAAAAACGGCGTAGGGGTCCCCCTATTTTTGTTAACCAGCCAAGTAAAATGCAGACTGCTGCGGCCTGGTATTAAAAGACTGTCAAGGCCCATGGATTTTGGCCCTCAACAGCCTGATAATACCAGGCTACAGCAGCCCCACATTTGGCGCATCAAAAGATGTGCCAATTGTGGCACTTTACCCGGCTCTTCCCACTTGCCCTGTAGCGGTGGCAAGCGGGGTAATAAGGGGTTAATGTCACCGTTGATTGCACGGTGACAATAAGCCCGGTTAATAATGGAGAGGCGTCAATAAGACACCGATCCATTATTAATCCCAAAGTTATTAAATGCATAAAAAAAAGACAAAGCAAGAAAAAAGTATTTTAATGAAATAAAAGAGACAACACAGTTTTCATTTCTTTTATTGTACTCTCATTCCTGTGACGCCATCGATCTCCTGTAAAAAAAGAAAAAAAACAAACCAACAGTATACCACCTGTCCGACGCAGTCCATAGTAACGACTGTCCCACGACGATCCAGCTCTGCTACATCGCAATGACAGGCAGAGCCTGTCATCGCGACGCAGCACAGCTGATTACCTGCTTCCCCGGCGATGACGTCATCGGACTGACTGCTTTACGGCCGGGATTACCCAGCAGTCACTGCAGTTATCGCGAGAAACTGCATGTGACCGCCGGGGAAAGATGATGGCGGCCATGAAGCAGTCCAGGCCGTGACCGCCGGAGATCTTCTGCCAGGTAAGTGCCGCTGACTCCTGACAGACCCGACCGACGGACACTGACAGTGACAGACCCGACCGACGGACACAGACAGTGACAGTGACAATCCCGATTCCGGTATCCGATATGACGAAAATATCGGTATTCGGCATCGAAAGCCCGATACAGCTAATATCGGCCGATACCCGATATTTGCAGTATCGTATCGCTCAACACTAATGTCTACCTATTGTGCGTCATTCCTTTTCAGGTTTTTCCGGAGGGATACAGTGTGAACAGTCACTACTGTACTCCCACACAGAGACTATGAGTACAGCGTGTACTGCCACCCCGTATCCTCATATGTCGGCTTTCTCGGCAGGACCCTAAAGGAGATACCTAACACGGACGTGCGTTTAGGTGATCTCGAAAAGGAAGGAAGCCCTGGGCCTGCCTCTGTCTCCCACCCACTCGCCCACCAGAGCCTGTCGGTGGAGGAGACTTGGACGTCCTACTACGGATGCCGGACGTCCAGCTCGCCTGACAGGTATTGCCTCTTCCAGCTCCCCAGTCGCCAGTGGATCATAGGGTTCTTCACGGGCCCTTCCATCTCAGGCCGCAAGAGGCCCAGACAGGAGCACCCAGCCGAGGCATCTTCGGACGTGCCTCTAGAACATGAGTCGGACTTGGATCCAGACAGGCCTCCAGCATTCAAACATGGTGCAGAGCCTGATTACTGCTGTCCATCAGACCCTAGGCATCTAAGATACCTCTTCGAAACTCGCAGATCAGGCGGGTTCGTTTAGACAGTCTAACTACCTTCCAGGGTCTTTTGCCCACAAGCTGAATTTGTGGAGACACTCAAGAGGGAAAGGGACAATTCAACCAGACGCTTTCAAACAGGGAAGCGCCTCGGCATCCTATACCCTCCTCCTCTGAGATCACCGCTATCTGGACTCCTTCCCCGGCTGTGGTTCCGCCAGTACCCAGACTGGCCACCAATACAGTCCCCTGCCTTCTAATACAGCTTCCCGCAAGGATTCCAATGAAAAGATTATAGGATCGCTGGAAAAATCAGCCTTGGGAACGACGGCTTCTACATTTTGCCACGGCCTCTACCAAAGGCCATAGCCAGATGGGCCAAAACATCTTCGTGAGGGCATGCGGGAGCCCTGCCGAGTGAGCTTGCCGTCCTTGCAGACCAGATTCCCTATGCAGGGACATATTTGGCAATATGAAGGCCATCTGTAGGAACATTTGGCTCAAAGCATGGCAAGCGGACCTTTCATCGAAGAGGTCGCTTACCTGTCTCCCCTTCCAGGGAGAACGCTGGTTTGGTTCCACAATTGGACTAGATCATTAAAGGAGGCACCTGGATCCACCAGTTCTCTCCTTCCTCATTCCAAACCTCGCAGGCCTCCTCTGAAGCGGCAGTTACACTCCTTTCGGCCCTTTTCACCGTGTGACGGTGACAGAGGATCCCTCCGGTCAGCGCATGCCGCAGACCTGTCAGGTTAGGAAGAAGGCTTCCTTCAGGATCTCTCGCTGGCATCCTCATAGCTCCCACGGTAGCCCCACCAGGACCGGACCTGCCAGGTCCTCCTTGGCACAAGAATGCCTTACAGATTTTTTATTCAGAACCTGTTGGTTGCGCCAAGGAAGGGCGGCGTGGTTCGACTCACTCTGGATCTCTAGTTTTCTGATCTCAAGAGTCCTCCTGGATCCTTTTCAGGATGGAGTCCCTCCGCTCAGTATTTGCTTCCATGGGGACGCAGAATCCTCTGCCAACTCATCAGAGGTTCTCGCGTTTCGCAGTGCAGCGCACATTTCTGGCGGGTCAACAAGACTGCCGTTTTTTCTCAGCCGCGAGCTTCTCGTTACAGGAGACTGGTCCCTGTCTCAGGACGTCTTCCATCTGATCTGTCTTCTAGGGAGAACTCCGGACGTGGATCTCACGCCCTTCCCGGCTGTACAGGAAGGTTCCACGGTTCGTCTCCAGGTCCCGCGTCCCCCTCACGGGGTCGCCGATGCTACGGCCATTGCCTGGTCACACTTCGCGTTTTTCATTACCTTTCTTCCCAGGCCTTTGAAGTAGTTCAAAGCGGAAGAGGTGCTGGTCTCTTTGATCGCACCACATTGGCCCAGTAGTTCTGGGTTCATCAATCTCCTGGCAGACACTCCTGGAAGCTACCAGACGGGCCAGATCTTCCGCCTTCTTCCTTCCCAAAGTGGTATCCACTCTTTTTCACCTGATTGAGGACTTTGTCATCCCTTCCATCTGCCCAGCTCCAACTCATTCTTCGGAGCATTCACTAAACAGGCTAGACCTGGTCAGGGCAGTGAGGATCTCACTAAGACCGCTTCCCTTAGGAAGTCGGATCTCCTATTTGTCATCCAGATGACACACGCCTGCAAGGCTACGATTGCGCGCTGGATCAGGTCCGCAAGTTTGGAGGCTCACTGGTTAAGAAGAGGCTCACTCTTCCCGGGCAGTGGGAGCCTCCTGGCCTGTACACATGGGGCATCCGCCCTATAACTCTGCAAAGCGGCAACCCGGTCTTCCATCCACAAGTTTGCCAAGTTGTTCCGGGTCCATACCTACGCTTCGGTGGACGCCAGCCTATGCAGAGGTATCTTGCAGGCGGCAGTGGTAAGCTCTTTGATCGCAATAGAGTTTTCTGCTGTTTCCCTCCCCATGGACAGCTTTGGGACATCCTATGGTTATCTGTGTCCCCCAATGAAGCGATAGAGAAAACAGGGTTTTGGTTGCTTACCGTAAAATCTGTTTCTCGGAAGTCTTCATTGGGGGACACAGCACCCTCCCATGTTTTTTTCAACAACTCATGTTTCTTCTTCGATGTGCTATTGTTACAGTTGAGTTGTCCGTTTGTTATTCTATTATGTTGTTCTCCTACTGCTTTCTCACTAACTGATTTGCTTCTTGCAGTCGGTGGGGTGTATACTGCAGAGGAGGAGCCAACCTTTATTTTTGCATATGCATAGTGTCAGCGCCTCCTAGTGGCAGCAGCATACACCCATGGTTATCTGTGTCCCCCAATGAAGGCTTCCGAGAAACAGATTTTACGGTAAGCAACCAAAATCCTGTTTTACGTTGTAATTTTCTGAGACCCATAACCCATAACAATTCTTTATTTTTTCATCAATAGAGCTGTGTACGGGCTTGTTCTTTGCTGGCTTTTTATTTATACTAACTTGAGGGAAAAGGGAAATTATTTACACTTTTAGATTTTTCTTATATACGAGTTTTAAAACTTCTTTACTTTATTTTTTAGTCCTCCTGCGGTAGTTGAATACTGCCTTTGTGTGATTACTTATATTATGTAACATACTATTTATTTCAGCATATAGATGAATAACATGGCAGTTACAGGGACCTCCAGCAGGTTACACCGATCACTGCAGTTACAGGCAGATGACGGGTATGTAACACAGTTGGCATCAGCTTGATATAAAGACTTGTCTGATATACATCCAGAAAGCATGGAAAATTTTGTTCTGTGTCTGTATTTTATGATTTTTAAAATGTACTTGATCAAATACAGTTTCCTATGTTACTAATGGCAATTTAGCTGTAAGTACCAGATGCTAGATTTGTAAGGGACACAATTTTTTTTTTTTTGCACACCCATATGCTTCTATAGGCGAGCCTCATCCGATTTACAGACTAGAAAAGTGCATGCTGGGATTTTTTAAATTCTTTTATCTTTCAGTCCATGTCAAAAACTGTCATCTGAACTGCTGCAATTAATTTTTACTCAGGCAGAACACACATCCATATTATATTCTCTTCTGAATGAGCCCTTAAGGCTATGTGCACACGTTCAGGATTTTTCGAGTTTTTTTTTTTTTTTTGCGTTTTTTCCGCGATTTTCCACGGCAAAAACGCTTAAACACATGCATGAAGCATCCTATTATTTAGAATGAACTCCGCAATTTTTGTGCACATGGTGCGTTTTTTTCCATCGCGGAAAAAAACGCAGCATGTTAATTAATTTCGCTGAAAATTTGCGGATTTCCCGCTATATTATTGACCCTAGGATGTTCAGGAAAAAAACGCAAAAACTCCGCAAAAAAAAATGCAAAAAAAACGCGTCTAGATTTCCTGGGAAAAAGTCAGATTTTTCTCTGGAAATTTCTGCAAACATTCCGCAACGTGTGCACATAGCCTAAAGGGCCTGTCCACTACTAGGACAAGACCCTTCCCAATCTATTGTAACGGGGGGGGCAAACATCAGATTGAGAAGGGGTTGTCCTACTGGTGGACAACCCTTTTAAGCAGGCTACGCTCCTGAACTGTTCCAAACTTTTCTTAGTGAAAATGTACTTCATAGGTGGTTCAGGAGTTAGCACAAAAACCAGATGTAAATAATGTCATTTTCTCATGATGCATTCCCTTTAAGAGCACAAGGGTTAGAAGTAGGAAGATAAGTGAGCGAATCTTTCCACAGGCTGAGATAAAGAGCAGCAGCTTGTGACCCGAATAGGACTGTCCTATAGGACTCGTCATGACTGAACTCTGTGACTTGCATGATACTTACTGTTCGTTGGTAGTCCCAGTGGTGGAACCCCCACAAATCTTAGGGACAGTTTGATTGGAGAGATGGACACACGTTTGCCACTTTACCATTCATTGTCTCTGGAACTGGAGAAGATTGTATAACAGGGTGCTTTTCATCTCCACCACTAAGCTACATCTTTTTAGGTGTCTGTTATGTAGTCATAAGAGGATATTCCCATCTGCCAGGCTGGGCCATAAATGTGTACTAGATGAGCACTCTGCAACTTTCAAAGCTCTCTTCTAAATAAATATAAGTAAAGAGCAGTTCATGTGCAATAGGGACTTGTTTTGGAGTTAGATGCGGGTCCCAGAGGTTGATTCTTGTTATATCATAAATGATCTAGATGGGAACATTCTATTCGGGGCAAATCTGACCAACTCATTGCTGATATTGGTTATGTGCTTTTCATCGCCAATGTGTTATACTGGTCCAGCTATAACCTGATGTGTTTATGGTCCAGACCCTGTCCCTGGATAGTATTGGTCCTCTTTTTCCTAATCATTTAATATCTCCATTGAGTTATATCAGTTTAGTGAAGTTCTGAAATGTAGTCGGCCATAAAATATACTTGGTCATAATTAAAATGTTGTACTGCAGTTTCCATCTCATAGTTCTCACTGCTAAGTTTAGTTCTGGTTTCATTTACCACTCTGATTGCCCGGCTGTATATACAGTATGTGTACAAATGTAGGTATTGTATTGTGAGCATCACAGGTACTGAACACGAAATGCAAGCTGTGATTGTTCGCATACAGAGTAGTGATCGTGTTTGTGCCTAACCTGATTAAAGAGTATTAACAGCAGGGCCTGAAATCAGATATACAGGGCAAGTGCACATATACTATTAGTTGTATAATGTACTGTTGTCATTGCAGACAGTGGATGTATTCTCTGTGATATACAATCCGATGGCCCTGGTTGTGGCTGGGCCAATTGATTGTGATCGTTCTGTGCATCTTAACGGAGTATGTGAGCTGTACCCATTCTATAGCAAGATAGAGGTAGCAGACATCGGTATTGTTCAGGTTGCTTCGATACAGATCTTATTGTAAAATACTACCCCAGGGTGCCAGTGACTTGCAGAGTCAATAATCTATATAATAGATTTATTCTTGATCATTTTATATACTTTTGTGTGCCAACTGCAGGTGACAGGCTTCTAAGTTGGTTTCTATGCCTCACATGTGACCATGTGACTTATGAGAAGGAAACATTAAGAAATCTTTCTCTTCAGCAGAGCGATCATGTTCCAGACAGACTGGTACAAGAGCGGATGTTTGTGTAGAAGAGAGAGCACTGGGACCTGCAGTGCCATTTACATCAGACCAGGAAAACAAGCAGACGTTCATTTAGAAGAGCCGACGTTGAATTCTTTATTAGATCCTCTGAACTAGAGTTATGCTTCTAAAATGCCCTAATCAGATGGTGCCCTTCACCATCAAGGGCAATAATGCCTGCCACTCTGTAGGTACTATAGTTTTTAGATATTACTGAGTCCTGATGTTTGCCCCATCGTTTTATACATCCACATTTTTTTTGTAGTTGGGTGCCATTATCTATTAGTTGTCTACAGGCGGGTGGGTTATTTGTCATTGCTTTCCTTATTTTTGTCATGTACTTGATGCAACTTGCGTTTCATTAATCTGTCTAGGAATACATTAATTAGTTTGCATGAAGGCTGATGAAGCAACATGCTGCTGAAAGGGAAGAGGACAAGGAGTGCTTATCTTTTTCTACCTTGCCATTATATTAATTTTGTAGTTTTTATAAATACAGAAAGTGAGTGAAGCCACTTTCAATAATTTATCTTCAAATCAATGTGAATGAGTTTGTGTCTGGCGGGTGCAATGCTCCGCAATCAAGACTGATTTATTCAGGAGAGAGATTTCTCTCTAATGGGGGCCGAGCCGCCGATGCACTGACCCTCCAGCATGGGGTCTAATTTGTATCTTACAAAAAGCTGACCTAATTCTCATTGATTGCTGTTGGTCAGCAGGAGACAGGAGTATGTAAGCATTAGACTTGAGGTGGGCTCATGTCCAGGAAAGAGACCTGCAATACATTGTTCCCTGAGCTTGTCCCTTTCCCTTTAGAGATATACTTACCTAGAAAATGGTGACGTGTACAATATATATTTCACCAGCCGTGTGTGTGTGTATGTATGCATGTGTTTGTATGTATATATATATATATATATACATATATATAGTGGGTTCGGAAAGTATTCAGACCCCTTTAAATTTTTCACTCTTTGTTTCATTACAGCCATTTGGTAAATGCAAAAAAAATAATTATTTTTCTCATTAATGTACACTCTGCACCCCATCTTGACCGATGAAAACCAAAAATGTAGAAATTTTTGAAAATTTATTAAAAAAAGAAAAGCTGAAATATCGCAATATCTTAAGTTTTCCATTTCCTTGTGATCCTCCTTGAGATGATTCTACTCCTTCATTGGAGCCCAGCTGTGTTTAATTAAACTGATAGGACTTGATTTGTAAAGACACACACCTGTATAGATAAGACCTCACAGCTCACAGTGCATATCAGACCAAATGAGAATCATGAGGTCAAAGGAACTGGTCAAGGAGCTCAGAGGCAGAATTGTGGCAAGGCACACATCTGGCCAAGGTTACAAAAGAATTTCTGCAGTACTCAAAGTTCCTAAGAGCACAGTGGCCTCCATAATCCTTAAATGGAAGAAGTTTGTGACCACCAGAAGTCTTCCTAGACCTGGTTGTCCTATTCAATCTGAGCAATAGTGGGAGAAGAGCCTTGGTGAGAGAGGTAAAGAAGAACCCCAAGATCACTGTGGCTGAGCTACACAAATGCAGTAGGGAGATGGAAGAAAGTTCCACAAAGTCAACTATCACTGCAGCACTCTACCAGTCGTGCCATTATGGCAGAGTGGCCCGACGGAAGCCTCTCCTCAGTGCCAGACATATGAAAGCCCGCATAGAGTTTGCTAAAAAAAACACATGAAGGTCTCCTAGACTATGACAAATAAGATTCTCTGGTCTGATGACCTGAAGATAGAACTTTTTGGTGAGAATTTTAAGCGGTGTGTGTGGAAAAAATCAGGCACTGCCCATCACCTCCCCAATACAATCCCAACAGTGAAACATTGTGGCAGTATCATGCTATAGGAGTGTTTTTCAGCTGCAGGGACAGGACGACTGGACTATGAGAAATAAGATTCCCTGGTCTGATGAGACGAAGATAGAACTTTTTGGTGATAATTCTAAGCGGAATGTGTGGAGAAAAGCAAACCCTGCTCATTAACTGCCCACTACAATCCCAACAATGAAACATGGTGGTGACAGCATCATGCTATGGGGGTGTTTTTCAGCTGCAGGGATAGGTCGACTGGTTGCAATTGAAGGAACCATGAATGCGGCCAAGTACAGAGATATCTTGGATGAAAACCTCTTCCAGAGTGCTCTGGACCTCAGACTATGCCGAAGATTCACCTTCCAACAAGATAATGACCCTAAGCACACAGCTAAAATAACAAAGGAATGGCTTCAGAACAACTCTGACCATTCTTGACTGACCCAGCCAAAGCCCTGACCTAAACCCAATTGAGCATCTCTGGAAAGACCTGAAAATGGCTGTTCACCATCCAACCTGATGGAACTGGAGAGGATCTGCAAGGAAGAATGGCAGAGTATCCCCAAATCCAGGTGTGGAAAAACTTGTTGCATCATTCCCAAGAAGACTCATGGTTGTACTAGCTCAAAAGGGTGCTTCTACTCAATACTGAACAAAGGGTCTGAATACTTATGACCATGTGATATTTCAGTTTTTTCTTTTTTAATAAATTTGCCAAAATTTCTACATTTCTATTTTTTTCAGTCAAGATGAGGTGCAGAGTGTACATTAATGAGAAAAAAAATGAACTTTTTTGCATTTACCAAGTGGAACAAAGAGTGAAAAATTTAAAGGGGTCTGAATACTTTCCGAACCCACTGTATATATATGTATATATATATGTAATGTCTATAAATAAATGGTAGTGTTCAATACTTTTTTTCAACAGATGTATGATATTTATAATACATACAGCTGGTGAAAAAATTATTGAACACATCACCATTTTTCAAGGTTTCTAAAGGCGCTCTTGACATGAAATTCTCACCGGATGATGGTAACAACCCATCCAATCCACTCAGGCAAAGAAATCAAACCATTATGTCCAAAAATTAAGTTGTGTGTAATAATGAGAAATGACACAGGGAAAAAGTATTAGACACACTAAGAAAGAGAGGTGCAAAAATACCAAAATTTAACTGTTTGGATTCCATAATACACACAATGTTTGGAGACCAACAAGCACTACATATCACCCCAAAAACATCATACCAACAGTGAAGTTTGGAGATGGGAACATCATAGTGTGGGGCTGTTTTTCATCATATGGTACTGGCAAACTTCTTATTTGAAGGAAGACAAATGTAGTGACACATTCTTGATAAAAAATCTGCTGCTGGTTCGGGTTGGGATTAGGGTTAGGGGTGTGTTGGGATAAAGGATGGAGTTAGAATCGGGAGGGTTTCCACTATTTAGGTACATAAGGGGCTCTCCAAACGCGACATGGCATCTGATGTCAATTCCAGCCAATTTTGCATTGAAAATTCAAACGGCGCTCCTTCCCTTCCGAGCTCTGCCATGCGCCCAAACAGTGGTTTACCTGCATATATGGAGTATTGGTGTACTCAGGACAAATTGTGCAACAACTTTTGAGGTCCAGTTTCTCCTGTTACCCTTAGTAAAATAAAACTAATTGGATTTGAAGTACATTTTTTGTGAAAAAAAAGTAAAAAATTTTTTTTTAAACATTCCAAAAATTCCTGTGAAGCACCTGAAGGGTTAATAAACTTATTGAATGTGGTTTTGAGCACCTTCATGGGTGCAATTTTTAGAATGATGTCACTTTTGGGTTTCTTCTATCTTATAGACCCCTCAAAGTGACTTCAAATGTGATGTCCCTAAAAAAAAAATGGTGTTGTAAAAATGAGAAATCGCTGGTCAACTTTTAACCCTTATAACTTCCTAACCCAAAAAAAATTTGGTTTCAAAATTGTGCTGTTGTAAAGTAGACATGTGGGAAATGTTACTTATTAAGTATTTTGTGTGACATGCCTGTGTGATTTAAGGGCATGAAAATTCAAATTTGAAAAATTGCAAAATTTTCATCAAATTTCCATTTTTTTCACAAACGCAAGTCATATCAAAGAAATTTTACCACTATCATGAAGTACAATATGTTACGAGAAAACATTGTCAGAATCACCAGGATCCATGGAAGTGTTCCAGAGTTATTACCTCATAAAGGGACAGTGGTCAGAATTGTAAAAATTGGCCTGGTCATTAACATGCAAACCACCCTTGGGGGTACAGGGGTTAATATCCCATGTAGGTCTGGATTTGGAATGATGTTCAAAATCAAAGTGGAAAATCAAACTACAGGCTGATCCAACTTTAGTGGAAATGCCTCAAGACAAGTAAATGAGCCTCAATAGTTTGTGTGGCCTCCACGTGTCTGTATGACCCCCCACCCCCCCTTCAAACCCTGGGCATGCTCCTGATGAGGCAGGGGATGTTCTGAGGGATCTCCTCCCAGACCTGGATTAAAGCATCAGTCAACTCCTGGACAGTCTTGGTACAACGTGGCATTGGATGGAATGAGGCATGATGTCCCAGATATGTTCAATTAGATTCAGGTCTTCTGGAGAACAGGAAGGCCAGTCCATAGCATCAATTCCTTCATCATCTAGTAACTGCTGATACACTTCAGCCACATGAGGCATAGCATTTTCATGCATCAGAAGGAACCCAGGGCCCAGTGCACCTACATCTTTTCTCACAATGGGTCTGAGGATCTCATCCCGATCCCTAATGGCAGTCAGGATACTTCTGGCTAGCACATAGAGGGCTGTGCGTCCCTCCAAAGAAATGCCTCCTCACACTATTACCGACCCACTGCCAAACTGGTCATGCTGGCGGACGTTGCAGGCAGCAGAACATTTTCCACCGCATCTCCAGACACTGTCGCATGTGCTGAGTGTGACCCTGCACTCGTTCGTGAAGAGCACAGAGTGGCAATGTCGAACCTGCCATTCTTGGTGTTCTCTTGCAAATGCCAATTGCCCTGTACGATGTTGGGCTATAAGCACAACACTAACTTGTGGATGTCAGGCCCTCATAGCAACCTCATGGAGTCTTGTTCTGACAGTTTGCGCAGACACAAGTATCACGGGATTGTAAGAGAACTCACCAGTGCAATCTCCCGGAAGACGGGTACCGAAGACCGCTTCAGGCTCCTAGGAACGCGGGGTGAGCAGGGCAGGAGAGAGATAGTTTCAGGACCTGAATCACCTGACAGTTGGGGGCGTGGCTTAGGCACAGGAGATCTAGAAGCTGAAGGAAAACTCCTAGAAAGGTAACTATGTGACAAAGTTACCCATGGGCAAAGACAGAGACGTAGTTCAGAACAAGCCGGGGTCAAAGCATGAGATAGCAGTACAGTACCAAGGATAAGACAGAACGGATCGTTGGGGCCAGGCAGAGCTCAAAACCAAACAGACAGAGAAGGTACAGAAACAGAATCCAACAAGCAGTATCCAGAGATCAGACCGAGTCAAAACCAAAGTATCAGGCAAACCAGAACACAGCACAAACACACTCAGGGGTCAACACACTCTGCCAAGAGCGAAAGTATAACTGACGGGGATTGGAGCTTCCTATTGCTATAAGAAGCTCCCCCAGAACCAAGGAGAGGCTACAATAATAAGCCCTAGGTGTGCAGGTAAGAGCCTGCACTGGGATCGAAACATTAACCCTTGGCGTGCAGGTCAAACCTGTACTAGGCTCAATACATTAACCCCTGGCTTGCAGGTCAAACCTGCACTGGGATCATGACAACAAGGATGTTAGTGGCCTGCTGTCATTTTGCAGGACTCTGGCACTGCTCCTCCTTGCGCAAATGAGGAGGTAGAGGTCCTACTGCTGGGTTGTTGCCCTACTGTGGCCCCCTCCACGTTTCCTGGTGTACTGGCCTGTCTTCTAATATCTGCTCCCTGCTCTGGACACTATGCTGACAGACACATCAACCTTTCTTACTACAGCTCGCATTGATGTGCCATCATGTATGAGCTGCACTACCTGAACAATCTCTGTGGGTTATAGATACATGCTACCTCTAGGAGTGAGAGCAAAAATAAAATGGAAACGTGAACAAAAAACACCCAAAAAGGATGATAACAGAGAAATGGTCTGTGGTCACCACCTGCAGAACCACTCCTTTATAGGGGTTGTCTTGCTTATTGCCTATCATTTCTAAATGTTGTCTGTTCCATTTGTACAACAGAAGGCGAAATTGATTCACAATCGGTGTTGCTTTCTAACTGGACAGGTTGATTTCACAGAAGTGTAATTGACTTGGAGTCACATTGTGTTGTTTAAGTGTCCCCTGTATTTTTGTGATCTGTGTATATCGTGTGTGTGTGTGTGTGAGAATATTTGTTACATCTTAGTAGACATTATTTCTTAACCCTTTCTTAACCCGTAGAATGTAAGTCCGCAAGGACCGGGTCCTCTCCCCTCTGTACCAGTCTGTCATTGTAAATTTGTTTACTGTAAACGATATCTATAACTTTGTATGTAACCCCTTCTCATGTACAGCACCATGGAATTAATGGCGCTATATAAATAATAATAACCCTTTAATGACCACCAATACGCATTAAAATTCCCACCTCTAAGGTGCCTTATCAACCGATTGCCGTTTTAAAACGGCAATTGGGAATAATCCTATAGCGCCCCCCAGAACCCAAAAATCGCCGGGATAGCTGAGACCCTGAAGAACACTATCAGAACCATTTTTTCCGGTCCACAATCATGTGATCGTCATTATTCAATAAATAACGGCGATCAAGTAAAAAAAAGTGTGCCCGTGATTAAAATCATTTCTCTCTCCTCTGACATGATATACATGTCAGAGGAGAGAGAAATGATGTTCCCAAGCACCCCCCGGGTACCTCCGCCATCCCCCAATCCATCCCGCTTTGTCCCCAGTGCCTCCGCCTCCTCTTCTTGAAAAAATGGCGGGCTAATGCACAGTGCATCCGCCGGCCGGCAGCAGTAGGGATTTTTCCTATTGGTCCTTTTGAAGACTGTGATAGACCTTATCACAGTGATCAAAAGCCCAAAAATAGTATTTCATCCTCCCTTGTCAGACACTTAGTCGAATTACTATTTTTTTTATAATTTTTCATTCATTCTTTGCAGTTAAGTATAGTCTTGGGGTTACGGTTGGGCCTAGGGTTTAAAAAAAAAAATGCTGACAATATGGAGACTAGTGTTAAGAGCAATTGCTCACTTCACGAGCTTGCATCGGGGTGCACTGCAAAGCATGCAGGGCAGGGATGCAAATATGTCACTCAAGCACCTGTAATACTCTGTGCATACCTGAGCACCCGATGCAAACTCAAACAGGAAGCACTTGCGCTCAACACTAATGACTACATAATCAATATGCCGACTTAATGTTATCAAATTCTGTGCAGTACCTTTGGGTTCAAAATCCTCACTACACCCCTGGATAAAATCCTTGAGGGTGTAGTTTCCAACATGGGATCACTTGTGGGAAGTTTCCACTGTTTAGGCACATCAGAGACTCTCAAAAAGCTGCATTGCATCTGCTCTCGATTCCAGACATTTTTTTCAAAACCTCAAACGGTGGCGCTTCCCTTCTAAGCCCTGCGTGCACACAAATAGTGGTTTTCTCCTTCAAATATAGTGTATTGGTGTACTTAGGAGAAATTGCACAAAAATTTTAAGGTCCATTTTCTCCTGTTACCCTTGTGGAAGTAAAAAAATAAAGTAATATAAAATTAAATAAAGTAAAATTTTTGTGAAAAAAGTAAAATGTTAAGTTTTTTCCTTCCACATTCCATTAATTCCTGTGAAGCACCTGAAGGGTTAATAAACTTCTTGGATGTGGTTTGAGCAATGTGAGGGGTGCAGTTTTCAGAATGGTTTCACTTTTCTGTCATGTAGGCCCCCCCAAGTCACTTCAAATGTGATGTGGTCCCTTAAAAAATGGTTTTGTAAATTTTATTGGAAAAGAGAGAAATTGCTGATTAACTTTGAACCCTTCTAACTTCCTAACAAAAATAATTGTTTAAAAAATGACGCAGATATAAAGTAGACACATGTGGGAAATGTTATTTATTAACCATTTTGTATGATATAACTATTAGATTTAAGGGTATAAAAATGTAAAGTTTGAAAATTGTGAAATTTTCAACATTTGTCAATTTTTCGATATTTTTATAAATCAAGCCATAATGACAAAATGTTACAACAAACACAAAGTACAATATGTCACAAAAAAATATTCTCAGAAACACTGGGATTCGTTGAAGCTTTCCAGAGCTATTAACACATAAAGTGACAGCGGTCAGATTTAAAAAATTTGGCCTGGTCATTAAGGTCAAAATGGACTCGGTCAATAAGGGGTTAATCATGCTCAATAGCTTTAGAAATATTTGTACACCGAGTCCTACTCTTGTATGCAATTTGATTGCCTAAGTATCACCACAGTGATACATGTCAACCCATTTGCCGTGTCTGTTCTGTCCCAAAAAATAAGAACAAAGACATAAGAATAAGTGGTTGCAAGATATTTATTTACACAGCTTGCTTTTTTTAGCGTTGAGTGAAATCTTTCAATTTCTTGTTGCAAAAGTAAAAGTTTATGGAATAATATAAGAGAGAGGCCCTTGACACTCTGTGGTTAGAGATCACTCTTTATCCCTTATTTATGAAGTACAGACATATTCTGCAGTATTGGATAATCACTATGATTTATGAACTCACTGTGGCAAACTCGGGAGTTCCTCTGACCAGAAGGTGAGATCGCCGCTTGCCAAAGGATTATAAAAACATATGAGTAGTGTTCATTTTTGTATAGTATATTCTTGTCTTTGTTTACTGTCAAGGTCAAAGAGCACTAAAAGTAATCTGACAATAATATCTGTATAGAAAAACATCTTTTTATTCTTGTCTCATTTGGAAGTGAACTAAAGCAAAACACTGAAGGTTATTAAAGTACAGTGGGTACGGAAAGTATTCAGACCCTTTTAAATTTTTCACTTTGTTTCATTGCAGCCATTTGGTAAATTAAAAAAAAGTATTTTTTTTCTCCTTAATGTACACTCTGCACCCCATCTTGTCTGAAAAAAAACAGAAATTTTGAAATTTTTGCAAATGTATTAAAAAAGAAAAACTGAAATATCACATGGTCATAAGTATTCAGACCCTTTGCTCAGTATTGAGTAGAAGCACGCTTTTGAGCTAGTACAGCCATGAGTCTTCTTGGGAATGATGCAACAAGTTTTTCAGACCTGGATTTGGGGATCCTCTGCCGTTCTTCCTTGCAGATCCTCTCCAGTTCGGACAAGTTGAATGGGGAACGTTGGTGGACAGCCATTTCCAGGTCTCTCCAGAGATGCTCAATTGGGTCTAGGTTAGGGCTCTGGCTGCGCCAGTCAAAAATGGTCACAGAGTTGTTCTGAAGCCACTCTGTTATTTTAGCTGTGTGCTTAGGGTCATTGTCTTGTTGGAAGGTGAACCTTCGGCCAAGTTTGAGGTCCAGAACACTCTGAAAGAGGTTTTCATCCAAGACATCGCTGTACTTGGCCGCATTCCTGTTTCCTTCAGTTGCAACCAGTTTTCCTGTCCCTGCAGATGAAAAACACCCACATAGAATGATGCTACCACCACCATATTTCACTGTTGGGATTGTATTGGGTAGGTGATGAGCAGTGCCTGGTTTTCTACACACATACCGCTTAGAATGATCACCAAAAAGTTCTATCTTCGTCTCATCAGACCAGATAATCTTATTTCCCATAGTCTGGGAGTCCTTCATGTGTTTTTTAGCAAACTCTCTGCTGGCTTTCATATGTCTGGCATTGAGGAGAGGCTTCTGTTGGGCCACTGTGCCATAAAAGCCCGACTGGTGGTGTGCTGCAGTAATAGTTGACTTTGTGGAACTTTCTCCCATCTCCCTACTGCATCTATGGAGCTCAGCCACAGTGTTCTTGGGGTTCTTTTTTACCTCTCTCACCAAGGCTCTTCTCTCATGATTGCTCTGTTTGGCTGGACTGCCAAGTCTAGGAAGACTTCTGGTGGTCCCAAACTTCTTCCATTTAAGGAGTATGGAGGCCACTGTGCTCTTAGGAACCTTGAGTACTGCAGAAATTCTTTTGTAACCTTGGTCAGATGTATGTCTTGCCACAATTCTGTGTCTGAGCTCCTTTGCCAGTTCCTTTGACCTCATGATTCTCATTTGGTCTGACATGCTCTGTGAGCTGTGAGGTCTTATATAGACGGGTGTGTACCTTTATAAATCAAGTCCTATCAGTTTAATTAAATATATCTGGACTTCAATGAAGGAGTATAACCATCTCAAGGAGGATCACAAGGAAATGGGCAGCATGTGACTTAAATATGAGTGTCTGAGCAGAGGGTCTGAATACTTATGACCATGTGACATTTCAGTTTTTCTTTTTTTAATAAATTTGCAAAAATTGCTACATTTCTGTTTTTTTTTAGACAAGATGGAGTGCAGAGTGTACATTAATGAGGAAAAAAAATGAACTTTTTTGAATTTATCAAATAGCTGCAATGAAACAAAGAGGAAAAAATTTAAATTGGTCTGAATACTTTTCGTACCCACTGTAAATGTATCCAAGGACTATCAGACCTGAAGATAAAGCAGTGACCAATGAACACATTTCCTGGACCCAATGTGAGCATCTTCAAGCCTGTAATGGCTTAAAGTGGATGTTCAAACTTTTTTTTTGTCACTCGAAATATGTCCAAAATTTTGTGCTAATTTTGCAAGATAATTTCTTAGGCCTCTTTCACACTTCAGTCGTTTGGCGTCAGTCAAAATCCACCTTTTTGAAGAAAAAACGGATCCGCCTTTTTTTTTGCGGAATCCTTTTTTTTTCCCATAGAGTTGCATTAGTGACGAATTGTGACGGATGGTCGCCCATTCCATCCGTCATTCGACGGATCCGTGAGAAAATTGGTGTCCGCTCTCTGGAGTAGACAGACATTGGAATGTTTTTTGTCTACGTCGAAATGGCGGATCGTGACGGATCCGTTCATCCGCCTTTTTGTAGAATGGGCGTCTACGGGCGGCAGATCCGTCCTCATCCGTCATATGGTGTAATCCGACGACGGAATCCGTTATTGTATGCTGAGCATGCCCAGAAGCCCTTCTGGCACAGAAATCTCTCTCTCTCTGCATATACAGAGTTCAAAAGTTCACATCGGCACCCTTGACTGATCCATCAAAAAACGGATCCGCTGTATCAGTTTCTTACAATATGCAACGGATCCATTTAATTCACACTTTGACGGATTGGAACTGACGCCAAAAGACTGAAGTGTGAAAGAGGCCTTAGCGGTTGAAGCTTAGTGCCGACCAAAGTTTTGCATTTTTTTTTAACGTATGTTTACTCTGTTTTGTTATTAGAGATGGGCTTGCCCGAAGAGTAAAGTTCGGTGTCTGTATCGAACACCTATTGTTCGGGCATGGACACTGAACACGGACTTCACTAGGAAGTCCGTGTTACTGTTCGGGTTCAGCCCCCCGAACACCAGGTGTCTGTCATGTGCATGACAGCGCTGCAAACACAGCTTCTGCGTGAACCCGCAGTTGCGATCGGAGGTATAAAGTTTACCTCTGGTTATTGGTGTCGGCTTAATGGCATTACTGCTCCCATCAGCCGACGCCTGCTGCCGCTAATAACAGTGAGAGCAGGAGCGGCTGATGGGAGTATTCAGCAGCCTGCGCTGTAAATAAATAATTATTAAAAAAAAAATTGGCGTGGGTTCCCCTGTATTTTTAATAGCCAGCCAGGCAAAACTCACAGATGGGGCTGCAACCCTTAGCTTTAAACTTTAGCAAGGTTGTTTGTCAAGAATAGAGGGGTCCCCACAGTTTTTTAATAATTTAAAGAAACGGCGTGGGTTCCCCCCATTTTTGACAACCAGCCTTGCTAAAGCTCACAGCTGGGGGCTGGTATTGTCAGGCTGGTAATGGGCCATGGATATTGGCCCCCGTAGCCTAAAAATAGCTGCCCACAGCCACCAAGAAAAGGCGTATCTATTAGATGCACCAATTCTGGCACTTTGCCCGTCTCTTCCCACTTGCCCTGTAGTGGTGGCAAGTGTTCATATTTGTGGGGTCGATGTCATCTTTTGTATTGTCAGGAGACACCAAGCACACGGATTAGTAATGCAGAGGCGTCTATAAGACACCTCTCATTACTAATCCTATAGGTACATGGTAAATAAAGACATAGCCAGAATAAAGTCCTTTAATTGAAATAAAGCAAAACACAGTTTTCCATTTTTATTTAAAAATAACACTCACAGTTAGGTGAGTATAACGCCTAATTCCACTGAATCCCTCATCTCTTGTAATAAAACAAAAATAAAAAACAGAATCCCTTACCTGTCAGTCGTTCTGTCCCACGCCGTATTCCATGTCTGGGAGATAAACAGTTTTCAACCTAGACTGTGCCAAGATGCGACCGTCCAAGCCGAGAACCACTGATGAACGATCTGCTGCGAGCGCAGCATCCGTGACTAACGGTGACGTCATCGAGGTTACTGCCGGTCACTGAGGCTGCATTCCCAGCTGGGCTGAACTGCGGTGACCTCGGTGAGATCCCTGCTAGCACAGTGAGAAAAAGTCTCAAGGTGCAGTGGCGAGTTCACGCAGTTCAGATTCACCACAGTGAATCAGTGGGGACCTCTCTATTCTTTATAACCAACCTTGCTAACACTGACAGCTGAGGGTTGCAGCTCCCAGCTGTGAGTTTTGCCTGGCTGGTTATCAAAAATACAGTTTTTTTATTAATTATTTATTTACAGCACAGGAGCTTGCTGATGAATACTCCCATCAACCTCTCCTGCTCTTACTATTAGGGAATGTTTCCACTGGGCGTATTTAGTCTGGTTTTGCTGCGGATTGAACACTGTGTACAGCCGCAGCGTTCAATCCGCAGCATCCAGATGTTACAGCATAGTGGAGGGGATTTTATGAAATCCTGTCTCCACTATGCGTGCAGGGCCGCATCAGGCGGCCCTGCGTATCCGGACATGCGGCGCGTCTTTCCAGACCACAGTATGTCTATTTATCTTGCGGAGATGCTCTGTCTCCGCAAGATAAATAACCCAGTCTATGAATAGGATGCGGTGATTCCGCATGTGTTCAATGAACACGTGCGGAATCACCACTCGTACAAAAGGGGCAGCGCTTTGGGCGGAGCAAGGTTTCCACTGCGTCCAAAGCACTGACATTACGCCCCATGGAAACCTACCCTAATTAGTGGCAGCAGACGTCAGCTGACGGTAGCAGTAGTCCCATCAGGCGATACAATGACTGGAGGTAAACTTTATACCTCTGATCATAGCTGCAGGCTCACGCTGTCATTTGACAGCGTGGAAACCAGGGTGTGGAGTCAGTAAGCCAAACCTCCAACTCCTCAATTTCCATGACACTGTCTCCACGACTCCTACTCCCTCATACATGGCTCATGTTTAAGTGATAAATTTACTGTAGTAAAATGGTAACATCAGGCTTTTAATCATTATTATGATATAATAATCAGGCCATTTAGGTAGAACATAAAATATATTTATTGGAATACAACTTTAGAACAAAAAAGCTTTTACATATTTACAATTTATTATACACGATGCAGTAAGTGGGAAAAAAAAAAACAGTTTTCAACAAAAACGTACTGAATAACATGTGTGCAGTCTATGAATTTGTTTTGAGAAATAGTATTGCCTCCATCAGATCCTCCTTCATAGATTACCTCAAATCTGGCCTAATTATTTTAAGGCTAGAGAACAACCTCTCTACACTAACTTGGGTTGGTGGCAAAGCAGTAACCACATGGGCAACATCTCTAACAATTTCAGGGTATAAAAGAATTGCCTTGTGCACATTCAGTTCTGATGAATGATTGAACTCTTCTACCTTTTGAGAGCAAGTGAAAAATTTTGCTGAAATATGGTCAATCTGTTTTCTATGGAAATGGAATCTTTTTCCCTGCAGCAACGGTTTTCCTTGCTCCACGTCATCCAAATACTTGTCGAAATCAAACTCCTCATCTGATGAGGATGAAGAAGCGGCTGCAGCAGCACTGGCATACCCGAGTTCTCTTGCTCGGCCGTCCTGAAGCCCAATCATCCTAACTGCTAACTCAATCAGAGCTTCTTTTCCTTTAGTAAGCTGTTGATCATCCACAATATATGATGATTCGGGTCACATAAACAGCTGCCAGAAGAATTTTATTTTCTAATAGCAGTGTCTCTCTCCTTTTCATTGAAGCAGCAATGCCATCTGCGAATAAACTTCCTCTTTGGGACAGGAAAAACAACAAGTTCTTCCACTCCTTTATAAAAATGCCAGGAGTTAAATCCTCAGCTTGTAACTTTTTAGTCACTGTAAATGGTGATGAAGTAATACCTTCAATTCAGCCACCTGTGTCCATTGACCTTCATGTAGTGTTACCTGAGGGTTGACCACATCTACAAGGAAGGGTTTCAGCTCAATCATTAAATAGGTGCTGCCCTTTTCCAGCACGTCTCTTCAAGATGGAATCAATTTTAGGGGTTCTAGCTGCAATAGCCAATTTCCTCACTTTGCTAATCAGAGTTCCAGCATGTTCCTCTTACAGACTATTTCTTATTACCAGCTGCAGCGTGTGCACAACACAGCGCATGTGATGAATAGGAAAGAGGTGTGGAGCAGCTTCAACAAGATCATCTAATTGTAAAGAATCAGTTTGCTGTTCTTCTGTAGTAATATCTGTTTGTTCCTCTTTTATAGGAACAGGACTGTGGCCTTCCATCTCCAACATACTGAGTGTTAAATGTTCTTCCGTCTGCTGTTCACCTTCATTATTCTCATTTGTCAGTTTAATTGTACTTATGTTTGAAGCATTATCAGTTATAATACCAAGAACCTGTTCTTTTGCGAGTTCATAATCTTGCAGAACTTTTTCCACTAAGGTCTGGAGAAACTGGCTGCTGTGATGAGCTTTAGTATCTTTTACTGCCAGCGTCTTAGTTTCAATTTTTTGTTGTCACAAACATGTCGAACGTTGATAGCAAAATAGTTCACTCTGTGAAGTGTGCAGGCATCCATTTTAAGAAGCACAAATCGTCTCTTGAGAGTCTTTTTAAGATCTTCCTTTTGGTTAAGGGCTTCTTCAATCGCTAATTTCCTAATACTTTTTCCAGTGAAACACCAAGTTTAAGGCTATTTCTTCATTAAGAGCTGTAAAAGCTGGTCGTGCAAATAATGATAATGGTACACTGTCCTTCACAACAAGCTCGATGAGCTGTCTTTTAAAAATATCTGCTGCCATTGTTACAGTAACTTTGTTACTTACAAAATATCTTGTAACTGATGTTTGAGACGCTCTTTCCTCCTTTGCCTGGCGGGAAGAGCTGGTCTCTGGTTTCTTGGTGCTTCGTTGGTCTTTTTCAATCACAGCTTTACAAACTTCTGGGTGGCAGCGTTGTAAATGTCTTTTTAGATTGAAAGCACTTGAAGGAGCATTTTTTATCACTGCCTTTTTGGCATCACAGCATTTGTTTTCATCTGGGTCACTTATACACTGACACACAAAATGTTTTTTTATCTTGAGTCACTGTGAAATGCTCAAATACAGCTGACTAAATAAGATGCTTCTTAGACATTTTGTAATTATGTAAATTCACTCAAAATAATTTTATATTGTAAAAAAATAAGGTATATTGTAATTCTTGCAAGAATAGGGAATCATGCACTGTGTAATTTAGGATAAAAATAAAACAATCTTTGCATAAATCAATAGGACAGATGATAAATATAAAGTTTGTAAACTATGTTGGTAGATAGCTTTACTCTAAACTTTCAATGTCAGGCTTGTCTCAGAGTGCAGCTCACTAAATGCTTCACATCATATTTCTCCACAGTCTATAAAGAGGGGAGGAGGGAGAGAGCATGTTTGTGCTGAATCATATTCCAGAACACACACACACACAAATATGTATGTACTCATCGATCCTGTTACTGTATTTACGAATTTGAGATATTAGAAAACAGTTTTTCCCCTTATAATCTGTGTATAGCGTATATAAGTCATCAGAGCAGCTAATTTCTCCAAACATGAGCTAAGTGGAAAACAAACTAAAACATCAAGCATACAGAGGCAACATATACTGGACTATTGATTTATGCAGTTTATTGAAAGTTTAGATATGCTTTAAGAAGTGCTTACCTCCTGCTTTCATGTTCACTCCAGAAGTTGTGAGATGAATGTAAGCTTTCCTTCCCTGTGTGTTTATTTTTTCCCCCTTATCTATAGAGGAGGAGCTTCACTACTTATCATGAACATAAACTGCAACACAGATTCATCTCAGCTAAAAGTCTAGACATTAGATCAGGAATAGGACAGACCATTTATAAGACTTTTCATAACTTTCCGAAATTCTTGTGAAAAAAAAGATTTCCCACAAACGTCATTCAACTACTGTACCCAGTTTATTATATATTTTAGGAGTTGGTCCATTTTATATATCGACTTCAAATCCACCAAAATGGGCTCCGACTCCACAACTCCGACTCAGACTCCACAGCCAAGGTGGGAACCGCGGCTGTCTGACTGGCGGTGATGATTTTATTGCCAATCGGAAGTGGTGTTTGCCACGCTGTCATGCACATGACAAGATGGCAAACACTGGATGTTCGGGCCCCCCATTCAAGTGAATGGGGTTCGGGTACGGGTACTGTTCTGGTACCCGAACCCAAACTTTGTGTAAATGTTCGTCCGGACCCAATCATCCAGGTGTCCGCCCAACTCTAGTTGTTATGATGCAAATTTCCTGGTGATGAATTGAAAGTGCATAAAGTTGTCGTGATTGAAAAACTTAATTTTAACCAAAATTCTTTAGAATATAGGTATGGTCACTTAATGAAAGAAAACTCTGTGCCAAAAGTTTTAGATATACTATTTATTGATCACAACATAGAGAGTAATTCATTGTTTACAATGCCATAACTTAGTATTTTGTAGCATAACCTCTTGCTTTAATTAGTGCACCACAACGACGGGGCATTGAAGCCACTAGGGTATTCAGCACATACTGAGAGATGTTGCTCCATTCCAATCTGCGAACAATGCATCTTTATTGCTGTAGGTATGGGCCCCAACTCATCACCCTAACTCATCCCAAAGGTGCTCTATAGGGTTTAAATCAGGTGACTGGCTTGGCCATTGCAACTGTTAGGGTTCGAGTTCCCAATTCTGCACAAGGGGAATCTCGAGCCATTCCCGCTGCGGTCCCCCATCCGTCTCCAGCCGCAGTGGAGCCTGCTCAGCAGAGACGTTGGTCCCAGCGTCTTGCCCATTCCAATACTGTGCAGAGACTTGCTGCTGCCCCTCCTGGATCTTCTATTATAGCCAGTGCTGGAGCAGACGTCTTTGGGACGAAGTCCTGCGTTTCCCCTTCTGAGCATGCCCAGGGTAAGATCTCTCATTGGAGATCAGGGGTCACATGTTCAGGTACTGCAGCAGCTCCTATTGGTCCACCAGGAAGGTCCTGAAACTACATGTGTTTTGGAACAGTTTCTCATTGGTCCTTTTTCTGGCAGGTCCTGTGGCTGTTACTATAAAAGGGTGGCATGGCTGGGCCGCCATGCGCTAGTAGCAAATCTGTTACGTGCTTGCGCCAGTGAGGTCATGTATGCATGTGGTTAGGTCTGGCTGAAATAAGCCCCTAGAATACCGGCACCTTCAGTGAGGAGATTGTATGCACGTGTTCAGGGCTCGGCTGAAAACGCCATTAGAATACCGGCTACTCCGGTGAGGAGATTGTTGCTTGTGTTCTGACTGCATGACCTCAGACTGCAATCCGCTTAGCAGTCATCTGTGTTCCCTGTGAGTCTAACAGGACACAGTCTTTTTCTCAGCGGCTCTGTGACGCAACAGGGTTCGCTTTATAACGCTGGTTCAGCGCCCTAGCATTTTACTTTGCGGCTCACTGAAGCTAAGTGAGTTCGTACTTATCACCATATAGCGCTGTGGCATTCCCGTTAGCGGCTCTGGGGATTAACAGAGTTCGCACTAACTGCCACAGCGCGCTACGGCGTTTATTTTAGCGACTCTGCAGGATAACAGAGTTCGCTACTTTCGCCATCTTGCTGGACCCCGGGCTGCGAACGCATCTCTCTACAATATCTATTAGGTGCGTTCCGCAGACCCTAACAGCAACAGGCTAATATTTTTCTTTGCTAACCAATTTTTGACTAAATGTGTGCTTAGGATCATTGTCTTGCTGGAATTTCCAGCCCCTGCCTACTTTGGTTTTACCATGTGGCAGCATTACATTCTCCAGTATATCCTTGTACATGGTAGCATTCATATTTCCATCAATTCTATGCAGAGCGCCAATGACAGATGAAGAAAAGCAGCCCCAAACCATGACATTGCCACCACCATGTTTCACTGTTGGTTTTTGGTACCTTATATCATTACATTTTCCAATTGGGCGCTACAGATAGTGCTTGCCATAACTACCAAACAGATTATGGTTAGATGAATCCAAGTTCAACACCTTAGAGCAATCTGTCTGTTTCTGTTGGCTGTGTTCTTTGGCAAACTCAAGTCAGACCTTCCGGTTCTTTGCGGAGATGAAAGCCTTCTTGACTGGAACTCGTGCATTCAACCCTACTGCTCTTAGCCACCGCAGTACTGTTTGACAACTCACATTGACCCCATATTCTTCATTCACTTTGTGCAAAATCTGTACAGCACTTTTATGGACATCAAGTACTGAATTTTCTTAATAATGTGTAATAATAATCAACTTTGGAGGAAGTTTTCTGTGCTTGTCTACTTTTAGGTTTGTCAGCTGTTCCATAACCTTCTTTTTCTTTCTTTATTATAGTAAGATAGTTAGCAAGGCCGAAAATAGACATTTGTCCATCCAGTTCAGCCTAAATTCTGTCAGAATAAGTCCCCAGATCTATGTCCTTCTAAAGAACCTAATAACTGTAAGATACGTGACACTTGACTCTGAAAACAGTTGAATTCTATACAATAGCTACCCTTTTTGGTTTTGCCCAAAAAAAAGTAGGCAAAATTCGACTACCCATGACGAAATGTGCAAAACATTTGGCCCAGCAAATGTTGAAAACTACCACATAAAGGGATAAAACAATGTCAAACACAATTTTCATCCTTATAGCTGTCAGCCATGTGCTTCGCGTTTACTAAAATCACCAGGAAAATGGCATTATAACAACCGTACAGAAGTAATCACACTTTAAAAAAAAAATTAAAAATGCAAAACTTTTGGTCACCACTGTATATAATTTTATTTAATTTTTTTACACGGTTTGAGTAGACATTAGTGGTAAAACAGTAAGTGGCCACGAGAGAGAGTATAGGAGTTTACTACAATCTGCTTATACATGATGGAACCCAATAGTCAATCTGTACGTGAGTTGCCAGGTTGAATCAGTCAAGTTCCCTTGTAATACTACTTGCCAGAGTTATCTGGTTGGGATCTTTTATACAAGTTACCTATTTCATAAATGGTGCCTTAAAGGGGTTTTCCAGTTACAGAAACGTATTACCAATTTTCATCTACTGGCTAGGAGAAAACTGTTAGGTCCCTGAGGAGGTTGACCACTAGGTTTCCAACTGTCACAACTCCACTACTCATGGTGTCCTAGGGACACAGTGAGTGACAGCTCAGATGCCCTTTAGAATCGGGGGTGTGCTGAGCTGTCAGTATTGTGAACTATAGCCCAGCCACCCAGACCACTGCCAGTCATAGCTTTGCTTGGTAATGTGTGTGCCTTGTGCTAAGAGCTCTGCTGTTCTGATCTCCATCTTTGACACCTTAGAGTTAATTTATGATGAACCTGACAGAATCCAGGTCACTGAGGCTAAGATCATGAACCTGACACGGGAGCCGCACCACTGATGACTATAGTACCAAATTCTGGCAATGGTCCACCAGAGTTCAGTGGAATGATTCGGCTCTAAGATGACAATCCCATGTCTGTCTGTAACACTTAATGACTCTCGGGCTCTTCATACTGCCCCTTGTTCTTTAATAGAGGTCATGACACAGGCCATACGGATGGACTGCAAATTTGTGAAAGACGTGGTGAGCAGTTGGGTACTTTTACCTGAGGTGGAGCATTTTCCTTTAACTAAGGTGCAGTCGTTGGAGGTTAGAGTTGTCAGTCCCGCTCTGTGAAGAGGAAACCTAAACACAATCTTGGACTCTGTCTCTACTGTGGTCTCGCTAGACCTTTTTTAAAGGACTGTTCAACTTGCCCTCTAGTAAGCAAGGCATCGGGAAGCGTCTAAGTATGGGTGATTGTCGAGAGGGTCACCCAAACTTCCAGGTACTTTTTTTCTCCTCTGATAAATTACTGCTCAATACAGTTTTGTCGCTCAAGAACTATGGGGAGGGTACAGCAGTGCTTAGGGATAAAATGGTCAGACGGATCTGGGGGATTGTAGTTGTGCTAATAAGGGGATAGATAGCGTAGACAGAGTGAGTGAGACAGTAGGGGTCAATGAGGATTTAGGGGAGGCTGAGATATGCAAGGAAAGTAAGGACCTGAGTAGGAGTAACATGTGCTAATAGTATTAAATGTCTGCGGGCAAATGCAAGAAGTCTCGCAAACAAAAAGAAAGAACTTGGATACTCTTATGTAGGTCACATAATAAGATATGGTGGGCATTCCGAAAATCTGGCTGGATGATAGCCATGACTTGGTAACAAACGTAGAGGGTTACACTACATTTAGAAAGGGCAGTAAAGAGAAAGGGGTGTCTATTTTCTTAAACTTCAACTTAAAACCTGTTTTCAGTGACTGCATTGGGACGAGCAGCGACAGTGTAGAGTCAGCATGGGTAAATGTACATGGGTATTGCAGTAATGGAAAGCTTCTGTTTGGAGTTTGCTACAAGCCTCTTAATATAGCTGAACAGATAGAGGTTGAAATGCTGCAACAAATTAAAAAGGCAGCAAGTGATAATAGTGTCCTTATTATGGGGGATTTTTACTATCCAGACCTTCAATGGGACATAGAATTTTCTGATTGTGCTAAAAGCTGTAAGTTCTTATCCGCAGTTCAGGACTATTACTTCTCTCAGTTGGTAGATGAATCAACCAGGGGAGGTAATCTGCTGGATCTGGTCCTGTCAAATAGACCAGGTACAATTTCAGAACTACAGGTCAGGGAGCATGTGGGAAGCAGTGACCATAACATGGTAAGTTTCAATGTAATTTTCAATCAAACATTCAAAAGGGGAAATACAAAAAACTGGAACTTTAGGAAAGCTGATTTCTACAAATTAAGTAAAGAGCTTAATCATATAGATTGGGACCTTGTCATTGTAACTGGGGATACCAAACATAAATGGGGCATGTTTAAGGATATTCTATGAGAATGTCAAGGAATAAAAAGAATCCATTATGGATAAATAAGACACTACAAAGTTTAATAAGACAAAAACAAAGGGTATTCAGAATCGTGAAGGCCGAGAATACAGAAATAGTATTTCAGGAGCATAAAAATCTAATTAAGAAATGTAAAAAAAAAAAATCAAGCTAGCAAAGTTATCTACAGAGAAACAAATCACCAACAACATTAAAATAAATCCGAGCAATTTTTTATAAATACATCAATGCCAAAAAGGAAAAAAAACAGATGGTATTGACCCCTTAAAAGACGATAATAACAGGATAATAATGAATAATAGTAGACTGAGATTTTAAAACCACACTTTTCATCCATGTTCACCAATGATCAGTCTGTTCAAGTGATCTTTCATCAAGGCAAAAATCAAAGTTCACTACCTGATATAACTAGTTTAACCCCTTTACTCCCGAGGGTGGTTTGCATGTTAATGACCGGGCCAATTTTTACAATTCTGACCACTGTACCTTTGAGGTTATAACTCTGGAACGCTTCAACAGATCTTGGCGATTCTGAGTGTGTTTTCTTGTGACATATTGTGCTTCTTGGTAGTGGTAAAATTTATTCGATATAACTTGCTGTTATTTATAAAACAATGGAAATATGGCGAAAAGTTAGAAAATTTTGGAGTTTTCAAACTTTCAATTTTTATACCCTTAAAACAGAGAAATATGTCACATAAAATAGTTTCTAAATAACATTTCCCACATGTATGTCTACTGTACATCAGCACAATTTTGTAAACAAAATTTTTTTTTGCTAGGAAGTTATAAGGGTTAGAAGTTGACCAGCGATTTCTCATTTTTACAGTAAAATTTACAAAACCATTTTTTTTAAGGACCACCTCACATTTGAAGTCACTTTAAGGGGTCTATATGGCAGAAAATATCCAAAAGTGACACCATTCTAAAAACTGCACTCCTCAAGGTACTCAAAACCACATTCAAAAAGTTTTAACCCTTCAGATGCTTCAAAGGAATTTTTGGAATATGGAAGAAAAAAATGAACATTTAACTTTTTAGTCACAAAAATGATCTTTTACAAACAATTTCTTTATTTTCACAAGGGTAAAAGGAGAAAATTGACAGAAAAAATTGTTGTGCAATTTCTCCTGAGTACGCTGATACCCCATATGTGGGGGAAAACCACTGTTTTGGCGCAGGGCTCGGAAGGGAAGGAGCGCCGTTTGACTTTTTCAAACCAAAATTGGCTGGAATTGAGATCGGACTCCATATCGCGTTTGGATGTGCCTAAACAGTGGAAAACCCCCACAAGTGACACCATTTTGGAAACTAGACCCCCTAAGGAACGTATCTAGATGTGTGGTGAGCACTTTGAACCCCCAAGTGCTTCACACAAGTTTATAACATAGAGCTGTGAAAAAAAATCATTTTTTCCACAAACGTGATCTTTTAGTCCCCAATTTTTTATTTTCCCAAGGGTAAAGAGAGAAATTGGACCCCAAAAGTTGTTGTCCAATTTGTCCTGAGTACGCTGATACCCCATATGTGGGGGGAACCACTGTTTGGGCGCACGGCAGAGCTCAGAAGGGAAGGAGCGCCATTTGACATTTTCAAGCCAAAATTGGCTAGAATTGAAATCGGTCGCCCTGATGTGCCTGAACAGTGGAAATCCCCCAATTCTAACTCCAACCCTAACCCCAACACACCCCTAACCCTAATCTCAACCCTAACACAGCCCTAATCCCAACCCTAACCATAACCCTAACCACAAACATAACCCTAACACACCCCTAACCCTAATCCCAACCCTAACACTAATCCCAACCCTAACTGTAATCCAAACCCTAACCCCAACTCTAGCTTTAACCCTAATGGGAAAATGAAAATAAATACATTTTTTTATTTTATTATTTTTCCCTAATTAAGGGGGTGGTAAAGGGGGGTTTGATGTACTATTTATAGCGAGTTTTTATGTTTGGCAGCTGTCACACACTAAAAGACGCTTTTTATTGCAAAAAATAGTTTTTGCATCACCATATTTTGAGAGCTATAATTTTTTCATATTTTGGCCCACAGAGTCATGTGATGTCTAGCTTTTTGCGGGACGAGTTGACGTTTTTATTGGTACCATTTTCAGGCACATGACATTTTTGATCGCTTTTTATTCAGATTTTTGGGAGGCAGAATGAACAAAAACCAGCAATTCATGAATTTCTTTTCGGGGTATCTCATTTCGCGATATCTCATTTATATCATTTTTTTAATGTTTTGACTCTTTTATACAACAAAACTTATAGAAAAAAATAATTATTTTTGCATCACTTCATTCTGACAGCTATGACTTTTTTATTTTTTTGCTGATGGCGCTGTATGGTGGCTTGTTTTTTGCGGGACTAGATGACGTTTTCAGCAGTACCATGTTTATTTATATCTGTTTTTTTGATCGCATGTTATTCCACCTTTTACTCAGCGGTATCATGATAAAGCATTGTTTTTTGCCTTGTTTTTTTATGGTGTTCACTAAAGGGGTTAACTAATGGGACAGTTTTATAGGGCAGGTTGTTACGGAAGCGGCGATACCAAATATGAGTACTTTTATTGTTTAGATTTTTTAATTAAAATATTTATTGATGGAATAAATGTTGAATTTTTTTATTATTTTTTTAAACTATTTTTACAATTATTTAAAAAAGTTTTTTATTTAATTCTTAGTTTTTCACTTTGTCCCACTATGGGGCACTCATTTTGTGCAGGCTGATCGCTTCTATAACATGCAGATCTGCATGCTATAAAAGCTGTCAGCGCTGCAGCTCCTATAACACTGACCTGAGAGACTTCCTGGCATAACTGCGCATGACTGGAAGTCCCGTAGGCCTGGCGACCCGGATGTCGTCTTGACGACATCGGGTCTCCTTGGCAGCGATGGGGACCCCGTGGAAAACCACTGTCAGCCCCTCTGCAGCCGCCAGAACACTGTGATCTTGTTTGATCGCAGTGTGCCGGGGGTTAAAGTGCCGGGAGCGGTCTGTGACCACTCCTGGCACTTAGTGCTGGGTGTCAGCTGTGAAAATCAGCTGACACCCGGCCACGATCGGCCACGCTTCCCCCGTGAGCGCGGCCAATCGACTATGACGTACTATCCCGTCCTTGGGAATTAAGTCCCAGGGCACATGGACGGGTTAGTACGTCATATGGTAGAAAGGGGTTAACACTAAAAGAAATATGCCTGTGTCTGAGCAGATTAAACATTGACAAATCCCCTGGCCCAGATGGCATTCATCCACGGATATTGAGGGAATTGAGCTCAATATTTGACAGACTGCTGTATCTCATATTCTTAGACTCTCTTGTAATAGGGGTGGTGCCACAGGATGGCAGGATTCCTGATGTGTTACCGATATTTAAGAAAGGTAAGAAGGTGCAACTACTGTCCGGTAAGCCTGACGTCAGTAGTGTGCAAAGTTTTTAGGATATCATAAGAGATGACCTGCAGAGATATATTGTAGATAATAATATAATAACTGACAACCAGCACGGATTCATGAAAGATAGATCTTGTCTAACTAACATGAGGGGGTAAGTGCAAATCTAGATGTTGGTAATGCGGCTAATGTGATTTATCTGGATTTTGCAAAGGCATTTGATACTGTTCCACATAACAGCCTTATACTATACTGAAGCTACAGAAGGAAGGACTGGGGGAAACTATATGCAGATGGGTAAGGAATTGGCTAAATGACAGGAAAAAAGAGTCGTCATAAATGGTATATTCTCTAAATGGGATATAGTCAGCAGTGGGAACCGCAGGGATCTGTGCTTGGACCTATTCTTTTTAACCTCTTTATTAATGACCTTGTGGATGGGATTGAGAGTAAAGTGTCAGTCTTTGCTGACGACACCAAACTATGTAGGATACTAAAATCTGACCTTGACTTTACAATATTGCAAAACGATATGGATAATATGTATGAATGAGCAAACACTTGGCAAATGAGGTTTAATGTATATAAATGTAGAGTGATGCACCTAGGATGGAGTAATCCTATTGCTGCATATACATTAAATGGGAGTGTATTCGGGACTACAGAACAGGAGAAGGACTGGGTATTCTGGTTACAATTAAGCTAAGCTGCATTACTCAATGTCAAGCAGCAGCTGCAAAAGCAAACACGATTTTAGGATGTATTAAAAGAGATAAAATCCCGTGATCCCAACTTATTGTTACCCCTTTATAAATTACTGGTGAGGCCATATATAGAATGAGATTCAGTTTTGGGCTTCACATTTTAAAAAGGATATTCAGAAGTTAGAGTCAGTTCAAAGGGGAGCAACTAGATTATTGCAAGGGATGGAAGGCCTCTCATATTGTGAGAGATTGGAAAAGTTGGACTTGTTTAGTTTAGAAAAAAGACGCCTCAGTGGAGATCTCATTAACCCCTTACTGCCATCAGACGTACTATCCCGTCCATGGTACCTGGGCCCGTATGACCATGGACGGGATAGTACGTCCCGTGCGATCGGACGCGCTCCCGGGGGGAGCGCAGCCGATCGCGGCAGGGTGTCAGCTGATTATCACAGCTGACACCCAGCACTATGTGTCAGGAGCGGTCACGGACCGCTCTCGGCACATTAACCCCTGGCACACCGCGATCAAACATGATCGCGCTGTACCAGGGGGCACAGGGGAGGATCACGCAGGCAGGGGGCTCCCTGCGCGCTCCCCTGAGACCCTCAGAGCAGCGCGATGTGTCGCGCTGTTCCGAGGGTCCGTCCTCCCTCCAGGTCCCCGGATCCAAGATGGCGCCGGGGTCCTGCAGGGAGGCGGCTTCCTCAGTGCACTGCCAGAGCGATCGCTGGTGTGACAGAGTTCTGTGCACACTGTCACACCAGCGATCTGCTAAAATACTGTGATGTCCCACCCTGGGACAAAGTAAAAAAGTTAAAAAAAATGAAAATAAAAAGTGGTAAAAAAAATCATAAAAAAAAAAAAAAAAAATATTCCCCAATAAATTCATTTCTTCCTGTAAATAAAAAAAAAAAAAACAATAAAAGTACACATATTTGGTATCGCCGCGTCCGTAACGACCCCCCCTATAAAACTATCCCACTAGTTAACCCCTTTAGTGAACCCCTTAAAAAAAAAAAAACTAAGCAAAAAATCAATGCTTTATCATCATACCGCCGAACAAAAAGTGGAATAACACGCGATCAAAAAGACCGATATAAATAAACATGGTACCGCTGAAAACGTCATCTTGTCCCGCAAAAAACGAGCCGTCATACAGCATCATCAGCGAAAAAATAAAAAAGTTATAGCTCGCAGAATAAAGCGATGCAAAAATAATAATTTTTTAGATAAAATTGCTTTTATTCTATAAAAGCTCCAAAACATAAAAAAATGATATAAATGAGGTATCACCGTAATCGTACTGACCCGAAGAATAAAACTGCTTTATCAATTTTACCACACGCGAAACGGTATAAACGCCTCCCCCAAAAGAAATTCATGAATTGCTGATTTTTGTTCATTCTAACCTCCCAAAAATCGAAATAAAAAGCGATCAAAAAACGTCACATGCTCTCAAATTGTGGTGATGCAAAAAAACTACTTTTTGCAATAAAAAGCGTATTTTAGCGTGACAGCTGCCAATCACAAAAACCCGCTAAAAAATAGTAAATCAAACCCCCTTTATCACCCCCTTAGTTAG